>JAMSLZ010000012.1:600000-939833 GCA_026027325.1 Actinomucor elegans | reverse complement strand
TTTTGATTTCTTTATGTCAGATCTCAATAATACAAACGTTTAACCCGCAAACAATCACCTTGCCAGACGCCTTTCGTAACAATTGGTAAAGTGATAACGAGGATAAAGAGAAAACATTATACAGCGAAGATAACTCATCCATCTCATTACAACAAGTGTTATAAACAATTATTATAAATTCGTGTCATCCCTGACCATTTATTCATATCGGCACGGTCCAATATATTTATAGGCTAAGGATTTGCTACTAAAATTTGTTGAAGTTTACCAATACCGATTGTTGCATTATGTTCAATAAATGCGCATCAGAAATAATTGTTTTTACCTGAACATTGTGGCCAGCATCCCTGTTTTTGTGAATTCTGATGCACTTGACAAGGGTTAATCAATGGCTTTAAATAAATAAAAATATCAAATTCTTATGCTGAGAGTTATATGGAATATAAAATGATTTCTATGACAAAAGGAACTGCAGCAATTCGATCACGCTCTCCAGAAGTATGGGTGGGGAGGGTGTTATCCATGACGAAGTAGTGGCCTTTCATATGTGGATACTGATTCATTTCATCCATCGTAGCCTTCAGAAAGCTAATATAATGTCCCGTTACCGCTCCTTTTCCCACATGCACAGTATCGTCACCTTGCTTTCTGTTTTTGTTGACTAGTAGCTGCAGTAGAAATTGCACCCAAGCTGGTAGTTGTCTATGCTTGCGTTTTAGGCGCTTCGGTTATACTACGTTTTATA
The DNA here is from genome assembly GCA_026027325.1 of Actinomucor elegans. Classification (NCBI taxonomy): domain Eukaryota; kingdom Fungi; phylum Mucoromycota; class Mucoromycetes; order Mucorales; family Mucoraceae; genus Actinomucor; species Actinomucor elegans. The sequence continues at coordinate 939,088 of JAMSLZ010000012.1, read as the reverse complement.
CTACAGTAATATGAAAGGCAGATTCACCTAGAAAGACGCAGTTTATTGTAAAATCCATGCTAGTTTTCTCCTATTTGTGAATTCAATCCAAACGCTGAAACACCGAATTTTTTTTTTAAGAAACGGATGACTGACGGATAACTTCTTTTTTTTTTAAGTAAAGTTCTGCACAGCTATAGCCTTTTCCTGTTGAGACACTTGCCAAAGCATTCGGCAGAATGAAATTACTTAAACTTTGATGAGCAACAGAAAATTTTACCGCTGAACAACGAATTCTGTTCAGCGTGAAAACCTTCAAAAAAAAAAACTATTGGTCATACAATTTTCTTTATTTTATCTCCTTAATTTTTGTATTTTCAACCGCGAAACACTGTATATTGGTTTATGGCCAAAATGGTGGGACATAGAAAACCTGTGCTCCGAAAAAAAAGGCAATATAAATAACACAGGAGCAGATCAAATACCTTAACTCAATATGCACACAATGGAAAAGTTTATTGGATACTGAGACTGAAATCATAGAATCATCATCATCATCATCATTAGTAGTACTTGTAGCCAAATGCAGCATGTTTCTCGGGATTTGAAAAATCCTTGATTACAAGAGTAGCATTTCGATCTGGTTGATACGAAATGCTTGCAATTGCATTGTCATTCACTAAAGTATGATCTAAGCATTGGTTTTAAATTAAATAAATTCTTTTCACCAATTCTAGTAGTTTAAGATAAGCATAGCATATTTATCATATGCAACATTTGATCAGGAATGAGCGGGAGATCTATAGATCTATAGATTTAGATTGCATGAAATCCACACGATTTAATGTTATTAGTCATTTATAGTATTCATACTGTAACTCATTTATTACATAGTAGAGTTACTGAAGAAAATATCCTGGAAATTTACTAGTGATAAGATTTAGAGATGAAGAAAACAAGATCGAAATAAAAAAAATCTCTAAGCTATACCTCAAGAGCAATGTCATAAACTCCGATACATTTTCTGGAGGTTCACTACATTATTTAAGGGACCATTACTAATGCCAAGTATACATTGGAAATATTTTAAAGTATATGAGTGATTTTTTTTTTTTTTTTACAATGATGAGCATATGGGCTATAACCATATATCTGAAATTCAGTAAGATCAATCTTTAATCAAAGATAAGTGTGCTTTCCAAAAGATTTTTAGAGAACTGTTACATTATTAGAAGCTTGATACGCATTTACAAAAGTTCCGTTAAAACTCTTTTTGTGTATCAACACGTTGTAATTAAACAAAAATTGTATCAAAGGCAATACAATTTGAATATTCCAGCAAGCATTATTTTCAATAACTAATAATCAATGAAAATCCAGAAAACCAACACAGTAATGGGAGTAAAATGCTGTATTATCCATGTTTCCTATTCAGAATAGTTAAAAAATGCAAGTACTAATTGACCCGATGAGTGCAATCGAGACAATCGGAAGACTAAGTGAGTCGTACAATACGTACAGCCTTGATTAGTGTGAAATCAGATGGCAAGTAAAAATAGAAAAGCAACTATGATCCAACATTCTTACTTGTGATATCAAGCTTATTAACATGATTCAGCGCAGTCTACTTTATAGCTGAGTTCATTTTTCACCCACAATGAAAGATGCAGTTAATAAGCTTAAATTCAGTCAACTGATGTTTGAGATAATATAATAAACTATTTGTGTCATCCGTTGATCATACAGCCAAAGAGCACCGGTATCACCCTTTCTTTCATATGGAAGCATCCGGCCCTTTTTTTTTCTTCTTTCTATGCACAAATCAAAAGCAGTTTTCCTTTGTCCAATCGGCGTTATGAAACTCGTTTTTAACTAGGTTCGGGCAAATTTGTTTGTTTTAATAGATCGTTACTTGTTTTGTGTTACAAATGCGGTACTCCGCCATTATTGAATGAAGGGTTTTACTCAAGATGAAACTAACTCACACACTCGGAAAAACGTTAATTGCTCTGCTAATAGCACGTCAATTTATACAGTCGTGTTACAGATTCCATCATTATGCATTACAAGTGGATTATACCTTACATTGAATATAGCTCATTATTTGTTATTACTATGATCATATTAAGCTTAGAGATATTTTATTACGTTATAGAACAATAAAATAAAAGACATTCTTAAAGTACAACTTCACTATGCTTGCTGCTTGTAACCAACCGGAAATATATCCTTGCTTAGTTCATCTCGGTCATTGTTAAAGTATCTGTCTTCATGTTCAAATAAAAATTATATAATGTATGTCCAAAATGTACGCTTCGAGCCGGGCTTGGAGGGTTTTCCAGATATACAACTGGTCTGAAATCTGGCGATGATTGATGGCGTTGGTGCTTTGTTTCTATTGATGGCGCACTTGTGTTTTGTATCTTGTTATTCTTCTTTTTATGTACCAGTCTCTTAAAGTCACTGCCTTCACTATCACAGAGCTTGAGCGGCTCGACGTTTGACTGAGTCTTGATTCCTTTATTCAATAGCTCTTGAAACAGACCGGAAATCGAGCATTCAGATATATTGGATAGTACATTCAAAGGATTATTAGACGTCATTTTTGTTATGAAAGATAAGAGAAGAAAGAAAGAAATGAGATGTATTGATTCAAAAAATGCCTTTTTCATATGCCATCTCTTATTAGAACTCCGGAACAAGTTGGTCATTCTTCTTCTTGTTATTATTGAAAAAGGTATACCCCATGGCCTTCTATCAATCAAAACCTGGACTGTACATAAGCTCTTGATGCATAACTGGCGATCAAGTATGCCCCTTGCATCTTGTCTATATAAAAGAAATACATTCTGTAGCATAATGATCTTGCATAAACCATAGTAATTTTATCATTTTTGATAAGAAGTGCAATATAATGCTCGTATCAATATAAGTGCGACCCGAATTCAAACAAAACTTGATAATGAACTGTAACTTTTTTTTATCATAAGGATACTTCAAATTTTATCATTTTGGTTTGAAGTGAGTCTCGAGTTTTAATTGGATGATTATTATCTCGGCCTTCCAATAATATTTTGGAATATTTTAAACGCTTAGCGGACTCTTCCGTTGATCGCGTGTACATTTGCATTCATTGGCTGAATATTTCATTCTACATAATGTACTACATAAATTGGTTCTGACATCAAATTTTATAGTTCTGTTGGTTACTTGTAACTTGACTGTATCAACAGTACGGTGATATGATATCGGTTAAATCTTTTAGTATTATGCAATCATGTGGTACATAATATATCTCAAATTGTACAATAGAGAGCCTTTCTTTTAACTTTTTCATAATACTACCTTTTGTTCTTATATCCATTCATTCCAATATATGCATAAAAGATAGAGTTCAGTAAGTTTATTACAAGTTGAACAAAAAATAAAAGAAATGAAGCTGAAGAATACGAAAGATTAAGAATGCCATTTTTTTTTTTTTTTTTTTTTTTTTGGTAGAGAACCTCTTTGGTTTTATTTATACTTTCTCAAGCTGTCGCGCTGAAGGAACAAGAAGAAAAAAACTTTCAGGTAATTAACTGATGCAACTAAATGACGGTATTATTATACCACAGATAATCTTGGACACTTAGCTGGCGGGACTTTCTTGAAAACCCCTACGAAAAAGCTCAGAGTTCACCACCAAAAAGATATATCATCAAAACTAATCATCCACCAAAAAAAAATATAATATTTGAGATTAGAACCAATCAAATGTATTATAAAGAATGAAATAATGTTCAGACAATGAATGTATCCCCAACTGTCAATCACCTAATTAATATTGAGCTCGATAGTTCAACCTAATATAAATAGCTTTGTACATATATCATTTGTATTGCTATAAAATAACTAATTAGGATATAGACGGACAAGGAATAGGAAAAAAAAAAACAAAAATTTCTCTGCATCAATAAAGAATACATTGTGTACAGCCTGCAATTTACCAAGAGCAAATTGGGTTGATAAGAAAGCTACCTTACGTACCTAATGCAGAGCATGTGAACAAACCAGAGCTCGACATTTGATACATCGACCTTCTTTTGTGCGGCTTATTTGGCGGCCCTGGCAAAGGTACGTTTTTACGTTGAATGAGCAAAATGACTAGAAATTCCGAAAAAAATGAAGGCCTGTGGGCGAGTCACCCTGATTTTTGTATTACAAGTTTACAAAGAGTAAAATGATGGATGGTGTTATAATATATATATATATGTATATATATATAATAAGAATACAGTTTAAGCCCTTCCAGTAGTTAATTATAGGACAGAGATACGTCAATTATTAATTAACTAGTTGCCACTTGGATATAAAACAAGATTATATAGTATATGCTATCGGATATATAGTTAGTAGTGTCGGATACAAAATCATATTGTTTGTAGGCTGATTATTAAGAAATAAATTTGTTAGTAGGTTACGTTCAAGACGAAACTTGTAGTACTATGTACAAAAATTTAATTTGGCACAGATGGCGACGTGAAAACAACTTTTTGGTGTGTCAAGGTCTAGTTTGAATATATTATAAAAAGTACTCTTAATAGTAGAATATTGACGGTGTATTAGGTCTGCATATGGTTACTTTCTATGTTTTGGTTTCGCCTTCAGCAGATCTATACATTATATACGAACTTGCGAAGATTGTGTTTACAGTGGAAAGATACGCCAGTAGGGGTTCAAAGCTGGATGAGACTTTTTTTATAGTTTCAGTAAAGCTTCAGAAGTTGGTCTTGAATATATAGTAAAGTACAGGGCTTCTAGTCCTATCATTGGAAGCTCATTATACGACTTCATGACAATTGCATAGGACACCTTGAAGGAAGCATCTATAGAGAAATAGGGTTAAAGTCCCAGATTTTTTAGATGGTTCGTCTAAACTGGTTATGGACATGCCACATATTGTGTTTGTTCTTTACGCCTTCAAATTTGTTTATGCTTAATTAGCCAACTCCCGAATGCCCACTTGACACCATACAGTCATTATCGCTTGACGTTTCAGCTGTGTCTTTTCATCATCTCAAGATCTCCAGTTGAAACGCTATCATACTTGATATCGGCTCATGTATGTTAGGATTAGTAGGTAAACAGCCATTGGTTTGAATAATTATAACGATTATTGTGAAAATAGACTTATTTACCTATTGAATACTTAAGCTCAAGACATTACTATAAAAAAAAATGAGTGCTTTTATGATTTCAATCTAATATTTATTAATGTTACTCAGTTTAACACAGTATTATTATGGATAAGCAGTATCCATACCAATCAGTTATTCATTAATTTAACACACCTAGCCTTACATACAATGAAGTGATGAACTGACTTAGGTCTTAATCAAGCTCTTTAAAAATTCTTTGACAAACCTTCTTTTTATAAGAAGCTAACAATTTCTAGATAATAATAGGGCATAAGAAACTTGAGAGTATTCTTTGAGCAAAGAGCCTGATAGTCAGCAGTAACTTCTTGATTACTACAATATAAACCGGTTGTTATATTCACTAAAAAAAAGGCGTGACAAAGGCTTGTCTGAGATTAGCTGGGAAGGAAATCTATTGTAATTGCTGCGGATTGAAGTTCGACTTTTCAACTATAAAAGTATAAAAATGGTATTTCAACGTCAGCGAAAATTTTCATAAAACCCTCAAATTGAAAGTGGAACGACTGTACAATACTATTGCAACAACTTCTTTTAACAAAATGTATCATTTGCAACCTGAACATATTCATCAAGCACAGCATTCCAATCCTTTAAAGCCTCGTAACCAGTTATTTACTTGTCTTGCTTGTCAAGTTGCTTTTCCAACTACTGATCGTCAACGCGCTCATTATCGTTCAGAGTAATACAAAAAAAAACCTCCCAAATTACTGCGGCCATATTTATAATTATTTTATTTTTTCATGGTGTAATAGTTGGCACAAGTATAATTTGAAAAGAAAGATTGCTCAACTTCCTTCTGTCAATGCTGAACAATTCGCGCAAAAAGTTTTAGGTAATTACTATTGATTTTTCATTTGATTGATTTACTCAATTATGGCGATAGCGCAACAAACAAAGGGCAGAGAAGAAGAAGAAAGACAAGGCCTTGTTTATGAATGCATGATATGCAGGTAACTTCAAAAGATACTAAGAATAAAAATACCATGTCTAATATGGCTGCCTTTAGAAAATCATACTTTTCTGAAAATGCCTTTTCCAATCATTTGCTATCCAAGAAGCATAAAGATCTCGAATTCAATGCTGGAAAAGAGCCTTTGCCTTCACCTGTTGTCACTCACAAGAAAGAATTCACTTTGTTTTCGGACACGGAAGACGATACAGATAATGAAAATCATTCAGTCGTGTCTTCTGCTGCGGATCTTCATCTCAGTCAAGATCGTTGCTTGTTCTGTAACTTTGTCAGCGGTGATTTTGAAAATAATCTCAAGCACATGAGCCTAATCCATGGTTTCTTTTTGCCGGATATTGAATATTTAGAAGATGCACCAGGGCTGATCATCTATTTGGCGGAAAAAATTGAAGATTGTGTCTGTCTCTATTGTAATGGACGGGGTAAAGAGTGGAAAACTCAGAATGCCGTTCGGAAACACATGGTAGGTGATATGCTTATTGATTCAGTATTTGAATTAATTCTCGTATCAAATTAGTTGGATAAAGGACATTGTAAGATGGCTTATGATGAATCAGAGAATCCTGAAGATTTGCTTCGATTTTACAACTTTGGCACCATGTCAGAACAAGATTTTGAAGCTGCTACTGTTGATACTATCACAAATGAAGACGATGAGCTCGTATTGCAAAATGGAGAACGAGTAGGACACCGAAGATTCATGCGATACTATAAGCAACATTTGAGAAGGTCATCTCTAAGCGAAGAAGAGGGAGATCCCCTATCAATTACTGAAGGACAAGAAGCTGGTCAAGTTGTCGTGGAACCTCGTAATAGAAAAGAACGCCGCAGTAAACTAACCATCACGGATGGATCTCACTTGCAGAAGTCAGATTTACTGCGTAGATTACCCGAGGTTGTACAGAAACAGCATTACCAGAGACAATCATCAAAGAGAGATAATCTCAATGTTACTTCTAGACTGCGTATCCAAAACCCTATCTAGATTATCTTTATTATTGGCGAGACAATGGTGATTATGATAATGAATGCACTTTTTTCTGTTATTATAGTAATACATTTATCATATTAAATAAAAGCCTTTGTCTGTTAGCTTCATATTAAATTTTTTTGTGTTTCGCTGTCAATCACAAATAAATAAATTATATCTATTATACTAAAGTTAAAGTAAGATTTAAATAGATGCAGCAATTCATTCTGAGCATGCATTGTAATAGTATACGATGATGAATATATTTGTTAAACTAAGACTAAAAGAAATGAGACTTTGCTTGAACCCTTTTATTGGAATCAAGTATAGCTTCAGTTCACATCTATGGACAACATTACTATTTGAGTTTAGGCCATCTTATAACCTGCCCTCATATAATCATGTATGATGCGTAAAGGTATACATAGGAAGCAAAAGAGATAATTTATATTACATTATAGTGCGTAATAGACAAATGTTAATGCATATGATAACATTGGAGGGCATGCAACATGCACTACTAATCAAATGCAACATTCAACCGGGATCGATCAAATGATCTACTAATCATAAAACCTAGTTTATATGATAAATAAAATATTCAATTATGCTCTGGTTAAGTAAACACACCAGCAGATGTAGTAGTTAAATTTAACAATGGGTTATCAGTCAGTTGCGCTATTTGATAAAGTTCTATTAAATATCGCATCGGGTGTGTATAATATGTTTAGGATGAAATACCTTTATCTACTAGAACCGTCATTTCATACAAACAAAATATAACGATATATAAATCTCTCGGTCGACCTTGGGTTAATGTCATGCCTCATTGCTGGTACAAATTCAGAATAAACTGTCCAATTACCAATACCACTATTCAACTGACATACAACGAATACATTCGACATAGCCTAGTAAAAACGCGCTTTCGGTATCTGAAATCAGACGCGGTCTGATGTTCGATATTTTGGCGTTTCCCTGACTGGGTTTCCTTTTTCTTTCTTTCTTTTTATTATATACACATTTGTTCATAAAGATGAGGGATCAATTTGTATTAACAGACGAGGTTTTAAAGATACAAGGAGATAATTTTACCGACTATTATATTCCAAATGAAATCGAAATTAGAGAAAAAAGCGATCACGATCTAGCAAGATACCTGAATGGTATTTCATACAACTCGAAAAAGTTGGCTACAACATAAAGTAACACGGCTCTATAATAGAAATCACAGACAGTATTCAAGTATCCTCGGAGAACATTGCAGAGCCTTTCGTTTTTGATAAAATACGTAGCTTCTTAAAGTAAAACACGACCTATAACCAAACCGAGATATGATCTTGACGTTTAATATGCAAAAAAAAAAAAAAAAACGAATAGGTACTTTACAAGTGTTCAACCACGTATTCTTTCGCGATTATTTGATATTATCCTATCAGGTATAACTACACGTATACAAATATAAGGCAGCATGATTAATGGTCTTATTTGTTGCACATATACAGCCTTTCGAGTGGAAGTCAAATCAACATCAGAGGACCTGGACAACAACGAGAAAGACACCTTTAATAACCATCGGCTGTACCTTGAACTTTATGGATTCCTGATTCATTGGTTCTTATTTTTAGCAGAAGATAACGCTACTTCCTCTGCAATGGTACGCAAATCAAAATCGAATCACCGTTCAACCGCTGGAAACGATCTCAAAGTATATGACTGGAGCTCTCAAAAATTGAAAGCATTTGACTTGGCAAGCTGGCTACTTAGTTTAAAGCTCACCAAGATCTGGACACTAACGCCTGATCGAATCGCCTTTGTTACTCTTTTCACAAAGCCAGCATATCAATTGTTTGAAAATCCAGCTCATGCTAAATCAAGCCCTATCAAGGAACGTGTTTTCCGAATCTTGAGCCTTTGTATAAAGCACTATGATCATTTATCAGGCAAGTAAACTGGGAGATTAATGAGTGTCATCCTATTGAAATTAATAAGTTTTATATGTTTATAGTGGCTCAGACAACGATCATGCAGAATCTTCAATATTGGGAGCACTCTGCTGAACCCATGGCCGAGTTGTTGGTATATATGGTAGAGAAACAAAATTATACTCAATTAGCGGATGAGATCTTGCGCGAAATCAGTAATCGCGAATTTAAGGATACGACCAGTAAGGAAGTCAAGGATTCACCTAACCCAAAAACTTTTGCTCTATTCTTGCAAAAGTTAGCAGAGCTTTCACCAAAGACTGTCCTGAAGAACTTGACAGTATTAGTTAATCAACTAGATAGTGATGTAAATACACTCATTGTAACAAGAACCAAGTCAGGCAACTAACACTTTTTATTATAGTCATATTTAATGAGAACTACCTTGATTGATATCTTGGGCTATCTTATTGCGGAACTATCAAAAACAATAGAAGATAATCCCAACCATATAGATCAGATCAATGGTTTCTTTGATCTTTTGGAGGAACGTATGCTGGATCCAATTTCTTATTGTAGACAAAAGGTGTTGCAAGTATATCTTCGTTTGTTCAAGTGAGTATATCAACCTCTTTATAAGCTAGAATTGCTAAACGATAAACCAGTTTAAAAGCCAAGTTCCCCAAAAGAAGACACGCAGCTACTATACTATTTGTTCGTCATTTGCAAGATAAAAGTAGTATTGTGAGAAAGTATGCTATTAGAGCATTAACTACGCTCATATCGACCCATCCTTACAGCATGTACGGTGGCGAGTTGAACTTGGAGGACTGGAACTCGAGGCTAGAAAAGCTAAATTATGAGATAGAGGTATAGTTATTTGAATTGACCTGAGATGTAGACTTAACTGTGTCTTGATATAGAATGTGGCTACAGAGGACGATGTGCGGGCTTTTATGATTGAAAGTGAGCAGCAGCAGCAGCAGCAGCAGCAGCAGAAGCAGGAAGAAGAGTCTGAACCTAAACAAACAGAACAGCAGGAATCTGAAGATATTGAAATGACAGAGGTAGATGACAATGTTAAAGAGAATGAGCCCGTGGTTCAGCAAGAACAAATAGAAGTAGCTCCTGCTGCATTTACTGGTCAATCTCAAACAGAAAAAATAGTACCTCAAAAGACTATTGTATCTGCAGAAAAGTATCAGCAGCTTCTATTGATGCGAACGTTCCATAAGGATGCTATTCAATTTATTGAGCTTATCCACAAGGCTATTCCTATCGTTACCCAGCTCTTGTCTTCCAAATCCAAAGCTGAAGTGCTCGAATCCATGGATTTTCTCGTGGTTGGATACAACTATAAAGTCAAACTTGCTAGTGATGGTATCAAAAAGATGCTTCATTTGATCTGGACCAAAGACACTAGTGATGAAGGTAAAGGCATCAAGATGAAACTGATCTCTTGTTACCAAAACCTGTACTTGGATATGGATCCCAAGCTCTCAAAAAAGGAAAATGTGAACCGTGTAGCCAAAAACCTGATTCAATTGACTTATGATACCAACTTGGCAGAACTAACTTCTTTGGAGCAATTGCTAAGCACGCTCATGTCCGAAAACAAGATCGCTTTGGATGTGATACAAAAACTATGGTCCGTTTATGGATTCACGCAAGGTCGTATTCAAAAGTCGCAACGTCGTGGCGCTATCATTATTCTCAGCATGCTAGCTAAAGCCAAAACTAAAGTGGTTTCTGACAAGATCGATGTGCTTCTTAAAATTGGTTTAGGTCCTCTTGGTAAATCAGACATGGAGCTGGCTCGATATACGTGTATTGCGCTCCAGCGATTGGAAGGTACCAAGTCTAAAGAAAAAGGCCGTGGTGTGCAAGAAGGTGTGCGATTCCCATTGAACCATCCTATCTTTACTCGATTAAAAGATGTGATTGAAAGTCCCACTGAAAGTCAAGACTGGTTTGGTTTAGCCGAGCAAGCAATCAATACAATCTTTCTATTGTGTAAAAATCCCGAGTCTCTTTGTGAGGATATTATCCGCGACAAGACCAACAAGGTGTTTGGTGTTCGAGAAGAAGTTTCCATGTCTGCCAGCCCTATGCCTGGTTCAGACTTGAACTCTTCTACTCAAATCGATTCAACCTTAATGGATTATGACTTGAGTATGACTCAGCAGGCTCTGCCTTTCCCTCAACATCCTATATACCAGAGCTCAATAGAGCTTTCTCAGTTGTTCTTTTTGGTTGGCCATGTTGCTTTGAAAGAGATTGTACATTTGGAGATTGTAGAGTCTGCATGGAAGCGAAAAAAGTCCAAGAAGGAAAGCGATAAAAAGGATGCCGAACATCCTACTGCTGTAGAAGATGAACTAGAACAGGTTGGTGGAACTGCTGAAGATGATATTGGTGACGCTATGACCAGAATCCGTGAAAGAGAGATGCTATTTGGCCCTAATTCTTTGTTGGCTGTTTTTGGACCTCTGTTGACAGAAGTATGTGCCCGTAACAAGATTTACACAGTAAGTAATACTATCAATTACCTTAGTAGGCCTTTTACTGAAATATTTCGTCCTAGGATCGTACATTACAGGTAAATGCGACACTGGCATTGACCAAATTCATGTGTGTTAGTTCCGATTTCTGTGAGCAAAAGCTTCAACTACTCTTTACAATCCTTGAGAAATCAAAGGATGCTACCATTCGAAGCAATATCGTGATTGGTTTAGGTGATATGGCAGTCTGTTTTAATACATTGATTGATGATAATATCACCTTCTTATACAACCGACTTGGTGATCCTGATATGCTCGTGCGAAAGAACGCCGTGATGGTATTGACGCATCTTATTTTGAACGGCATGGTAAAAGTCAAGGGCCAGATCAGCGAGATGGCGAAATGCCTCGAAGATCCAGACCAACGTATCGCCGACCTTGCAAAACTTTTCTTTACTGAACTTGCTTCCAAAGACAATGCCATTTATAACAATTTACCTGACATCATTAGTAACCTAACCAGTAGCCAGCCACCTCGTCTTGAAGAAGAGTCGTTCCGCAAGATCATGAAGTTCATCTTTAGCTTTGATTTCACCGAGAAAGAAAAGCAAGCAGAAAACATTGTAGATAAACTATGCCAGCGTTTCTTGACTGCTGAAGATGAGCGCAATTGGCGCGATATTGCCTATTGTCTATCTTTGTTACCGTTCAAGTCTGAAAAGCCGTTTAAAAAACTGTTGGAAGGATGGCCTGCGTATCAAGATAAAGTACATGAAGATGCCGTGCATAAAAGTTTCTTGGAAATCATTCAAAAGGTATGTAGCAGGGCAGGATGAAACTACAGTTGATTTAATCTAATTTACTTTTTTTTTTCATTAGGGTCGCTTCCATAAGAATCAAAAACCTGAATTGAAGGCTTTAGTGGATGAACTTGAACAAAAGGTTGAAAAGCAAAGAGGCCCTGAAATCGAGAAAACTGAAAAAACATCCAAAAAAGGTAACAAAAAACATAGGAGTCTAGGGCAAGGGGAAAGAAAAACTAGAGCTGACGAGTATTTGGTAGTCGGAAGAATTGTTAAATCAAGAGAGAAAAAAGCAGGACAAGTGAAAGAAAAATCACCCACACCTGCCAAATCTTTACGCAAAAGAAAAAGAGTCATTGATGAGAGTGATGAAGAGGTCGACTTTGAAAATTTGGATAAGAATGACGAGGATGAGGACGAGGACGAGGACGAAGATGAAGACGAGATGGATGAAGATGTAGATATCGAAGAAGACAGCGATGAGGCTGAGGATATTGTTGATGAACAAGCAGAAGAAGAAGCTGGAGATGAGGTGTCTGAAAGTGAAGTGCCTGAAAATGAGGAACCTGAAAATGAAGAAGCCGACGATATGGAAGTGGATGAGGATGAATAAGACAATTGTCTCTCTATTTATAAGCCGATATATCTTATTTATTCGTATTATAAAGAGTCTAATCATTATGGAGAGCAATGACCCATAACTTGTACCGGAATAAAAGTATTGTTGTATTATAGTGATTGCTTAGATAAACACATATCAATTGTGCATTAAGGGTTTACTAGTGCATAGGTCTCCATTTCGCCAGATCGTAGTGGCCAGGACTATAATATTGCAAATATGAGACATTCTGCGATACTTTTCTCGTTACCATCTAGTGAGATGGTCACTACAACACCGCTATATGTCGATTTATAGCATCACTAATCACACTTGATCGATGAACCCTATGCATTGTTGGCAGTAATTCACAGAGGACTCTATAACACTCCCGACAAAAATGCTTGGAATTACAAAGTGTAATCAAATCAACGATTAACCAAAAGATTTCAGTTTTCAAACATTGAGTAGCTACCTTCTATGGTTGGATACTGCATAAAGTAGTGTTTTAATAAGGATATACCATTTTTATATCTAGAGATGTTCTTTTCATTATTATAAAAATTATATTGTTGGAAATAGAATTAAATATTGAGCTGCCTGTGTTAAGCTTGCAATACGTAAATGTGTGTACATTATTTTCTATACTAAAAGTTCTACTTTTTGTAGAATATCAGTGCCTGAGCCTAGAAACTAATAATAGTATCCTTTCACTTTCATTGGGCGGCAGCAATTGAGATGGGGCCCACCACCATAAGCACTCTCCCTAAAATAAAATAGAAAGCCTCTAAATCAAAAACAAGCATTGTCAAACTTTTATTTGCTGAATATACATATTTAGATATAACTAAATCATGTTTTCTTTTGATGTGCCTATATTGCATAATCGTTTGTCCGAGCATACATGAGTTTACATAACTCCGATCAACTATTGGTTTTTTATTCACTACAACAAAATATTACTCGTTAATAGATATTTACTGCACCGATCGAAAGAGAATTAAACTATCTACAATATATATATATATACATTAATAAGCTTGAGTGTCATTTTACATGTATTGCTTTACATATTATGATCCCAAGTTTTGAGTTAATTTACAGGAGTCCAAATTGTTTAAAATCCCACAGTTTGGAAAATTAATATAACGTTGTGTATCTATGAAAACACAAGATCGATTCTAATTCCTTTGTCACATTCAATGTATGATTGTCGTTTGCAAATACTTTAATGCCTTATGAAGCGCCTCGATAACGTCATACGACGAGAAATGCTCTATGCAGTACCACGATATGGTATTCCGTTTCACCTAATCAAGAGTCGACGGAAGTCCGCAAACGACTGACTTTACAGATCAACAGCGTCGCCAATTTGAGCAGTTTTATTTGTCGTACTGTCAGTTCTAACTGTTACGGTGTTTATCTAAATCATTTTATTTTATTTGCTTTGGTTGTGTTTGTTTCATTTATGCTACAGCTAATAGCGCCATATGAAGCTTCAACTGATAACGTCATATAAGCTTCAACCGGTAGCTATAAGCGACTGTTAGATAAGGAACTAGAAGGGTCGACTATGCATCGATATGAGTACTTAATTGCATACTAGATCTCTTCTTTCCAAGTACACTTGACACAGCAAATGAAATTTATAAACAAGGTCGCTCTATTGTATCTTTGAAAGTACACAATGAGCTGGGAGAGTTCACGTTTATTAGTCGATTATGAACTACTACCTTACTTCTCGGTTTCGATGAAAGCTGGTAGCGACTAACTAAAAGCATATAATCGAGAAGGAGCCAATGTATAGAGGGAGAAAAAGAAGGGCAAAGCAAAGAAGAAGAGGAGAAATCAGAAGTGACCAAAGGTAAGTGAAATGCAGTCTAAAGCTAAACAAAGCAAATACAACTCCCAGTCAGTAGACACACAAATACACCTAGATACACACACATAGAAACCTGTCCGTATAGATACAACCCCCTCACATGGTTACTTGAAAAGTTTCCGAGCTATAGAAAGGTTCACTACACGTAATTGCTTCTGTGATCTCGTTTTTTTCTTTTTCTTTTCTTTTTTCTTTTTTTTTAAATTTCTTGCTACTATCGCGTATCTATTACCTGCATAAAGCCATCATCTTTTTTGTGTCAAACTGAAACCATTGTATCATCATAACGATGATAGAACATAGACTAGAAGAAGTAATAACGTTAAGCAATTGAGATTTCATTGTTCTTATTCCTAATACCACCTTTAGGTTAAACCGAGATCATGCAGTCATCTATTTGGAGACAAGTACAAAAAGATCAGGATATTAGGAAAGGGGAACTTTGGAGAAGTTTTTTTGGCAGAAGAGATTGCCACCAAGAATCAAGTAAGTCTCATGATTGATTTTTTTTAGGAGTTGAGAACTTATTTGAACCAAGGTGGCTATCAAAGTAGTTGATACGCGACGATTTAAGAACGAAGACCAACGAAAACATGCAGAAAACGAGAAAGAAATTTGTAAGCTATTTGCTAGAGGCTTCAAACATCGACATATTGTCAATGTCACAGATGTCAAAGTAGAGAGCCACTGTATCTACTTCATATTGGAATACGTGGAAGGAGGAGAATTATATGAGCGTATCAAACTGGAAGGTAGAATTGAAGAGCCTCAAGCCAAAATTTGGTTTAAAGAACTAGTACTAGCAGTGGCATATATTCACAAGGTAAAAAAAAAAGAAAAAAAAAATCTAGCTCATATACACACGGGCGTCATAATTAATCAAATCAACATAGCATGGCATTGTACATCGTGATTTGAAGCCTGAAAATGGTAATATTTCGTGATGTAAATCAGCAACCAAGCTACTACCAGACACAAAACGTGTATTCACCTTCTTTTTTCAAATTAGTTCTATTAGATAAACTGGGAAGTATTCGATTATGTGATTTCGGCTT
Source organism: Actinomucor elegans (assembly GCA_026027325.1). Classification (NCBI taxonomy): domain Eukaryota; kingdom Fungi; phylum Mucoromycota; class Mucoromycetes; order Mucorales; family Mucoraceae; genus Actinomucor; species Actinomucor elegans. Next base: position 923,207 of record JAMSLZ010000012.1, on the reverse strand, counting down.
TGGCAAGAAGTTTGATACAAATAGATTACTTGATACATATTGCGGTAGTCCGTTCTATGCAGCACCGGAGATGGTTACCGCGACACCTTATCGTGGACCTCCAGTTGATATGTGGAGCTGTGGAGTTATCTTGTATGCAATGCTCACAGGTCAGCTACCGTTCCATTGTGATACCATGCCTGAACTGTTTAAAAAAATCAGTTTGGCGCAATATACCGAGCCTGATATGATATCGGACGATGCACTTAACTTGATCAAATGCTTATTATGCAGAAATCCTAAGAGAAGAATTACAGCAGAAGCTGCTTTAAAGCACGCTTGGCTTGATGAGAGTAGTAGTAAAAAACTAATCAAGATTCCCTCTGCTGCTACTTTCCGCTATCATCACCTTGCAGCTCGAGAAAAGTTTACCAAGAAACATACACGTGCTTCGTATCCATACACTGCTACATTTGACATTTCATCATCTCCTACAAGTACTATGCCGTCCCCCATCGTCTCTGTGGGCGATGAAGAGTTGGCTTCTTATAAAAGCCCGTCTTCAGATCACCACAAGGCTTCCAAAGCGACAAGATTCCTATTACATGCACTCAACAAAAAGTCTCAAGTGGCACCATCGCGAGAAATCAAAAAAGATCATACAAGCAAAAAAGGCAGTAAAGCAATGCTTATTACTGCGGAACGAATCAAACGCTTCTTTTCCACAGCCTTTATTCAGCGCCGCTTAACCACTACTTGAAAATACTCATTGTTTTATAATACTTGTTCTTACTACTACCACTTATATACATTCATATACATATAATTTATTACTATTACTCTTTCATCTTTGCAGTAACTAGTACTCATTGTTAACCTTTTCACCGCATGACATTTAGTGTGTGTGTGTGTGTGTGTGAGAATACTCATGCATTGGGGATTGTTTCATACACTTGACAGGTCCTACGAAAATAAAACTATAAGACACGGAAACTTGACTGTCAAAAAAAAAAGGCTGATTGAGAAAGTCTCCGGGGTTAGATTGACAGTAGTAATAGTGATATTAATCCAATGGACGCTTGGGCTGCGCTTCAAAAACTTCCGATCTACTTGAACCAAAGATGCTAACGCGTCATGTTTGACATCGATGAGATATCAGTAGAGCGACATGGTACTGTTTCTAACGATATTATTGTATATATGATATATCCTACCGAGTAAAGTACTTAATAAACGAAGGTTTGTAGGAATGAATCTCGGGACTTATGCCAGTGGCTCAAAAAGCACCTAACAGACAATCGGTCTCGGGCAAATATAATTCAACGACCTGATTTAGCCCTAGAAATTATATGGTAAAACCCTGAAAGGAACATCCCTCTCAGTTTTTTTTTTCTTTCTTTCTTTCCTTCTTCTTTTCTGTCTGCGCGAGAACTAACGTTACAATAAAGCAAGTCTTCTGATCATGATGAATATGAGTACTGCAGATCTTCAAAACCATAATCGTCAATTTGATCATCATCCTTCAATGATAAAGCCTGAAGAAGATGAGGTTTATTATCACGATAACAAGTCTGAAACTTCCTCTAGAGGTGGTAAAACAAAGGTCTTTCAATGTACTGGTTATGGTGACTGCAGCATGGTCTTTACTCGAAGCGAACATTTGGCCCGACATATGAGGTGAGTTTTTATTACTAGGATTGATATAGGATACTCATCTCTTTTTTTTTCTTTTTACAATAGAAAGCATACAGGCGAGGTCAGCTAATGATATTACTTCAATATGAATCATCGCTCTAAAACTCTATTTCTTATTTAGAAACCTTTCAAATGCGTTGTACCAGGATGTGACCGCATGTTTAGTAGGTTTGATAATATGATGCAGCACACGCAAACCCATAATAAAACTCGCAATGGTCCCAGACGCACCAAACCAAAAACCAAGCGAGGTGGCAGCAAAAAATCAAGTGGCGTACCCCGGCGGGCAAATTCTTCAGATGAATACGATGAATACGTTCTACCTTCTCCTCCTCCATCTCGTCGAGGTTCTTCTACTAATATCGTAAAGGAACATCAAATCATCTTGCCTAATCCCAAGTACGTTGAAGAGGACGGTGAAGATGATGATATGAGTGATGAAGAATTGCTTCATCCTTGCCAACGCCCACTGTCTCAACGAAAGCCTTCTTATTACCAACCAAACTGTTACCAAAACTCGAGGCAACCAGAGGGTCGCTATCCTGATTCTCCAGTTTCTTCAGATTCATCTATGAATCTCAATGATTATTTCCCAACCCCATTTCGTCGTCGATCCGCTCCTCATGTCCGTTATCAGCCTTATCCTTATAACCAACTGCGAAAGCACCGAGAAATCATGCCTAGTCTTCCTCGTCGTAACTCCGCCTTGTCCCAATTGGCTACGTACCTCGTTGATCATCCTGACCAATCACCTGAAAGCTATCTCCATCATCATCATCGTTCTACATCGCCTGAAATACAGCGATTGCCTACTCGACGACTATCTATTCAAGACCTTTCTAACCCTATTGAACGGTTAGATGAATCAAGCAGTAGTAGTAGTGAAGCTGGCACAGGATCTATTGCCCCAAGTCAGCCTGAGTCAGAAGAACAAGAAGGCGGTGTTGATCTGACCGAAGATGAATATCAAGCGATTCAAGGTTTTGGTCAATTTTATAGAACAGCTACTACTTGCAACAAGTAGTATTATGAAAAGTTTTTTTCAAAAAATGTACATAATACAATAATATATAATTTTTTATTAAATAAAACTAGCTTTTTTTTCCTTACAACATGTAATACCATAACAATCAGGTATTGAGCTCGTTGACGGTTACACATTTGTTGAATAGCCTATTCCCAATAATGATTCTGATTTATATCCTCACACTCTCTCCTTTTTTTTTCTTGGCTATTAACGTCAATTCCAGAAGCTCTTTTTTTTTTCTGTTTTTTCATCATCAAATAAAATGAGAATCTTTAGCGCTAACAAAAAGTCTCCTTATGATACCCAAGAGAATCCTATCGTCTCGCCCAAATTCCGAGAGATGTATGAATCCGCTACAGAGCCATTTTATCATACTCTACACAAGAAAAAGGCAGTCAATACCACGCTGGAACATGCCATACATTTGTTTGAAGAAAAGAACAGGTATCCTCCTCAGCAAGTCATTGGGCCTTTACCTATCAAAGCCAACGGCGCTATCGTAGTGAACCGTCCTACAAATCATTCTGTGAATGACCTTAGTGCGTTGCCTCTTTACTTACAAGAATCAGATGATGATGAAAATGATTATGCTATCGTCGCGGTAAACTCGTCCCATCAACGCATCAATAGTGCAGACAGCAACCAATCGACCAGCGAAGAAGAAGAAGAAGAAGAAGAAGAAGAAGTAGGAGAAGAAGAGGCGGAAAAGGTTGATATAGTCAACCTAGTTCACGAAGAAAACAATCGCCTTCGTCAGCAGATACTCTTTGAGCGCGAGCAAAGTGAAAAATGGCGAGTTGCCAAGGAGCATTATGAACAAGAACTTGTATGTTCCAAACAAATCATCCGTAACTTGCAAAGAACGGCAGATAGATTCGAAAAGTTGCTATCTACAAGCACAAGCCAGCGTGAACAAATGTTGCTTCAAAATGATACAGAAGCGGCCAAAAGGTTACGCCGGCAATCTACAGGAAGCATTGAAATACAGAAATACCATCCACAAGACCTAGAAGCTACTGCTACTACCACCATTACTACTGCTTCTCTTGCAGCATCTTATGAACGAAAATTGCAAATACTGTTAAACGAGATTGAGGCTATGGAACAAGAACAGTTGTCTTCTCTGAGTAAAATGACGGTACAGAAACGAGACTGCGATAAACTAGCACGTAAACTCAAATACAAGGACGATATTATTCGACAGTTAGCATATGACTTGCAGGTTTGCTCTCACCGGGGCAAAACAAAATAAATAATGTACTTTTAATCATACTAAATCAAGAAAATTGATCGTTTTTTCATTATATATTTGACTTGAAAGATATTCATTAAGTAAGAGTATATAAGAAGTATATGATGTTGCTACTCAATTGGGGTTTTTTACTAGATGAAGCAACCCATTCTGAGAATGTTTATTAGTGATGCAACATTGGTCCTAGATCGAACGAGATCACACGCACCATGTCAATTAACGAACCTGTGACTTTATACTTTTTTTTTAAAAAAAAAAATCGGGCTCAGAGCACATGCTAAAAAATGTAGGTGCATTTTATATCCATTTTTATTTACGGTGGCCGTTATAAAATCACGAATTGTTTTACACTACAAATATATGTTATTCGTATATGTTTGTGATACACTTTCAGTTGGCAATTCATTAAAAAAACTGATGAATAGTTGTTTTCTTATCATGCTAGTAGCATAAGCTTAAATGGCAGGTGATTTAAAGAGCATTTAATAAGGGGGGGGGGGGGTTATAAAAACATCTATTTAAAAATAAAAAAGAATAAAAACTCAATCCCTGAAAGTCATTTCTTCATTTCTGAAGATGTCGACGTCAGAATGATTGAGGTACAAGTCTCAACTTTTCGAGGGATATGAAATAATAAACTTGAGAACACCAAGAAAAGCTATGTATCTGAGTAAAAGGAGTATAGAACCGGGGATGATCGAGTTTTCATTACGGTTTCTATAGACAATCGCTATACTGTCTACAGAAACAAACTTCATTTGATCCTTAAAGAATATGCGAGTTCCTTTCCTACCATTGTCTATATTACTAAGTAAAAATGAATACTATTACATCGTATTTAATAGGTTGTGGACAGAAAATACAAAAAAAAAAAATAATGAGCAAAAGTAAAGCAAGTGTCCTCGCTGCAATTGTTAATTTGCACCTGCAGAAAAACAATATTAATGTCAACATCCATTTTTATCCCTAAAAGGGTCCTGCTTTTGTTCTGATTTTGAGGCAAGAGGAATCAAACCAATTTGAAAGAATTGGGCTTTCTGCATATTTGTGAAACGTAAAAGTTGACATTTGTCCTTTTATGATGCTTGGATGCTATTTCTTCTAGAAATGGCATATTGATAGAGAACTCTGTTGGCTGGTTCAATTATAAGTTTTTGTTGGTTGGCGAGTATCCTACTACTGAAATAGCTCGTACAACTTATTTAGATGCTATCAACAAAACATTATATGTAACAACATGAGATTTTCAGTGACCCTGAATATTTAGACATGAAAACGTATACCTTTGATGAAACCTAACTTATGGATTGATGAACGTGCTTAATGACAACTTGTTCCTTGTAAATCAATTCAAGAATTTGTTGCTAATAAGGCTGAGCCAGGAGAGTGTTTAGTCCAAAGAATTATGCCCTCTAGACAGGAGAATGGGTAATATGGAGTTAAACTTCAATCAAACTATGGAAGAAGTCATAAGAACACATGGCACGTTGTTTGAGAAGATGGACAGTTTAGTTTCTGGACATGTTTCTCGATGTTTTTGTAGAACTGAGGAGAGTACTAATGTGGCCGAGTCAACGTTGACTACAATTAATTCAGCTTTGAATTTTTTGTCAAGCGCAAGAGTAAATCCCTTATCAAACAGAACGGTTATACTTATAATATACAGAATGAATAGAGGTGTAAAGAGAGTGCCCAAGTTATGTAGAGAATGGCATTTAAGCTTAACTGGCTGCATATCCGTACAGGAAATGGAACTGAAATACGGAGTTTTGTGGACAGACAACTCTTTAATAGACGTAAAAGAATCATTGACTCTGTTGAAGGTTTTGCTAGTAATTGCTCTATTAATGAAGAGACTATAGTTGAAATGGCGGGACGCAAGAGACAAAGTTATAGGAAAACACTTGACTTATTTATTTCAGCATATCAATCAAAAAAATTTTAATAACGAAATAAATCATTTCTCAACACAGTAGTTATACATAACGCATAATTCTACTTTTTGTTTTCTTTTCAGCATAATAAGTTTGTAAAATCCATTGTCTTAATTTAATCTCCATATCATCACACAAAAGCGTGTTTATAACAGCAAACTTTTAAAAAAAAATCGGCTTAATATAGCACACTAATGACAGCTATAAAGTAATTTGAGCGCACACGTTACGATTTTATAATGCTTAATAATCTGTTTTTTTTTCTTGAAAAATGAATGATTACTAAATGAAAAGAGAAAAGCATCAACGTACAATTTTCACGAAACAAGTCCTTAAACTTTACTGGCTGAGAGAGTAACCAATCAAAATGAAAATTGCTGAGCGTTCCTGAGAGTTCATTGGATAGTGGCGAATGAATTTAGTATCGCCGATCTTTGATATAATACCAATTTCACATAATCACGCTCAAACCAGCAAAGAATCAAGGTAATGCTTTGGCTTCCAGAAAATATATAGAAAACATATGCTCTGCTACATAATGTACATTGTATAGTTTTGGATTAAGTAGTTAAATAATTATGAGAGGACTCCGAAAGTACCTTTGTGTGAACTAGGTACAAAGGATAAAGTTTAACCGCACATAATAAAAGGATGCTCGCTCTCTACTCTTTGAATCATTTCTCACACTTCTTTCCGGTTGACAAATAATGAGTACAAAGCTAATATCGTGTGAGTTGTAATTTCTAGAAAAAGCCTTTGGTTCTACAGCAGGTGCATTTCTTCATTTCTTATATTCAAACCTCATCTCAATAGTCATTCGGTCCATGTCTACTATACAAAGACCTCTTATTCGACCTTCTGCTTCTTTGATTATTGCAGCTCCTACACCTACGAATGGCACAGGTGTTGGCAGTAACTATCGTGTCCTTATGATGAAAAGGTGATTTTTTTTTGACACATGTATATAACTTGGTGGTTAAAACTATGTGTGTATAGAAATGCCAAAAGCAGTTTTATTAATGCTCACGTTTATCCCGGCGGTATTGTGGATGCCGCAGATCATTTCTCGCATTGGTCCAGCAGCCAATCGTCCGAGAAAGAGTAAGTAAATATTTAGCTGCACATAGCACACATATTGACAGGGCCGTCACAGGGGAAATATCTTGACCAACAAAATCTGTGCTATCCGGGAAACTTTTGAAGAATCAGGGCTCTTATTGTCTAATCCACCTGTCAATACCATAAAAGACCTTGATGTGAATGTTTGGAGACATAAAGTACATGACGATGCATCTCAATTCAAAGTGATGTGTGACAAGTACAATATTCAGCCTGCAGTTGAAAAACTAGTGCCTTTTTCCAATTGGATTACACCTGTTATCGAGAAAAAGAGATATAACACACTCTTCTTTTTGACTGTATTGGATGAATACAAGACCAAAACAGAACAAGACTTGCATTTGAACGTAGTAGCAGCAGATGGTAAAGAGACTGTCTTGTTTGACTGGTTCAAACCAGAAGAAGGTAAGAGTGGGTGTTTCTTAGTTTCTATTTACTTATTGTTACTTTAGCCCTTCAACAACACAGTGAAAAGAAGCTGGTCATGATTCCTCCTCAATGGTATTCACTTACACTTCTTAGTCAAATCCAAAACCACGATCAACTTTTAGCAAAAGCAGGCGTAGAAGCATTTAGAACCAAAGATAACCAAGTGATTACCATTTTACCTCAAGCTTACCCAGCAGAATTGGAATCTGCTGAAGCCAAAGACGGATTTAGCCTTTATCTAGCTTATCCTGGTGATGAAAACTATGATTCTAAGCAATATACAAGTAAGCCGGGCAATAGACATAGGCTTTACTTTAAAGGACGCATGGAAGAGTTTCGTCTAGAGAGAAATATCAATGCTTCTGATATCGTACTAAACTCTTCCAACTTGTAATTGCGTATAGCTTTTTTTTATATATATTTTTTTTTTATTTTTTTATTTTCTAATCTATGTATACAGAATAAATACATTTAAATATATATATATATACATACATACATATATAATTTAATCCAATTTAGCGAGTGCAATGAACTTTTGTAAAGGTGAATCTTGAAGAGAAAAAGGTCGATGATGGTACTGGCGAACAGCAGTTTGCAGATATGCAAGCAGTTCATCAGCATTCTCAAAAGTCTGATGAACTACGACAGGAGTTGAAGTTTTGTTATGAAAAAGGTAGTGATGGAAATGAGCCAATATACCATTGACATGAGATTGAGTAGTTTGAAATAAGGGTGGCAAGTCTTCCATGACAATGGTCCGTAGGATATTTTTGAGGTGGTTTTGGATATAATGATCTACATGAGATACGATTTGAGAAGCATGATTCTCAAGGCATGTATTTAGAAGGATATCTTGAGTAAGCGGACAATAGTTGACAGTTACACCTTCTATAAAAGCCGCCAGTGATGATTTATCAATGCTGGCTGCACGTGTATTCCAAATATGAGGCAGCGAATCCTCGATAAAAGCTAAAGAAGTGTTATTTACTCGGTTTTATTTTAGCACGATGTATACTTACATCCAACAGCTCCTTGTAGTTGACCTTTGAGTAGATCGACATCCACAAATGAATCGTCGTTTAATCCTATTGGCTGCGTAGTCACTTGTACCAGACTCTGAAAATGTTGGGAGATACGTTTAGATAAGGTGGATACGGTACCATCTAGGTGATCAAAGGATAGATGGGATGCAAAAAACTGAGAGTATTGATGTATATCCACGTAATACTCTTGTCGATCATTTAGAGGTAATGCACGAGTCGGTAGGACCAACAGTAAAAGGCCTAGTAAACAGCATCGTAAATGTACCATAGAACGTCAAGAAGATATGTCAAAAAGATCGCCTCTTATTATTGAGTATATTTCCTAGAATGGTACTTTTAATGTTGGATGTTATGGAAAGTAACTGGAAGAGAACAAAGAAGAAGAATATATTTTTTTTTCTTATCTCGCCCTAGCTAAATACCCTCGTTTTTTCAATACCCGAAACCAAAAAAAAGCGTACAAATACGCTACAAAAAGGGTATATATATAGCTTACTTTTTCCTGGTAAAAAACCAACTATAGTATTGAACAAAAAGTCTAGACGAGATGCTTGTTATTTTGGTGTTTGATTTAATATTGGGTTGTGCTACATTAAGTTTCATTGGCTTATATATAGACAGGAATCAGGATCAAAAGAAGCACTTTCTTTTTTACTGTGCCATCAGTGCTACGTTACAAAACATATAGATTGAGGCGTATAAACGGCAGAATCGGTTGGGCAAGTTACAATCGTATTACAATCGTTTAGTCTGGACAATAAATGCTCAATGAATGAGTGTGAAACGTAGCTTATTCTTGGGGCCGATCTATAGTCATTTTTAACCTTTTTTTTATTTATTTATTTAATACAAGGATGGGGGGGGGGGAAAGGAAAAAGAGATGACTGGCAGGGCTGGGAGTGAACTTTTTTTTTTATCATTATTATTATTTAACAACTTAGAACTTCAAGTTCTATATAAAACAAATATTAGTAAAACAGACTAATGCACAATCCTTTATCAAATACTTACAGCAATGACGGCACTAGTATATTCAGAGTTGGTAGCACGACCACCCAAATCAGCAGTCAAATGCTTACCCTCAGCAAGGGTCTTGAAGACAGCTTGTTCAATATTGGCAGCTTCCTTGGTAAGACGCATGTGCTTCAACATCATGATACCAGAGAGCAACAAGGCGGTGCTGTTAGCCTTATCTTGACCCTATATAACCATTTAGCATATATGTTATACATCATAATAAACAAAACAAAACAAAACAAAAAACTTACAGCAATATCAGGTGCAGTACCGTGAACAGCTTCGAAGATGGAAGCATCACGACCAATGTTACCAGAAGGAGTCAAACCAAGACCACCGATCAAACCAGCGCTCATATCAGACAAGATATCACCGTACAAGTTGGGCATGACCATGACGGTATCGGCATAGATAGAGGGGTCGGAAGTAATCTATCAAAACAAGTGTTGGTTCTATATTCTTTATATTTACATACACGGTACTTACGTGAAGACAGGCACGATCCAAGAGGACATCATTGAACTTGATATTAGGGAAATCCTTGGAGACTTGCTTACAGACATCCAAAAAGAGACCATCAGCCAATTTCCTAAGATAATCCCATCAGTCACAAAAACAGAAAAAAATAATTATACACACAACTTACATGATGTTAGCCTTGTGAACAGCAGTGACACGATCACGGCCAACAGCTTCAGCATAAGAGAAAGCATAACGAGCAACACGTTCAGAAGCTTCTCTGGTAATCAACTTGATAGATTGAACAACACCATCGACAACCTAGACATTTGACGATTAGTTGCACTAATTCCGACTCTTTTTTTTTTTCTTTTTTTTTTATTTCGCTTATCATTACCTCGTGTTCAATACCAGAGTATTCACCTTCAGTGTTTTCACGAATGAGAACAGTATCTACGTTTTCATAAGGAGTCTTGTAACCAGCAACGGAACGACAAGGACGAACGTTAGCGTACAAGTTGAAAGTACGACGAAGGGTCAAGTTGAGAGAGACGTGACCTTTACCAATGGGGGTGGCAAGGGGACCCTTAAGAGCAACAGTACTCTTGCGAACACTGGCAATAGCTTCATCAGGAATAGCAGTCTTACCATCCTTGATAATGGGAGTGACATCGACTTCTTCCCACTCAATAGGTGTCTTTGCGGCAGCAAAGATTTCCTTGACTGAACGAGAGATCTCGGGACCAATACCGTCACCGGGAATCAAAGTAACAAGGTAGTTACCCTGGATATAGAATTAGCTACTATGAAGGGATTGCTAAAAGTAAACTTACGTTGCTGTTCTTTTGAGCATTGAAGGCTTGTGTAATACTGGGAGTAGCGGTAGTGATGGCACGAACAGAGTTAGCCTATAATAAAGAAAAAGAAAAAAAAGATAAGCGTGTTAGCCAACAAGTCGCGTTATTATTGACGTTTGTTATTTTACTCTGACAGAGGCCCAAGCACTAGCCTTAAGAGCAGCAGAAGAAGTACGAGAAAGCATTATTATAGAAAAAGTAAGGGAAGAAGAGGGACAAAACTGGAGTTTCAAAAAAAAAATTGTATTTTATGAAATAAAAAGCTAGCCCACTGCAGAAACAAGCGGGGGTGCGTTGTGAATACCATCCAGGGCCAAAATAACTTACGTAATAAGCTCAATTTTATACATTGCATTTACTCTCTTTTCATTCATCTGATATCATTCATGCGTTGCGTATAATCAGACGCATGAAATCCCTGCATAATATAAAAGCTTCTTTTTTTTTTTTTTTTTTTGCTCGGCTCATCAACTCTTAAAATGGCTCTTATGCTGATTATCTATGGGGGCGCAACCGAGAAAAAAAAAGTTTTCTTCTTTTAGGTGCGTCATCTCCCAACTCCGATTATCCGGATAATCATATTGGAGTTATTTGTATCCGAAAACCCTTTGTCTTGATGATTATTACTCCATGGTTTTTTGAATGTTAAATAACTTCTTACCCAGGTAAACTGTTCTATATAGTTTTGTTAAAGCAAAACTCTTTAGGGCATAGGGCTGCAAATCAGAAGCGCAAAAATGCGAGATATTTATACCTCTCGGTTATTATTCTTTCAAATATAATTTCATGGATATATATTATTCGTAAGAATAAAAAAGATAAATATTTTCTTTGGTTATGAATTCTACGCATTTTCTTGAAATCCTACATAATATTTTGCAGCTTTTTCTGTGCATAGAATGCTAGTCAGTTGCGATAGTTGACCCTAGTCGGCGAGAGATCTATGAAATTAATGATTACATTTTGATAAATAAAAGCACTCTTTGTATTTCGGTTAAATAGAGACATCAGCTAATTTTAAATATAGAGCACTAAACAGATGCAATATTAAACTTGAAATCGTTGGTCCCATTTTTTAACGCCTCATTACATTTCTTAAGCTATTTGACTTTAATATTACATCTGACTGTTTGTGCATGTCTAGAATAAACTATTGCATCCATTAAACCATTGCTTGACTAAATTACTATGTAGATATCACATTTTAACTTTGTAATATAAATTATGTGCATTTCATGTCATTTAGTTTGAATAATCTATAGATTTTTGAGCCGAATTGGCTTAAAGTTGCATCTAATAATGTATTCATACTGAGATCAAGTTGTCAAATCTATTAAAAAAAATTTTTTTTTTCCAAATGTATAGTACAATCAGCGCATTGCATTGTCGATCATTGAAGCATGACGTACATGCATCTTACAAGTCCAAGCTCTATCGATCTCGGTCAATCGTCGCATTTATGTAACAAGTAAATCGTATTTGGGATGAGCAATGAAATCGCTCATTTTTGTGAACGAGTGGTGTGGGAAGCCAAATATGTTGTAGTTAAAAGGTACATCTGGAGCCTTTTTTTTTTAAAAAAAAAAACGATTGGTACACGAACTTCAAAGGGCCAGATAATGAAAGAAACATTTTAGTTATAGGTAACATATCAATGCAGATGACGAGCGCCTGGTATCAACTCAATCTGGAGTATATAATGTTAGCAGATCAACTATTTCAATTTAATCAAGGCATGTTCTTGTCAAAAATAAACTTGGATCTAAATATCTTTTAATATTCAATCACAGAAACCATGTATATAGTAAATATATCTCTACTATTGGCAGATTACTGCTATTATTAGTTTAATCCAATCGTTTAATAGACGGGCTGCATATAACTACGTGAAACTGCATTGCTTTAAATGAATTGTTTAAGCATTTGACATATTTTTTTTTTTTTTTGGTTTGGAGCTAAATCATACTTAGTTTGCACTTTATTTCAACTTTCCTAAAACGAAAAATCAGCTTTTAGAGTGACTGAGCGATTAACTTTTTATTTTTATTTTTTCAAGCAGCAGCCGTCTCAATATCTCTTGGGTATAATTGCACCTTACTCAAATCATTAGCACTGTGGTTTTTATTAGGACTGATATGATATTATCTTTTTTCTACATTTTTATCAATTGCCGTTTAATCAAGACAAACTATTAACACAATGGAAGAGACAGGCTTACAGTATAAGCCATACACAACGAATTAGAAGCAAAACAAACTTATCATATCAAGGCCAAAAAATAGTTCTATCTTGTCACTTCACAATATACATCCAAAACACTGGCCTTATATTTGTTAGCGCTTCTGTAATCCGTGCCTTCGCGTAACACACACTTTTCTGATGGATATACCTTAATAAGGTTAGTTTATCGAGATGATTTTTGCGGGGGGATCGGATATCAAACTGTTGAAATGGAGTCATAAATATTTGACATTGATAGCGAGCTGATGCTTAAGAGACATTAGGACAAAAAAGAGGTTATTGGTGAACAATATATATATATATATATAATAAACCTTTTTTTTATTTTATTTTATGTATATGAATGAATCGGCTTTTTACAAGCTGAAGGGGGTGATATGTAACAAAAGAATTTTTCAAATTTACAGAAAAAGGAATTAAATTTATTGGTCGGCAGTCCACTTCTTGAGACGGATGGAGTGAATCTTGATGAAACCATCAGCATCTTGAGGGTTGTAACCACCTTGTTCATCCATGGATGATTCTTGCATATCGTAGAGCTTAGCACCATCACCACGAGCAACACGACCTTCAACGACAGTGTTACCCTTGTAGAGCTTCAACTTGACATCACCAGTGACATTACGTTGAGTGAAAGCAATGGACTTGGTCAAGAATTCACATTCAGGAGAAAAGTATTGACCGTTGTAAAGGGCCTTACCATAAGGAACAGTAATATTTTGATCACGGAGAGCACGCAATTGGCCGTCCAAAGTCAAACCTTCGAGATCCTTGTGGGCAGTACGAAGAATAGTACCACCGGGTGTTTCATAACAACCACGAGACTTGACACCGATGAAACGAGATTCGACAATATCAATACGGCCGACACCGTTACGGCGAGCAACAGTGTTGAGGTAAGTAAAGAGCTTGACAGCTTCAGTCTCAACATGACCATCATTATGGTTTACAACCTTGACAGGAATACCCTTTTCGAAAGTAATAGTAATGCGTTCAGGTGTGTTGGGAGCATCCTCAGGATCAACAGTAAGCTTCCACATTTCCTTGGGAGGAGTAATGTTGGGGTCTTCGAGAATACCAGCTTCGTATGAGATATGGAACAAGTTTTCATCAGTAGACCAAGGCTTGGCCTTAGTTTGAGCAACGTGAATGTTCTTCTCAGCGGCAAAGTCCAAGAGAGCACTACGACCAGCGAAACGCTCAAAGAAGACTAAATGATAATCAATATACTATTTCTCAGATACAACACTTTGTAAACTTACCAGGCAATCTCCAAGGAGCAATGACTTGAATGTCAGACTTCAAGGCATAGTAAGCAAGTTCGAAACGAACTTGATCGTTACCCTTACCGGTACAACCGTGAGAAACGTATTGACAGCCTTCTCTGGCAGCAATTTCGATTTGCTTACGGGCAATGACGGGACGAGCCAAAGAAGTACCCAAAAGATAAACAGATTCGTAGATGGCATTAGCTTGAATAGCAGGGAAGATTTGTTCCTTGACGAATTCTTCTTTGAGATCCTGTAATATATAATGTGTTAGTTTATTTTCTGAGATTGTTACTTTACGCCGTGTCCAATTTACCTCAACAAAGACTTTAGAGGCACCGACCTTCAAGGCCTTAGCCTTAATGGCTTCAAAATCTTCTTCTTGACCAACATCAGCGATATAAGCCAAGGTTTCATAACCTTGTTCAATCAACCAAGCCAAAATAACAGAGGTATCCAAACCACCAGAGTATGCAAGAAGAACCTTTCCTTTGTCGCCAGCCATTGCGTATATATTACTTATTTAAAATAAAATGTAAAGATAAAAAAGAAAAAAGAAAAGCAATACGATGTTAAACTTTTTATATCAAAACCAGAAAGAAGGGTGTCGGTGCTAGTTTTAAAGTCCCGGTTTATGTTGGATTTCTCAATTTTTGGATCAAGAACAAGCCATCAAAGCCACCTTCTTCTAAGCTGTAGACAGTCAAAAACAAATCACAGTGGCTACATATGTACAACTGTCAATCAATTCACCCATACCTGCCTTGACAAAATGAATATGAAACTTTTTTTTTTTTTTTTGAGCATAACTATAGCGGACTCTGATTCAATCTGTTTTCACTCACTTATGATGAACGATGAGTCAGAATTCCTAATATAGTTATCTCCATAATGAGACCGTTTCCCCGCTTCTTAAAGTCGATCTTTTCTTCTTATCTCTAGGTTCCGAGACTACTGGTACAGAAATTTGGTATGCCGCTGAAGAAACAGCAATCATGACTCTTACGTTTCACACTAGTAGTGTTCAATTCAGCTACCGAAGAGATTGATTTGTCTTATTTGGTCCAAAAGGTTTCAAATAAAGTTTAACAAGGTGCAAAGAGATCTAGTTTAAATACGAAAAAAAACAAAACTCCTCAGTAGCTCTAAGCAGACTTAAGTTTGAAGTTTTTTTTTAATGATAAAATTTGGAGTTTTTACTGGAATGATGGGTTTACAAGGTTCAAAGGAGATGGAAAATAGATCTCTTACGCGTATTATTGGGTTTCTTTTAACGCTAAAGAAATCAAGAGAGATAACGTTTAAGCTATTCCAGATCTATAGACACAAAATAGGCAACATGCTGGTACACAGACAGCGTAAAAAAGTATAAATATGAGCGAAAAAACTTGGTCCAAAGGGCATTGTAATCTTGATTTTATCATAATTAATCACTGTGACTATATAATAAGATGGTTCTTTATCCATCCGATAGTGGATGAGCACTTCATCCGGTTACTGTGTTTAGCTTAAATATGTCAATCCATGTTATATTAGATTATATAAGACAAACAAAACATTTGCATGCAATTGGAGTTGCAAGAAACCAGGTTCCGTTAAGAACAATACCTCCTATCATGCTTGTAATACTGTCAAATTAGTGCATAGATACCCTTTACCACTACTACTATTACTATTAAATTTCCTCGAGTTTATTGGATAATGGACATTAAATTTATTCTTCATCATCATCATCATCATTATCTTCATTATTATTATCTATCATTACCAACTCACTCGGAACGATTTTTTTCTTTTTTGTCTAGGAGTGTGATATCATTTTTCATCTTTAAACCAAACGGTTTTCCTCGAATAGGATTGTTAAATTGCCTTTTGCAAACATATTATTGTTAATAGGTTTCGATGTAGTTTTATTTCTACTCAAAGAGCAGAATGAGATGGTTCATCTGTAAAGTCATTTATTTACTTTGGAGTAGCAACTAGCGATTCATATTTGTTAATTTAGAACGTATAATAATTATTTTGTTGACATACAAAAAGTAAATTAGCAGACTCTATGTAAGATTCAAAAGCGTATTGAACGATGTAAAAGTTATTTAATATTTTTGTCTATTTAGAATTATTTCTGATAAATTATAGTTCCTTTTAAAAATACCAGCCATAACTTAGCTATTATTTTATACAATACTTTTTCAAAACGAAGCGCTGCTTCTACTTGGATTGTTATTTGATTGAAATAATAATAATAATAAAAGGAATATATTATACGTTATATGCATATCAAAAAAAAGATTTAATGATCTGTAGATCTCCCGATCGATCTTCGATTAATTTCGCATCAGATCAAGATTCCATGTTCAAAATAGGCTACTGTATCTATTATGACCCCAAAATAACTCATATACAACATGCTTAAAGGAACAAAACATCAATATCAGATTTGCTCATGAACTTTACTTTTTTTTTTTTGAATAGGCGCCTATTAACAAATAGTGTTAGCTATCGCCTAGTAACCATTGAACTAAAATGTCCTTGCATATTCTCCAAAAAAAAAATAAGGGCCTCAATGGTTTTAATTTATTCTTTATGAAATTATCACAGTCTTGCAAGCTTAGGCTTAAATGTAATTTCTTGAGAGAAACGGATGTAACTTGGAACTTGTAACGCTCTTGCAGCATATCTTTTTCAACCCCGCTTATCATGTCTACAATAGTTTTCCTTCGTACAAATAAAGGTGAACCATGCGAAACGCACAATTTCTGACGTGAGTAAAAACCATAGACCTATTAGCTCTTGAAATTTAATCGATCTACTTTTAAAATTTGCCATTTTTTTTTTTTTTTTTTTGAAAATATCATCCCAAGGAATGCACCCATATTATATTAATTGTCATATATTCCACAGATGCTGTTGTCAAGGTACATATAGCTATCAGATCGATAGTTTTCTATGAGTGCAAGCCGTAACTATGGTACGAATTACTAGTGGTATTTTGCTAGCAAAAAAAAAAGCGCTTCAAGACAGGTTTTTATTATAAAAATATTCAAGCTGTTACTAACGATCCAATTGTAACAGAATGATTGCGGATAATCAAAGAATCTGATAGCATAACATAGCTCCAACCAGCGTTATGTGCTCTATTATACAAACGTTTAGTTAAAAAAAAATTATATCTCTTATTGATTATAATTTTACCTTGATCCTGGAGCTGAAGGGGCAACTATGAAGACACGATCAAACGATAATGGTGTACCAGCAGGTCTTTCAGCAAACTCGCCACGAACAGTTAGGAATAGTAAAACAGGATAATTTTGAGAGCCAGGTGTTTGCCAGGCGTCTGTCATAAACTTATCAGCCCTTGATAAATCGTGCAAAGTGCCAGGCAATTGAGCAAAACGTTGCGTAATGTGTGCATTGCCTTGAACCATTCTTTGTGAAGGTGGAACTAAATCACTGCCATTAGTTTTAATTGCCCGATACTTTTGTTATAAAAAAAATTACCTTGGCTGCTTCCCCAAGCGTTCTGCTGTTGGTACGTTCCATTACTAAATACACAAGAAAATATAGCTTGTTCATCATACAGATCTATTAAAGCTGGTCGATTGGAATCAAATAACGGGAAATATCTGGATAAAAGATCTTGTGCCGCGATACGAGAACCATCTTGGTCGAAAAGATGGGATCGAACAGGCAATGGCAAAGCTACCTGTTGTTCTCCTGTACTGCCGACAGGTTGAACATCCAAGAATCGAATAGTAGGGAATCTATTCAAGACTTCTTTTTGATATGTTTCTATCGAGTTGCTGGCCTGAATTGGATTTCCGGATAGCACCAATTCTTGTAAATTAGGCAGTTTGTTGGCTAGTCTATCCAAACTACGGAATTCTGCAATATCATTATCAGCAATAGAAAGGTTTTGAAGATTTGGAAACATGTCAGGCACTTTGGACAATGGTACAACAGACCATAACTTGTTGCGAGCAAATGACATGGTAATTAACTAGATGATAACGTGTTAGTTTAGAGAAAATTATATGTTCATGTGTTGCTTACAGCGTCACCGAAAAGGTACTTGGCTTCATTTAATAAACGGGATATCACTGTAGCAATATTATGTGAAGTAGGTGGTAGCTCATCCATATTCAAAAAACCAGCTTGAGCATCCCAACGTTCTAGCAGGAATTCAGCTAGAACGTCTGATCTACGATTACTATCTCTAGGTTGATTACTGGTATCCTTGCTTCTACTATCAGCCATGTTGGATCCCCCTCTATATCCACCACCAAAATTTTGTCCTTGAGCGCTACCACGCGTAATATGTAACTTATAGAGAGCGTCAATATGTAAATCCCTTGGTAACCCATCATTTTTGACTTACTATTGAAGAGGCACCAAAATTGTAACCGTCCATTCTGCAGAGACGCTCTGCTGTATTTTCGTCAACGACTGTGATATGCATAGCTTTTTGTTCATATTGTACCTATGCCAATGGCAAATTTAGCTTACAGCTTTACGCATTGAGCAACCTTCTTACATTGAGTGGTTCCCAAGCGGTTTTTGATTTTCTATTAAGGAAACCAAGAACCTTTTCTTCAGCACCCACAGGATAGCCCGAAACCTATTTTCAAAAGCAATTCATTATGCATTTAATTCGTAGTTTTTTTTTTCCTCCTTCTAAACTTACTGTTATAACATTGCCAGCCGTGGGCTCTCTATTGGTGAAAATAATAATGATAAGTATCATGTAAATAATAAAGTAAGAGATACCTTACGCTTTCATGTCAGTATCTTCTTCGACAAATTCTTGATTAAAGCGATCTCCTCCGCCAAATTGACCCCCTCTTCCACCACGATTGCCTCTTCCTCGGTAGTTACTGGATGAAAATGCTCTACCTCCACCTCTAAAAGACTCGTTATTATTACTACGTGGACTGTTGGTTACTATTCTTTCATTGATGGGCGCGTTGGTGGGTCCCAGTCGAGATGTAATTGAAATATTATTGGGATTGGCACTGTACGCGTTGTTATTGTTGTTATAATCGTTGTTGTAATCGCGTGTATTATCTTGGAAACCTCCACGATTGCCACGTCCACGTCCTCTGCCTCTTCCTCTCCAATTGTTGTTGTTATAATCGCCCATAATAGATTTGTATGAAAGAAGCTGTAAAAGAACCAAACGAGATACGACAAGAGAGGTTAAAATAATTGGGTCTGAGCCGCAGTCACATCGGATTTAAGCAGTAAGGTGCTCCCTAGCTGAAATTCAATATTTTCAGGATCCCAAATTTTCTTCTAAACTTTGACAATGTTTTTTTCTTCTTTAGTTTTACGTGCTCATTTTACAGACACTGTTGCTAATTGGAATATGTTTATGACATAAAGTATTTATATATATGTCAATTATGCGAAAACTTCGACCTTGTATTACAGAACCAAAAGATCTAAAAACCACTTAAAATTGAGTAATAGCCCCTCATTAGAAATACCAAATATAGTGTGATATTACAGCATCCAATGCGCCGTTCAATTCCTTGTTATGGAAAGGTGGGTCAGTTTTCTTTGGATTCCGGGCACGAGCCTTTTTTGATCTTCATCCGCCAATAAAAATCGAGATAATCTCATAGTGATAGGATTACTAGACAGTTTACTATATGTATTGCTATTCCGTTTTTATTGTTCGAAATGCAGATAAAAGAAAGAAAATAGAATATCAAACCTGATGAACCACCAGATACAACAAATTTAAAAGGGCTCATTATGTATATAAAAAAGAAGGCAATGATGAAAAGAAAGCAGTTTATAGATATATGGATGTTTTAGTGTATATCTACAATAAAGTTGCTAGAACCATCATTCGTTATGTTAGTTAGAAGTAGCCAGAGCCAGCTTTCAGTATACATCGTACCATACAAAGCTAGCCTTACTTTAAAACTTTTAATCTATTGCATAATAAAGCCAGTTAAAGCTATATCCTTTCTATAAGCATTTTTGGCACAATCCCAAGGTATGCAAGCATCACCTGTGTCATAGTATCTGAGGTCCGGTGTTTAAGTAATCGATTAAACGTTCTAGTAAACTATGTTTTCGTATAATAGGATAGTTCATTCATAAAAACTTGAGGGATACTTATACTCTTTCCAAGTACTACGGATTATTTATGAGATATTATTTAACAAGCTAAGGATTGTCTAGTTGTTACACATCGAATATGCTAAAAGCGTTAGCTGAGCAAAAAGTTTGCGTAGTAGTAGTAGTAGTAGTAGTCGGAATCTATTGTATTGTGCCAATCAAGGGTTCTGTGGTGAAATCCACATATAACACTCTGCATATATATTAAAAAACGGGACTTGTTTAACCGTTGATCAAAAGAAAAAGGTTTAGATCACTGCTGAAAAGACGATTAATGCAGAGTGAACATATATTAAAAAGACCTTTGATTGTTTCTAAGAAACGATTTTCTTTGAAGTATAAATATAAGAGATATAAGCTAGATAGAATAACGTGACTCACTTTAAATCAATGAAACTCCATAAAACGGTTCTAACTGATTTACTCGCTTTTTATTGAATTTTTACCGCAGGTTCAACCCATCAGACACAATTAGATAAAATGACGGCTTGGTATAATACCCGCTCCGAACTCTACTGTACAATTTACCCCTCACCAACACGGATAAATTTATGTTACACACAAATACACATGGAAAGTATTTACGGTACAAGAAACCGAACCGTTCATGCTTATCTTTTTGTGTTCACATAACTTGTTCTATATAAAAGCAGTAAATATTTTTTTTTCTTTTTTTTTTCCCCAACTTTATCAAATATGCCTTTTTCTATAAAACACGCCGATATACTACCTATTTCTACTACAGTGGCTGCTTCAGTCACTGCTCTTTTAGCTTGGAAGTATAAAGATCGAGCTATTTTTGATAAAAACAACCCAAGCGTTCCACTTGTCAAAGGCGCGCCTCTTGTAGGCAATCTGTTCAGTCTAATTGCAAATGGAGAGCGATTTTACGATTATCTTGTAGAGCTTTATGAGGAACTAGACACATTAACTTTGTAAGTACCAATTGATTTTTTTTTTTTTTTTGTTTCCTGTTAAAAAACTAAACTAGGATTCAAGTCGTACCACACAACTTTTTTTACCTAGTTTAATTTATACCGCCGATCCCAAAAATGTCGAGCATATTCTGAAAGGTATAGCATGTCAGATGAATTATAGAAGCGCTTGTCTAAGTCTATTTTCTCGTAGATAATTTTGAGGGATATATCAAAGGTAGCGAATTCAATAAATGGATGCACGATCTTTTGGGTAACGGTATCTTTAATGCCGATGGCGAAAGCTGGAAAGTACAACGAAAGACTGCCAGCAGAATCTTTTATGTCAAAAACTTTCGAGATCAGTTCACAAGGTATATATTTAGGTATAGTTGGATATTGTATCAATACTAACGGTCTATGCCAGTGTTTTTCTGGACGAGATTAACTTTGCATCCAAAGAGATCTTTGATAAGGCAAGTGTGAGTGGAGAAGTGATCAACTTGCACGATATTATGCTTCGATTCGCGATGGATTCCTTTGCTGAGTAAGTCAGTATATATATACATGGTAACCTACTTACTATAGCGATTAGACTTGCCTTTGGTGTAAAGTTGAATTCTTTATTGAAACGAACTGACTTTGCCGATTCGTTTGATGCTTTGCAGTTACATGCCTTCTATCGTGCTCTCATCCCTTGTATTGATACATACGCGTCAATCAAACACTATTTCTACTTTTGGAGCTCTGAGAAATCAATCAAACAGCACTTGGATACCGTCAACCGTTTTGCTGAAACTGTGATTGCTGACCGTCGCAAGGAATTAGAATCCGAACAAGCGGGTGAAGAACGTGGAGATTTGTTATCTCGTTTTATGAAAGCCAAGAATGTGCGTGGAGAAGCACCCAATGATGTTGAATTGCGTGACACGATCCTGAACTTTCTTATTGCTGGAAGGGTAAAGCATAAAAGCAATCTTTTGTTCATAGTTCTAGTATTGACTTTTCTCTAAAAGGACACTTCCGCAAACGCCATATCTTGGGCACTATATCAGCTAATTCAATATCCAGACATCCAAGAAAGAGTATACCGCGAAGCGGAAGAGTACATCACTGAAGAGGTTGAACTAGATCCTCCACAATTATTCACACTCATCCAAGACAAAATGATATACACTCATGCAATGTAATAGAAACTCGCTTTGATACGTATACCTGTGTTTGTATTTACACCCTCTATTTATTTAGGTTTTTTGAAGTATTGAGGTTATTTCCTTCTGTTCCAGGCAACCAAAAAGAAGCAGTGAAGGATGATATTTGGCCGGATGGTACTCATATTCGAAAAGGCGATCAAATATCTTGGCAATCATATGCTCAAGGTCGCATGACAAAGATTTGGGGCCCTGATGCCAAAGAGTTCAAGCCTGAACGTTGGATATCACCAGAAGGAACCTTGATTCGTGAATCACCTTACAAATGGTCTGTATTTAATGCTGGACCAAGAATTTGTTTAGGTAGGCTTAACGCGTCGTTTAGATAAAAAAAAAAAAAAAAAAAAAAAAAAGGGTTCTTATTATTATTGTATTAGGTCAAAATCTAGCCATATTGGAATCACTAATTGCAATCCTTCTTATGGTAAAGCGATACAAGTTTCATCTAGTCCCAGGCCATAAAGTGGAGATTTTGAATCTGGTTACTTTGTCTATGAAAGATGGATTAAAGGTTACTGTCGAAAAGCGCAATGCCTACTGATAGGATCTATAAACCCATCTTTTTATTATTGTCATGTATCAATAAACCATCGTCTCTTTTTCGTTTAATTGATACTGAAGGTGTTCCTTCTTCTTCTGGTATTGATGAAGAAGGAATTGGTATATTTTGAGCTTTGCAGCAGGTACGACAGTACCATGGATCAATGTCTTTTTCTGAAGCGTGGATAGGCGGTTCCTCGCAAAGTTGATGGACGCCTCGATTGCAGTATTCACAAAAGAACATGTCATTGACGTCGTTCACTATTTCCTTTATACCACAATGCATGCATGTCTCATCTTCTTCTGGTGGATCTTGTATATATTCTTGGTCCAGTGGTTCATATTCGTATTCATCATCAAAAGTATAGTCTTCTAGCGTAATTACTTGCTGGTCCTTTGACAGTAATAGATCGAGATTACCGTAGAATAGATATACGGGTTTATAGTCTTTGGAGAACTCGGTTGGCAGTGTGTTATCGATCGCCACGCCTCGAATGTCTGCTAAAGCCTGCTCTGAAGACACCTACAGATAAAGCTACATTCAATGCCTGCCAAGTTTCATCTCTGTGACTTACGCTTTGTCCTTCATCGTCATCTAATAATATACGCCATATGGATCCATCTGCATCATCCATGTAGCTTCTTAGATAGAGACACCAAGATTTCGGTGAAGTGCCTTTGGTCGACGTACTATCATAACGTAGCATCAACGCGCCCATCAAGTGATAATCGGAATGATCGAGTTGATTTGATTGTTGCTGAAAGGTAAACTTGTCGCGTGAATACTGTTCCAGACGTAATTCAACCAGGCTTTCGACAAGCGCATCTACGACACCGTATTCATTTCTGAAATAATTCAATGTATCGCTGAGAAGTTGATCCACAGGTAAAGGCCGCCCTTGATAGAAATGGATGCATTTTGGATCATATAACGCGTTTTTAGCGTATCTTGTTAATTCTACTTGTTTTCTTGCCTACAAAAATTAGAGTTTTTTCAGTAGAAGCAACGGGAAGAAGCGTGTTCAAAACGTACAATTTCTGACGTGAGCAAAAACCTTAGACCTACGAGGTCTTGAGACTTTTTATAGTTGGCAATATCCCAATCTAATTCGTCCGAGATTTCATAGCATGTCCATGGCCAAGATCTGTCAGGTTGTGCAAGCGATTGACAGTAATCAAGGAACGCGTTCATATTGTCTGTCTTGCCATATTGTTCAAGTGCTGCCGTTAAGATAGCCATCAGATCGATGCTTTCTGAAGGTGCGAGCGTAGGCAGCTGTAATATGATTCGAGCTAGTAGTTTTGTTGGTATTGTATTTATTTCTAGACCTTCCATAGTTGCGGTAACAAATAGAAAAAGAAGAAACGCTTATTATGAGACTGGTTTTTATTATAAATATATTCAAATAGCAGCAGCAGAATAATCACAAACAGTGAAAAGAACTTGACAGCGTAACAGCTCTACTCTGTGTATTTGTTATTATTATTATTATTGCCTCTTATCAAGTGTAATCTTAAGGACTTGCTTGAGGTTCCCAACTACGAAGACATACTCTTTATTCTTTTTTAGTTTGTTTTTGTAGTACAGACATGACATTGATATTGGTTGATGGTACATTTGATGAAGGGTTTACAGCAATAGTTGAAGATGCGGAAACAGATGGAGGATTTGTGATATTACTGTCACTCTTCAATTGGGTATCAACTACTGGTGCATTACTTCGATAGTTAACATAGGCATTGTTCATGGAAGATACACCATGATAAGCCGGTGTATGAAAGAACCCACGTTGAGGCACGGTAAATCGATTCTTTTTGACAGCGCTTTGCAACTCAATCTGCACACACACTTCTCTCAATCCATGAATATGGCTCTTTAATAAATCCGTTACTGTTTGTCGAATAGATTGCGTATTTACATCGTCTTTCACCTGCACATGTAATGAACCAATCACGCTCTCAGCTTCATAGGGCCAGAATCGAGTATGGCTGATGCTGTATACACCTTCCAATGTTCTCACTTGATCTAGGGTGCCTTCGATCACAGCTACTGTTTCATCGTCTAATTCCAGCATCATGACGGCTGAAGCTTGTTTAATTAAGGGTATCACAGATAAGATGATGAGGATAGCGATGAAGATGGAAGCGATTGGATCAAAACCAGTCCAGCCAAACCATTTGATCAATAAGGTGGATACAATGACACCTACTGATCCCAATGTATCGGCCATAATATGCAAAAATACGCCTAAATCATATACATCAATGAGGAGGGATTGTAATGCAAATATTCTGCACTTTCTTCGTACCTTGCATATTAGCACTATGGCCGTGATGATGATGGTGATGATCGTGGCCATGACCATGACTATGGCCGTGATTAAAGGCAAAGATACCAACCAGATTAACAATCAATCCACCAAAACTGATAAACAATAATCGATGTGTATTCATTTGAGGTGGTTCAATTAGACGTTGAATAGCTTCAGCGACAATGGATAATGATATCAATACCAGAAACATGCCATTGAAATAAGCTGCCACAGTTTCAATTCGACTGTAACCATAAGAATATTCTGAATTAGAAGGCCATTTGCTCATGACTGAAGCGAATAAGCCCACACCTAACGCGAGACAGTCAAAAAACATATGTATGGCTTTTTTGGAGGTTAGTTCCAATGATAAGACGCGTTTTTTTTTTCTACTTCTTTCTTTTGTCAGTTACCATCTGATATTAAACCTAATGAATGCGTCCATAATACACCATAGGCTAATTGAATGAATGCATAAGACAGATTGAGCAGTAGAAAGTAAAAGATCTGTTTGGAGTCGTCGCTGCTTAATATGATCTCCAAGGATTGTTTTATCGTATTTAATGGGGAAGATCTATTGCTATAAGCGATGGTAGCAGATTTACTGCCATAATGAGAATCTAATGTATGTGTTGGCAAGTCTAATAGCGGTGATGAATTGAACATGATTTCATCGAATGAGTTTATAAGAAAAAGGGAACAAACCTTTGTTTTTTTTATTAATGTATGTATTAATGAGATGCTCCGCTCCGCTTCTGTGAGTCTCGAGGAGCATTTTTGTGCTGCAGAGAGCAAACTATTCTAACTACCATAACTCTGATATATCTGCTTTCAATAGAAATAGCTTGGCGTTGCAATGTTTTTACAGCTTATATTTTAGTAATAATGCGTCTTTGTCATAGCTGTGATCCATCTATATCTTTGAAGAACGATATCTTTTTTTTTAAAGTTTGGAAGTGGCACTGATGATAATGAACCAACGCAAACAATAAACAGTAAAACTATGTAATCCTCAGAATTTCCTAGAATGTTTGGTTCTTGTATCATATTACTGTACATTGATTTGAAGGCATTGCCTTGACAACGGCTTATTTTCTATAGAAGCGACATTTAGCCGAGACTTTTTGCCATGAGATTTAAAGAGAGAACGAGTAGTACTTTGATGGCTTGTTTTGTTTATATCGCGCTTACCGTTGATAACAATTTGTTGGCTTGATTTAATAATTTTACTTGGTTTCATAATATATCAATCACGCTTCTATATGCCCTTTCAAGAAAAAGCATCGCTTCATTATTATTATTATTATTATATGAGATTGATTAATGTAAAGGGACAATGAAGTTACAAAAAGTATTCGATTTTATTATCCTGCCATATACAATTAGTACTTCTACTCTCAAAATACTGTTCATCGCTCGAGTTACCTTCATTGTCACTGTCGAACTATCAATCAATCTATCATTCTCGGGAGCAGCATCAAAAACGTTAAAGAATCTTTCACCAGTAACACTCACTTCCAGTATAGAAGCTAGATTGCCGCAGCGGTAGCAATAATTAGGTGCAGACCAAACAGTAGATAATTTATCATCAAACAGTACTTGATATCCAGCATTACATAGCTGATGAGCTCTCAATATATGACTCATTTTGTTCAAATGAAGAAATCGATCTACAACTGCACCACCAAAAGTATATCCAGCACCTCTAAAGCAGTGATAAGTATGATATAAAATAAGGTTTAAATAACAAAGTACCTTGCTGATATAGCAAACTCTTCTTTATCTGGATCTGGATCTGACCAGACCAAGTCAGCCATTGCACCTTCATGTGGTATCTCTACTTGCATTATGAACATCTCTTGTCATTATGGATCTTTGTTGGATTTACCTTTGATTCTGTCAATGATCTTTATCTGATCCAGATCATGAATTGTAGGTGATAGGCCTTCAAAAAAAAATCAGTTACTGCCACGCTTTTTTTTATAGTAGCATCCTACCTCCATGTACGCAAAATATACTATTATCAATCACTACAGATAATGTCAAGTAATCAAACATGTCTGTAAAATACTTCCAAACATGCATTGATCCATACTTGCGAATACACTCGGCATAGAATCCATAAGTCTATTATTAATCCATGTCAATACCAAGGTGTGCTTCATAATCAACCAATCAATCTGTTTACTTGGGTTACTGCTCTTGATTCATGATTTCCTCTTACAAGCTGCACTCGATCTGGGTATCTTAGCTTTAAACACGTTAAAAGTGAGATGGTTTCTATACTATACAAGCCTCTATCTACGTAATCACCTATACTGACTCGGTCAGAAACCATCAACACAGTATCATAAAAAAGAAAAAAAAGGCTTACCAAGGAATAGATAGTTTGTATCAGGACAATATCCACCAATACGAAATATTTCAATCAAATCATAGTATTGTCTGTATAGCAGTGAGTATAGAGTTTTTAGCACTTGCAAGTGCCTTACCCGTGAATATCACCAACGACGGTTACGGGTGCTTTGATATGCACCACGTTACTTTCAGACATGAGCAATCCTTTTGTTCTTTCACATATTTCTTTTATGACACATTCAGCTAGCAATTGCTTTTTATAAAGTTTTTCTAAGCATGCATCGAGATCGAGTCCAACCATGATATATGTACAAAAAAAGCGAGATTAAACGGCAAAAAAAGAAAGGAGATTGCTAAATAAAAAAAAAATCGCCACTAGTTTGCTTTAGATAGATAAGAATACAGCTGAATTACATTTTGACCATTCTTTTCTCTCCTGTTTCCCGGACACTATCCACCTCCTACATAGGCTGGACAGATCATTGTTTCGACCTGTGCGCATAAATTACAGTCACTCTATATCAATTGTTTTTCACGCGTTTTATATATTCTAATCACCATGAGAGAAGATTTGCTACAATCTGCAGTATCATTTCTTTTGTCTAATCAAGTTCAATCAGCAGCTAAAGAAAAAAAAGTCCAATTTCTGAAAAGCAAGGGACTTAATGATGAGGAAATAGAAGAGGCTTTCAAAAGAACAGGTATCACAGCGACTACAAGTAACGATACGAACAAAATTCAGGTAGGAAAGAGTCTTTTTGACCGATTAAAAAAAAAAGCTGTCTAAAATATGATTCAATTCAGGAGGATGTACATAGACTACCACCGAAACCCACTTCTCTATATCAGCCAATACAGATTGTATATTATCCACCTGCACCTCCACCGCGTAAGTCTACCAAGCAATTACTAAGCTATGCTCTGATCATTGGTACCAGTACATTTGGTATCGCAGCCACACTTACAATGATTATTAAAGTAAATACTACAAAACCAAGCTCATAGATAAAATTCATTAATATCCCTCTTACAAATATAGAGGTTCATGTCTCGCGTGTTTCAAAAGATTTCAGACTATCAACGTGATCGATATCAGCAACAAACAAAACTACTGTCTCGCATGGATTCTACTTTAAAGTCATTTACACAAGATGATCTAGCATTAGAAGGCAAACAAACCAAGCTCAATGCATCACTAGCTCAGCTTATCAGATCATTAGATACTATCAAAGAAAGACCAAGACCCTATAAAGATCTGAGGTCCGATGTAGAACAATTGAGATTCGCGTTGATCCAACGCCCTACTGCGCAAGATACGCGTGTTTCGTTTGGATCTTACGGTGGTTTTGAATCTTCTTATGCAGATCAGTACCAAGTGAATACAAAATACGATGTCAATGTTCAGAGCATCAAAAGCGAAATTCGAAGTGTCAAGGGTATGCTGTTGAGTCGACGCAATTTCCCCATTGTCTCCACTGCTAATGCCGCTACCAATGTACCGCCTGCGCCTACTATTCAGACAGTAAATGCATACCATCCAAGAAGGAAACAGCCATATCGATCCGAGCTATCCAATGCCCAAGCAACGACGGTAGAAGAAGTAAAGCAAGATCAAGAACAATAAACCTATGTATTTTAATCTTAAATTCTTTGATCCTTGCGGGTGTGTCAGAAATGGACAGGTTGAAACCTTTGAAGCTTCATTTTTTTTTTTTATTAGTACTTTCATTCGACTTTATATATATATATAATGAAAGACTATGTATTGGCACATAGTGCTTTAACAGTATTTTTAGAGGACGTATCGACCTATGTAAAGAGTATGGTAGAGGCATTAAATATTTAAAAACAGTGGGAATTTCATTAATGTATAAAATGAATATTTCTGCTAAAGTTTGCAAATTTGACTCAAAGGATGGAAATTAAAAAAATATCAAAACTGGAGAGGCATTTGATTGGACATCTGTCTTTCAACGAGTAAACACAGATCGTTTTTACTGGCTATCTGTGATTAAACCATTTTATATGTCATGTTCATTTTAGTGTACTGTATAATACGAAAATGGCTTCATAAAACTGCACTATCATCCAAAAGGTGTGTTAGCAGCGTTTAGCAAATGGTATAGTAGACTTTAGATAGCCAATCCATTTCTCTTCTTTTATATTTAATAATGTATTTAAGTATATTTACATTATACGCGATTTAATAGTAGCAGTATGATGGTTTGACAGATAACTGTTCATTTCAATATAGAAAAATGGAAAGAAAAATTTAGACGTCTACCTAAAAAAGAAGTATTCTTTTTGGTATTAGAAAATAAGCTTGTAAAATGAAGCTATGACTCTATAAATAATGCTTAAACTCTAACATGTAGTGGCAAAATGGTAAGGCTTTAAACATGCGCTTCATGCTGGCGAAAAGGCAGTCACAGGAAAACCGTCACTTGCCTTCTCGACCAAAAAGAAAAAAAAAAAAAGCTTTTCTCGAGGTAAATTATACATCTTTTCGCTCGAAAACGTACTCTACTTTTTACATTATGGATGTCACCGAGATCTTGGAAGCTCATCAAGCTCAATTGTAAGCATCAATGTATTTTGATTTATGATTGATCTGGAAAAACTAATATAGATCTTGCGTCTAGTAAACCTATTACAGTAGAGAAGCTTGTGCCTCTCGACTTTGATATCAACTTGTTGACTGCTTTCGACACCAACGCTTTGGATGAAAAGACATTAAAGTAGGCAATTTATTACAATGTTATACAAAGCAATTACATTGACACATTATTATGATAGGAGCAAAAACAGTACGGACAAATATCTTTTGGATTTGACCAGAGACAATACACAACTTGTAGTGAATGAGCTTTTCAAGTTACCTGTCAACAGTGCTGATGCAGGTGTACTTGCACAATTGCCTGATCGTATCACTGTCTTGCCTCGTGAAAAGGCATTGCCCAAAGACAAGCCTCTTACACGATGGGAGAAGTTTGCCAAGGTCAAGGGCATTCAGAACAAAAAGAGAGATCGTAAGGTGTTTGATGAAGAGACTGGTGAATACACGCCTCGTTGGGGTTACAAGGGACGCAAGGAAGAAGGCAAGGTGGATGCTGATTGGATTATGCCTGTGCCTGATCATGGTGATCCCATGGAAGATCAATATGCCAAGGTGCGTGAAGAAAAGAAGGGTCGTGTTGAGAAGAATGCCAAGCGTCAACGTCGTAATCAAGAAGAGTCTGCAGCTGCTACATTGGCTGGTAAAAAGGATATCAAAGAGTTCAAGAAGCATGAATTACAAACTGCCATTGCTGCATCTAAAAAAGCTACAGCCAGTGTTGGTAAATTTGATAGCAAGTTGAAGGGTGAGACTAAGATGAAGGGTGTGACTCATCAATTTAGTCCTACTATTGGCGATGTCAAGGCTGAAAAGAACAGTTCTTTGGATATCTTGAAGAAGATTGTAGGCAAGAATGATATTGTAAATACAGAAAAGGCTGTTCGTCTTCAATCCAAGAAAGAGTATGCTGCTAATTTCGATGCCAAGAAGAAGTTTGGCGATAAGAAGAAGTTTGGTGATAAGAAGTTTGACAAGAAGGGTGGTGATAAGAAGCGCGGTGGTAAGCGTTAAATCATATAATCATTACAATAATAAAGCATAGAATTGGAGATATTGTAAATATGAAAGACTCCAAACAAAGAAGACCTTTTTTTTTTATTGGGGGGAATGATTACTACAAGTAGTAATAGATGTGTGATATATGTAAAAATGTATGTATGTACAAACGGAATCAAAGCAACCGTTATTATAAACAGAGTGCATTTTGAAAGTAATACAAATGATCCATTTGCTGATATTGTAACCAAGGCATAGACCGATGATCTTTTTGTGTATCCAGTAGTAGATATGGGTCTAAAGGTGAATGAGAAAAGTAATAGTCGTCTAGTAGCACTGGTAATAGCATACTGTAGCCTAGTCTCGATTGGGTCATGTGAAGGTCGAATAGGTTTACATCCAGATAGGGCATATCGTATATTGTATTGCATACTTCGGCCCATTCATCGAATACAGGAACTGAGATGTTGAGTGTGTAATTTAATCTTTGTAGCACTTGAGATTCCAACAAGACTAATTCATCGATGGGTATAAATGAAGCAAATGACCATTGACTCTGTAATATATATATTATATATAAGTAATCTATTATTTCATTATACTACTAGGATGTGTATTACCATGTGTGGTGGACTATCTTCGTGAAATTTGTAAGCTAATAACAGTGTTACGGTCATCAGTGAATATTCATGAGCTATTTCGGATAAATCGATCATGTTATCGTATTGACTATTCACCAAGATGCACTGAAGGTATTTTAGACTATATCATAAAAGCCATGAGTATAATAATCATAACAATTATAATACATGTTTATTATCGTACCTTGTATACACAACAGGTGCAGGTATGTTCATTTGTATCAAGAGTCGGTTACAAAATAAAGAAAAATTCAATTGTCTGTCGAGATCCCAAAGCAGGCTGCCATCACACATGATTCTAGCAATAGTGGAGCATAACTCTGATAGTTCATAGCCTTCTTTGTATGGATAATAAGACATTTTGAGAACAAGAGAAAAAGAGAAGTGTTATTTGACAAGGATCATTTTGTTTATAAGTGTGCATAAAGGAGAATAAAAAAAAAAAAAAAAAAAAAAAAAAAAAAAAAAAAGAAGGAACAGACGTTGGGTTCATTTTAGGAGCTTCTTTTTGTGTACCAAGGGAACAGCATCTTTTTTCGCGTTTATTGTATCAGTCTAAAAACTCAGTTACACGACACGCGACCTTGCTTGTTTTTCTTATGTTGGGAATCCCTGCTTACAAGGGAGCAAAGAGAACAAAGAAAAACTATGTACTAAAAAGATCAGCACTAACTATAGAAAAAGGATAGAGTGTTTTATCATGAAATGGAATCATAATGAAATAACCAAAACCTGCTAAGTGACAATTATGATCAAACACTAAAGATTACACAAATAAAGATACTTTAGTAACAAAAGAACTGGTTTCTAATAAGATTACACTCTATTTTGCCGCCCTTGATCATCCTTTGAGTGAAAACAACTGCTCCTTCTAGTAAGCTCCCTCTATATGTAATCATCCGATTCTAGGAGATAGAGGATATATATCTTTATATATATATATATATATATGTATATATGTATAATATATTCATATAGAATAATCACCTCTTTATTTACAAGATCGAGATTTTATAGTATGTGCGGATAAACGCCTGACTGTGCAAATATTGCGCCAAAGTAACCCTTCATACACCGCCATCGGTTATGATCAATTGGATAAATAAACACAACCCTTAAAATAGTCCTTGTTTTGTTTCAATCGATCCACATGTAAAGACGTGTATAGCTCAGCTGCGCAATTACCTTCTTTGTTTTTTATGTACCTTCATCATTGCCGAATATACTATCGGCAGTTGTCAATTATTGTGAGTCTATTCGCATACGTGACCCAAAAAAATAGCCAAATCAAGTTTTTCATTTACAAAATGTTTTCAAGATTTGGAATCCAACAAAGCAATTCAAACAAATCTCTGGTTTTAACCAATGTAACGATTTATTTCAAGCATGGTGTATTCATCAGATGCGACATTAGATCCAGATCGGTCAAGAGATCTATCATTGAATTGCACAATACCAATATTTTTTATGCTGCGATCAATTAACCTTTTTCAAGTTCAGAAATTGGAAATTTTAACCTAAAACAATAGAATGAATTCTATTGTAATCGACAAGCTTTGTATTGCTGGTCAGGATTTTAGAACGATTTATCCTCTATTGAATGATGCAAGGGATTCAAAAAAAAAAGACACATTTCTCCAGAAAGCGTAAATCATATCACAAAAACGAAACTATCTAGCTCATTATCGGATCAAAATGTTATTTCAACTGTAAATGCATCGACACTGACACATTGTATGACATGTACATACTCATTTTCAACATATTTTTCTCTGTTGGTTCTTGCAATTCTTTGATTTGGTTATCTTTGTCGATAATTGCCATTGCCACTATTTCCTACTGTTCAATGAAATCATTGACTTGTGTAATTATTATATACTGTACTAGTTCTTATTTAATCCCTGCACGTCAATAAAAAAAAAAAAAAAAAAGAAGCGCCAAGCCTCGAGATAGACCTAAAAATTGATATCATGATCACAGAAGGTGATGGGCATGCAAGTGTGATTTTGAGTAATTAACAAAAGTTGTAAATATATATGTTTCGAATGGCGCGTATAGTAAGGTAAAAATAAATAGTAAAATATTGCTTTTGATGCTAAAAACACTTTATTTTTAAAACTCTTTAGTACCTTTGTATTATAATATATAGTTGCAATAACTTGTTATCCTCAATAGCATGTGTTGTTATGCTAATATACTTAATTTCAAAGCATTTCCTCGGCTTATTGCTTATAAGAGAAGGTATGATTTTCATTGAAGGCGCCATGAACTATCGGTTCAATCCCCGGTAGCCAATAAAACTCAATACTTCTTCAACTAACAACACTATCAGTAAGAGCTAAACCAAACCGGTTGCATTAGAATGCGTCATGCAAGCAGAGATAACCAGTTTGGTACATATAGTTGGATTTTTCCCGCTTATTTCTGATTCAATGCATTCATTTTCGCGTGTTTCATATCATAGAGGTAATGATTTCCGTGCTAAACACGATGTAGAATAATCTCTTTCGTGTTACCTGATCATCGTGGCCTTTAAAGCTAATAAGAAGATGTCCACGATTGATTGACTAGAGACAAATTTCGAACAAAAAAGATAAGGAGGTACCAGGCGCTTCATTATGCTGCTCCTTGGTATAAAATGAAACTAAATGCCGCGTAAAGAAGCCGAAAGCTGGACAGTGCACGCGTATTGTCATAGTACAGTAGTATTTCCCTCGTTTTTTTTATGCTTCATTTAAGTATGGAGTCAATCTCCTATTACGAAAAAAGGAATTGTTTTTGGCTGTACTTAGATAGCAATCTCCCCTTGTAACTTTTATTCGCTCCTTTTATCTGTATGTAAATAGACTTAAATGAGTTTGACGGAAACAGATTTGTAAATAACGTACTTGTTTAAAAGCAGATCATCAGGATAGCCAGAGCGATGACCATCATCATACCACAGACGCATCTACTTGACCCAGCACATCATTTGATTGGCTAAAACGGCTCGGAAAGGCACATTTCCCCGTTAAACAAAAGTGACTAGGAAAATTTTTCGGGCTCGCAGTCTTTGAAAGCACTTTATTCACTTTCTAGAAACATAATATGTAAGCAAAGATCGATTGCTAATTAACTCGCAATCGCATATTGATTATACTCTTGTAGGGGTCGACATTGTCAATTGGTCATGGGACCCGCTGGAAGCGGCAAGGTAAATAGGACTTTATAGCAAAAAAAAAAAAAAAAAAAAAAAAAAAAAAAAAAAAGAAAAGGAAAAGAAAACGCTAATATGATATGTAGTCCACATACTGTGCTACAATGATGACACACTGTCAAACAGCAGGCCGTAAAGTTCATTTGGTCAACTTGGATCCTGCCGCCGAGCATTTTGAATACGAACCTACGATTGATATACGCGAGTTGATTACTTTGGAAGATGTTATGGAAGAATTAGATTATGGACCTAATGGAGGCTTGATCTACTGTTTAGAGTGAGTTTCTTGATTTTAAATCCATTATGCAGGATGACTCAATGGCATTGAATAGATTTCTGATGAATAATGTCGATTGGTTAGAAGAAGAAGTTGGTACTTTTGACGATGATTACTTGATTATTGATTGTCCCGGCCAAATCGAACTCTATACTCATTTTCCCATTATGAGACGTCTTTGCGAAACACTTGGACGTCTGAATATGACCGTTTGCGGTGTGTATTGTCTTGAATCGCAATTTATTGAAGATAAGAGCAAGTACTTTTCAGGTGTGTTGAGTGCCATGAGTGCCATGGTGAACTTGGAAATCCCTCATATCAATGTGATGACCAAGATGGATCTGATTGAAGGCGACTATGGTAACAAACGCGTTGAAGAGGACGAGGATGAAGATGAAGATGATGATTCTGAGAGTGCCAAAGAAAAGAAGCGACGTAGACAAAAGAGAAGAAGAAGACTAATGGAAAAGGCCATGACAGAACGCGAAATGGATAGATATCTGGAGCCTGATCCAATGCTGATGACTGAAGAAGC
Source organism: Actinomucor elegans (assembly GCA_026027325.1). Classification (NCBI taxonomy): domain Eukaryota; kingdom Fungi; phylum Mucoromycota; class Mucoromycetes; order Mucorales; family Mucoraceae; genus Actinomucor; species Actinomucor elegans. The sequence goes on along the minus strand of JAMSLZ010000012.1, from coordinate 887,158 downwards.
TGATACTGTACTTAACGGAGAAGAACCAAGTACAAGGAGTTTAAAGTTTCAAGCTTTGAATCAAGCTATTGTGCAATTGGTAATATTGATAGACAAATGGCTTTTGTATATGCTAACGAAATACTTCTGTAGATTGATGATTACAGTATGGTACGCTTTATACCACTCAACATTACTGATGAAGATTCAGTTGAGTATGTCTTGTCTCATGTCGATAACTCAATGCAGTATGGCGAAGACTTGGAACCAAAAGTACGTGATATATGTTAATATACTTGCATATCGATAACCCTTTTTTCTTTGATAGGAACCTGAAGATGTGCCCGAATACGAATAAGCCTAAGAGAGCCCTTTTTAAATAATAAATAATGTATTCTTGAATAGTTATTGTCTTGTATAGGAGCTACCCTTGGGAGGAATTACCGCATTGAGCGCGGATATAAAGAGGGGCTGTTTCCCTTTAAAAAGAGAGCCCTTTTATCTTCTTTCTTTTTCTTTTCTTTCTTTTCAACTATTTCATGCTTTGTACCTTGACCTGTATATAATGACAGCTTATTATCAAACACGCCAAACTGATGAAGATGATGATCTGTGTTTAGCGGATATCATGTCACTTAAGATATCCTCACCTACTGTTAAAGAAAAGGTATATTTGTATACAGCTCCCTTCTTTAATGACTCCTAACCGTTATATAGATGATGGATAATACCATGTGGAACGATTGGACTGCTCAGAACGAACTATATCATCACCAGCAACTACAAGCAAGTTATTATCAATTGCAGTACCTTCAGCAGCAACAAATGATGATGATGATGCGGCAAACAAACACACACAGCAGACGATCTTCAACTATATCCTCCATTAGCAGTTCTAGTAGCAGTCGTCCTTCTTTTATAAACCAGTATCAACTGACGCCTTCCTCTAGTTCAAATTCTAGTGTAAAACATCGATCTTCAGAATCCAGTCATCATAGTCGAAGCACTAGTAGTAGAAATAGCACATATAAACCCCCAGCGCCAACTGAACCACCTAAACGAAGACAATCGCTTGGTAAAAGGATCAAAAAGGTATTTGGCATCGAGACCCCTATGATGATAGTAGAGGAGGAGAAGAAGCACAAAAAAAAAGAAGCCGCTAAATTGCCGAATACTACGGCTTCGTCGAAAAAGAAAGGTAAAAAATAAAAATAAATAAAAAGGCAAAACAGTTCTACCAATAGATACTAACTACTAAACAGTTGGTATATCCATGCATACAACTGCACCAGATTCACCTGGTTCTAGTATAAGGTCCTGTCGTCGCCATGATAAGTTACCTTCACCTGCTTCATCTACTGTATCAACATCAACTCAATCCACCAATATCAGCACATCCAGCAAAAAATCGCTCTCATTTAATCCAGTCATTAAACTACACGAGACTTTCTCTGCCCATGAATACGATCGAAGATGTGATACCAGTGCTACATGTCAAAAACTAACACCAGAGTTGGCCCTCAAGATTAAAGAGGAACTAAATAATTTCAAACTGAAGGATATGTTTGTTCATGTAGAAAGTCGGAAAAACACGCACTTTTTTATGTAAAATATAAACCTTATACATACATACTTTTTAAAGAGAGGCCCTTTAATAAAATATATATAGATATATATATATATATTATATTTATAATCGAAAGATATTTCAACGGCTTCAAAGATGTCCCGGAAGTATAAACTTTAAAAAAAAAAGCTTCTGTTTATTTAGGTCATGAGAGGAATGCAACCTGCGTTTGACCTGATGCGACTGATGCAGTTGGGCGTCACATTATTGGATAAAAACGTGTAGTTTTCACCTTTATGCTACCGTACTCGTTGAGCTCGGACAAGGGGAGATTGTTAAGGTTTGGTACCTTGTTTTCTCAGTGAAACCATAGCTCCTACTTTGTGTGTGTGTGTGTGTATACACGCTCTTGTATATGAAACAAGTAGCTGGTTTTTTTTTCACGTCTCATTTAATCTAGAGTTAAAAGACCGAGAAAGAGCGCTCAAGCTGCATGCATATGCCGAGAACAAACATTGCTTATTCATGTAGCATCCCATTCTACGATTCCCGCTTTGTACATGTACGTATGTAATGTAAGAAATGCAAATAGATGACCGTCACCAATGTTAGCTTAAACAATTTAAACTGATCAGCTATCTTCAAAATCTTGTACCTTGAACTTTTTCGATTTATGTTGTAAATTGGGGACCTTTATTGGCTAGTCATTTTCAGGCCCAGGAATTTTTCTGTTTTTACTTTAACATAACACAAAAAGGTTGGTTAATTCCCAGCGTTTTAGTAAAGTTTACACAGAACCTGATTTTGCATCGAATGATGGCATTTTTCCTAGCAAATACTTGATTACGTGCTTAATTTAGAGCTGCTTTGCATATTTTTGGTTTTCTGCTTGTAGCTCGGATTTTTCATATGAAATAAAGTATCTAAAAAATATATGTGCTCCTTTTTACATACATAAATCACATCTATTGTAAATTTTACCTATGAAATGATATTCACACTCTCAAAACAAAAAAAACCAAGATTGGATTTTCTTCCGGCTCAGCAATTTTTCTGTCATTAAACTATTTTCTGCATAATAAATGCTGTCAATAGAATCAAAATGTCTTCACAAGACCTGTAAAAAATTGGATTACGCATCTAAATGTCTAAAGAACATTGTGTTTGGTGTAGAAAAAAATGTGCATTTTTTAATGTTTAGCAATTCTCAGGTTCTTTAGTTTTACGCTCTTAACTTTTACTTTTATACACAAAGAAATGTATTGGGGATATAAATATATTTCAATTAATGTATAAAATGCGTGTTTGTAAAATAACTTGTATTTCAAGAAAAGGTTTTTAAAAAAGTTTCGACCTAAGGTGAACCCTTGGACCTTTTTTTTAAAAAAAATACCCTGAAACTTAAGGGAGGCTTTAATTGGTGGTCGGAGAGTCATAAGTAATTCAATGGTTATTATTGGTGGTTAGGATTAAACAGTACGACAGGAGGACGGAACTAAACTTCATCTGATATGCCCAGTTGGCATAATAAAAAGGTAAAAATTAACCTGTAGTTCTTTATGAAAATATATACAGAACTATATTGTGCATTATATTGTATAGCTATTACGCAAGCTAATTAACAAAATTTCAAATTATTACGCAAATTGTAAAATGATTATTTAGACAATGCTCACAGTACCAATTCACGCGAGTTCGCGTTGATCTAATAAACCAAACCGCATCTTTCTCTTTTTACTTCATTTGCATGGTAACTTAACTAACCGATTCTATACTCGCTACATTCGCTCGATTGCCGTCACCCTCTGGGGCTCTTTAGGGGCGCTACCCCGGGTCTTTTCTCAAAGAAAGATTTTCGATTGATGAGTGAGGCTTTGCATTATGTTTCATGTTTCAAGATAATCCCTAACTACGCAAAAGAAGTAGAAAAAAAAATATGTCAATTGAATTCCGGTTTTTGCGTGAAATGAGTAAGTGGAAAGCACGATTTGGTATAATAGATCAACGCAAATTGGCCAATATAATTAATACGATTTGAAAATTTCAAGTGTACAGTACAGTTTAAACTCGCGCGAATTGGTATCGTGAGCAGTGGATTGCTGGACATACCTGTCTCTGTTTTTACTCGTCGTGCTTGGTCAGTTAAAATTTTTTCATCCAATAGGATCCTTTCGCTCAAATGTTATATTATCCATTTTTTTTTTAAAAAAAAACACTGTTCAATTCTTCATCTCTAATCAAAAAGCTAAAATGTTTGCCTTGGCAAAATCTATCTTGAATACTGTCCTGGGAAGAAAGCGCCCTTTGGAGGATGAGGATGATCATCAAGAGCAGCAGCAAGTTGAAACCAAGAAGCAAAAGCTCGAAATGTTGCATCGTGTCAAAGTTACCAACTTGCCTGAACGAGAAATCAGTACTGTTAAAAAATACTTTACTGGCTTAGGATACAAGAGAATTAAGAAAGCCCCTGAGTGGGACTTTGCTTTTATTGCTATCGATGTAAGTTGCTTATATATATGGATATACCATGTAACACGAGTTATCTAATCTGCCTTGTAGACTGAGGAAGAAGCTTTAAAGTGTGTCCAAGTAGTAAATGGCTGTGTCTTCAAAGGACGTCAGTTAGCAGGCGAATATGTTCCCGAGACTGCACAAGGTCATCGCGATAAAATGGCCTATAGCAAAAACAAAAAGAGAGGAAAGAAGAATCAAGTCATTGATGAAAACGATACCCGTACGCCTTCCGAGAAGCTCGCTGATCAAGTCACTCCCATGTGGAGAGAGCCTTATGAACAGCAATTGAAACAAAAGAACCGTAATGGTACCAAGCAGCTCATGAACCTCAAGCGTAAGATTGCTAATTTGCCTGAAGTCAACGACGAAAGCCAACGTGCTTGGGCCTTTTCAAAGGGTGCTTTGCCTTGTGAAGTGCTTGAACCTATTCCATCACCTGAAATCAATGGTTACCGTACCAAATGTGAATTCACTATTGGTTATAACTTGAATGGTGAGCCTACTGTCGGCTTTTTGTTGGGTTTGTATCGTGAAGGCATTACATCTGTCTTGGAACCTAGTGAGTGCTTAAATGTGTCAGACACAGCCAAACAAATCGCCAAGGTCTTTGGTGATTACGTGCGTCGATCTGACTTACCAGTTTATGATCGTGTTGAGAAGACAGGCTGCTGGCGTACCTTGATGACCAAGACTCAAAGCACTGGTGACATCTTGGTCTTGGTTCAATTGCGCTCTGCTGATTTGACGCCCGAGCGTTTGGATCAAGAAAAGGAAAACTTGGTTCGATTCTGGAATGAAGAAAGTGGTATCAATGTCACTACTTTGATTTTCCAAGCCTGGGATGGTAACTCGAACGGTATTACAGACAAGGCTCCTATGGAAACATTGACTGGTGATGGCTATATCTACGAGAATGTGCTTGGCTGTCGTTTCCGTCTTTCTGCAAGTGCCTTTTTCCAAGTTAATACACCTGCAGCTGAATTACTCTATGCCAAATGTGCGGAATGGTGCAGCATTGACCCAAACAAGAAAACTACTTTACTGGATCTCTGTTGCGGTACAGGTACCATTGGTATTACAATGGCCAAGTCTGTTGAACGCGTTGTTGGTATTGAGATGGTTCCTGAAGCTATTGTTGACGCTAAAGCCAATGCTAAATTAAACAGTAAGTACTAAATATGCGCTCCATCAATAGTCGTTTAAACTGTTAATTAGATATTGATAATGTTACATACTATGCCAGCAAGGTTGAAGACAAGATTGATGTTGTGAAAGGTTCTAAAAACGAAGAGGTCATTGCTGTTTTGGATCCTCCTAGGTAAGTACTTTTTATTACTTAAAAAACGCTGATTTCAAACAAAACTACATGATAGAAACGGTGTGCATGCTAGTGTCATTCGCGCTGTCCGTGATGCTGAACATATTGATCGCGTCGTTTATATCAGTTGCGATGCTAAGCAAGCTCTAGATAACTTTGTCACGTAAGTATTTAGTAATTAATATAAGCATAGTTGTCTAAACTATGTAATAGTCTCTGTCGCCCTCAATCCAATCGGTTCAGAGGTATGCCTTTCAAGCCTTCTCGCGCTATTTCTGTAGATTTATTCCCTCATACTGATCATTGCGAATTGATGGTTGAATTCGTCCGTATCAAACGCGAAGATACAGAAGAAGCTGCCAATTAAGCACTTTTATTATTCATTTCTATGAAAGACAATCAGCACTAATTATAGAAGTGAGGCATTATTCTTTCTAGTCCGTCTTCTTATATACATATACATATACAATAAACAGTTTAACAATACTTTACGGGGAAAAGGGCTTCACTTGATAGGAGTCAAGATACTCTGCTAAATAGGGATAATAATAATCTTTTTAATTGATATATTACATTTATTGTCTTGATGATTGATATAAGAATATCAAGGGACCCCAGGTACCTCGCTTCTTCTCTTTCTTTACTATTATAATCATGTTGATTTCTTCTATCATAGTACTTTTCGCTGCCAATCTCTTGGGATTGAACGCTCAAACTGCAACAGTGGATAACACTACCACTCCTTTACAGCAACAGCCTTTAGACAAACCAGGTAACATATATATTATTGATGCTTATCAAAGCAGAAACACTCATACATTGTTATAACCTGTTTTTAGCTGGGTTGCCTAACGTTGAATGGGATATTCTGCGAATTGACGCTGCTTCTCGTGAGAACTTATGTCAGCGCCAACTAGCTTATTGTGCAGTATGTTTGATCTAAGCTTTCTAATAGTTATCATCAGCTTACCTACTCTTTTTTCTATAGAACAATTGTGGAGGACCAAGTGAAGCACCTAAAAAGTAAGAACCAGTTTTTTTTTTTTTCCTACACACATAATAACACGGAGCTGCATTATGTATCAACACGATAACTTACTTCTCTCATTGCTACAACCTTCTATTTAGCTTCTGTAATGCAACTTCAATGGCATGGGGTTGTGGTTGTTCGGTAAGTAAACCATACATTTGCATTCTCCATTGTATATTTATCGTTTTATAGAAAAAAGTTGCAGATTTTACACCTTTTCTTTGGCCTATAGTTCAAGCTGAATGCTCTGGTAAATCGCAAGAGTGCCAGATGATCTGTAACAAAGATACTGTTAATCCTTCTACATGTGCCGCCACTTGTAACGCGTACTATCAGTGTGGCACAGACAAAGCTCCCCCCAGTTACCTCCAAACTGAAAATCCTAATGATACCCCCTCTTATAATGGCCCTAAACCAGATTCTAATGCTTCAGGCAATGCTAACGGCGGTAGTGGTACGAATGGCAGTTCCTCTTCAACCAACTCACAAAATTCCAATAATGCTATCACCAATCAAGCTGTGTCCATTCAAGGCCTCTTGATTTCGTTCGCTATAGGATTGTTTTTAGCTAGTAACATAGATCTTTTTTAACTACTGTATCATCTTTTTTTTTTTTTCCTTGTCGAAATAAAAAAAACCTTTACTTTTACTACTTGATCTATAGTATACCAGTCTTTTTCTATTTTATGCAGATCGGTTATTTAAAATGCTTGGGTTGGTTGGGAGTAAAGTCCGGGCCGGCCTTAAACTACTGGTAGCTAAGGCTGTTGCACTGGTACGCGAACTTTTGATCGGGGCCGAGAAAAAAATTATCAGGTAATCAAAAGCACTGCTAAAGTAAGCTACACTTGGAAACTTCCTCTTTTTCATCATATAGACAGGATGAAGTTCTCTGCTGGTAATTATCCATCAATTGAATAGATAGCTGTACATATGATATGGATGGAAACGAATGAATGAAATGGATTGGATGATATATAGATGAACCCGACCTATGGGATGGATTATTATTATTATTATTACTATTATTATGATATACATTAACTCAATTCGACACATTGAATCGCATCGACCCCTTGCCAGCTCAACTTAATCGTCACCTGCCAATGCACTTACCATTCAACGCGAATTAAGGACTATTTCTCGGCCTATTTCGACGCCATATTGGGGGAAGCTCGTTCATTACCATCATATTTTCTCGCTCCAGTTCCATTTGCATTCGTTTTCATTGATATACATGTCTAGCTCGTAATTGCGCGTGAATATTAAACTGATTTATGTTTTATAGACGTCAGTTCTTCTCGCCGTAAGAGCAGAAAGGCTCATTTCGCCGCCACCTCCGATGTTCGTCGCAAGATCATGAGTGCTCCTTTGTCCAAGGAACTCCGTGAGAAGCACAGTGTTCGTTCTATCCCCGTCCGCAAGGATGACGAAGTCATGGTCGTTCGTGGTACCTACAAGGGTCGTGAAGGTAAGATCGTCCAGGTCTACCGTAAGAAGTGGGTTATCCACATTGACCGCGTCTCTCGCGAGAAGGTCAACGGTGCCACTGCTCCCATTGGTATCTCTCCCTCCAAGGTCGTTGTTACCAAGCTCAAGTTGGACAAGTCCCGTGTTGCTATCCTTGAACGTAAGGGTAAGAAGGATGCTATGAAGCAGGTAAGTCATTTTAGTAGTAGTAACAGAGTCTGTATTAACTAACATGATATACTTTTATAGTAAATTTGTTTTCTTTAAAAACGATCCATTGTTTTTTAAATAAACTAATAAACAACCAGTATTCTCATGTCTTAAATGTGTTAAAAAAATAATATCCTGCAGTTGCTGGTCTATATGAGGAATACAGAATGCTTTGATCCAAGCAGAGTATGCCATTGTAATTGCTTTTGTGCGATTGCGAGACATGTTATAGGCATCTTGAGCGCATTTAATTGTGGAGCAATTCACAGCAGTTCAGTTGGAATCTCAGTTTCAAGAAAACTCACTTGGCTAACTTTATGCATGGCTTACAACTGAAGGATGCTACGTCTCTAAAAAAAATGTTTTTTTTTTGGCATACTGTATCATATCAGCTCCAACTCTAACATACAACCTGATACTTTAATATGTATTACTTCAAAGTGATTACACTCCTTTGTATGCGTTTTAAAAATAAATGTAGCTTTTGCTAAAAAGATCTTGGCCCAGTTGGTACTTTTCAGCATGAAAAAGCAGACATTCTCGACGTGATCTAAATCTTGATCCTATTACTGTTGGATTTCCGACTGCCAGCCAAGATTACTCACAAATTTGATGGTTCAATTTTATTTTTTCTAACGTACAGCGAATGCACAATAAAAATATGTGTAGCGTTTGTTAGTGCAAATTATTTTATTTATTTATTATAAAGCGTTCCATTACAGAAATGATAACAGAAAATCGGATTGACTTGTACCTTTCACTTTGGTTAAAAATAACAAAAATACACATCGATACTCGATACATATACTTATATAATATGAGCTAAATTGAAGTATGAAACAGTTAGTGTAGACCCCATTTTTTATATTCACTTCAATTCATACACTTTCTTTTATTGAAAAGCTACTTTTTTGTTTCAATTTTTTTTAGTAAGTCATAACTCATGTTCAGACGAGAGACACAATAAAAGTGCCACCGTATACTTCAACATATATCTAATCAATATTATTGTCTTTCTTTTTTTTAAAAAAAAAATCGACCTCCTCCCACTTTTAAAGCTTTTACATTTCTTAACTGGTTCCTATTTAATGCTATGCCTGATGGTTAGTATATACTCACAACGAAATATTGCATCTAGTATGGCTGTTGTTCAGCTAAAATATAACGTTAGTACCACATTTTTTGTATTACTACAAAATACATATCCTTTATATTCAACAGAGTTTAATGATAGATAAATCTCTCAATAGATTCAAGCATGATAAGACACCTGATAACTGGTACATGTTCAATATAGTTATTAATCAGCAGAGATTTTTTACTTTGCTGGAATATAACGAGTAAGCCATATACTAATGGCAGGCAACCATATAGATTATATGGATCTAATTAAATATAGATCGCTTGGTCAATCCTGATTTAAATTCTAGCTCAAATTCAAAATATGCTGCTTCGACTGTTAGGACCGCTATTTAGCTAAACTTCAATTTGTAAATTATATATTAACGATTGTATGTTTCAATAGATTCCGGTCAAATGCCGCATTCGCTGGTTATTAATGCACTAAACATCAGTGGCTTCATTTAGCAATGGAACCATAGTTTCACTTCAATATAGTCCGTGTGCTATTACTATTGATAATTGCTTTTATAAACTGTATGTGTCTCTGCAGTGACATTATGGTTTTGAGCCGAGATAACAAACTACATTTTACTCCTTTGCCTCGTCTTATTACTAGTGTTGGAATGCCTCATCTGAAAAGTATTTTATGTTCAGATTCCTTGATATTAACCATTGAATGCCTTGCAAGTTGATCTCACATCAATGGGTTCTTTTCTCCTTGAACTTAATTCTAGACAGAACTTCTTGATGTAAACATGCATAGTTATAGACAATATTATATGATTCTAATAAATTTCCAGGTACTGGATACATAGTTATAATAAACGTCTTTTATTTCTTGTCTCGCTGCTACTGCTGGATCTCTGCAAACAGTTATGATAACGAATCAACAATCAATTCCATCTATATAAATTATATAAAACAGAATGCGCTTTTTTAGACAATTAAGCCTTGTAATGATACTCGACATTCTATGTAGCCTTACATAAAACATTATGGTTAATCTACATCTCACATTCAATTACGCTATTTCGTACAGTACCAGCTACCGCATAAAAGAACACTCATTATTTAGCAATTGCACCATCAAAACTTCACCTGTAGTAGTAGACCATGAGGCAAAAGTAAACAGTGGTACCATGAAAGCTGCATATCAATGCGGAGGATCTAAACCTATTTTCATCCCTGCAGTTTCGATAGCTAGCAGTATACTACATGTTCATCATATAAAATCATTTGTGTATGTTCGTATAAAGTCACTGCTTTTATCAAACCAATTATTTAAATGGAATACTAGGGGATATGCTCTGATCCTCGACGGTATACTTTATACATTTTACTTAAACTGGAGCTTATTATTTATAGATTTTTTGGTCAGTCCTGGTTTTCACGTCGTATTTGATTAGAGTTCAATTCTCAGAACAGGTTGTTACTTCTTTTTTGCTTTTAGTACATCATTCACCTAGTAACATGGCACCATAGAACTATCAAGATTTGTTGAAATACAAGTACGCTATACTAAATAATCACTCATTGCTGTATATCTGCATTATAATAGAGAGTATTACTAGTAATTATCGGGTATATTTGTAAATAAAGCATTCGGATTGAATATGCCCTACCACCACCACACTACTACTGATTTTCCAGCGCTTTGTTTTCATTGATTTTCGAATATTGACCATTTATGCCAAGGATACCCTCGATAAAATCCATAAATTGTATGTAGATCAAGAAACAATCGTAGAGATCTTTTAAAACTTGGAGTATAGATAGAACATGATGACTTGTTTTTATGAATTTTCTTTTAAGATAATATATGTACTAGAGAATGGACTATTATATCCCTCTTGTACACCATTTTTAACTTCCTAGAACAATTTTTACTTTTTATTTTATACACAACTTATATCATCTGAAGGAGAACACAGCGTTCTACGGTCACCATTAACAAGTTGAATTCCAAATGTGCATATGTAACTTTTATATATTACGAATTCTATTGTTGTATTAGCTAAAAAATTTAGTATCTGAGCCAGAAAAAAAAATTTAATGAATAACGGTTTAAAAAATTGAGTCCAGTGTGATATTCTACAATAGATCTCCCGGCTGATCTTCGTTTGATGTCGCATTTGATGGGCGGTTCATGTTCAAAATGAGTCATTGCATCCTCTAAACATTCGATCAAGCCCTAAAGCTTTTGCTGCACAAGAATTTATTGTTATTCATTAGAGTTCATTAGTCCTTATGAAAAGCTGAAATTTCCTTAAATCAAAAATATGATAACTTTGAACATTGAACGCATTAATTCAACTTAAAGCCGGATGACGGCTCATAGTTATATTAAATATACGACAGTACGACATAATTACTGAAACAACGGCCAAGATAAAGCCTTTTTTAGGATCCAGACAATTTAGCCACGCGCTGTCAAAACTGGCGGTGCTGTAAATAATCCACCACTCAAAGGAAAAGCGTTGACTAAAGAAGTATCCTGGTTCAATTCTCCGAGAGTAAATGGTTTTGCCATAACAACTAGAATCATCTATAAACTACCCAATCTTCATAATAGTCTATATAACAGTCGGTAGAACTTTAGAATATAACCTTAATGCTTCAGAATGCTATTGAAAGGCTTTTCTTAACTTGATATGACTGAGACTTCATGTGAAAAAGCTACACTTCGCACGTTATTCAAACAGCGGCAGCACAAAAGGTTTTTCTGCTGACTTATCTTATTTTTGCAGTTACACCTTATATAGCCTTGACTTGATATTTAATTTCTCCTTTCTTTCTTTTGTTTTTCCCCACATTTTTTTTTTCAAGATAGATACAAAAAAAATGGCCAAGTTTAGTTTAGAAAAGCAAACCTATGAAGTTCCTGGTAGTAGATCTCCTGGTCAAACAGGTATAAATGCATTGCCGTGTTTTATGCTATATAAAAAAAAAAAAAATTAACGTAGTTGATAGGTATCTATCGTAATGCTCTACATCCTGAGGTTGAAGAATCTTTTTCACCCAAAGTCAAGTCCATGGTTGACGTATTCAATAATGGTAAGTAAGAATTTATGTATAGCTGCACAGTATATTAACAATGACATATAGGCCTAAAAATTTCCAAAGATCGTCCTTGTTTTGGTGTTCGATCCGTAAAGAACGCTGAAACTGGTGAACGGGGGCCTTATGTATGGCAAACTTACCGCCAAGTTAGCCACCGTATTACCAACTTTGGTTCCGGTCTTTTGAACTATTTGAACCACACCATGAACGATACCCGTACTCAGAACATTCCTATTGGTATTTGGTCCGTCAATCGCCCAGAATGGGCTATTACTGATTTGGGTTGTGCTTCTTACTCACTCTATACGGTTGCTCTTTACGATACCTTGGGTCCTGACACTGTAGAATTCGTTATTAATCATGCTGAACTTGAGACTGTTGTTTGTTCTGGAGACCATATTGCTGACCTCTTGAAATTAAGACACAAGTTGCCTCATCTCAAGACGATTATTTCTATGGATTCACTTGAAGAAATACCTCGTCCTGGTGTTGCTTCCAAGAGTGATATTATTAAGGCTTGGGCTGCTGAAAAGCAAGTTAATTTGATTGATTTCAACTTTATCGAGGAATTGGGCAAAAAGAACAGACGTTCCTATAACTATCCCAAGCCAGAAGATTTGGCCTGTATCATGTACACTAGTGGTACAACGGGTATGCCCAAGGTAAACTAATATGGGAAAATGACAATTTACATGTGACTTATATCAAACACTTTTTAGGGCGCTATGTTGACTCATGGTAACTTTGTCTCTGCATTGTCTGCCAGTTACAAGAGCTTGGGTGGTACCTCAGAAGATTCCAGCATCTCTTACCTTCCTCTTGCTCACATCTTTGGCCGTGTATGTGACATGCTGTGTCTCTGTATTGGTGGTCGTTTGGGCTATTTCAGTGGTGATATGAATACTTTGGTTGAGGATATCCAAGAAATGAAACCTACCATTTTCGCTACTGTACCACGACTTTTGAATCGCGTTTATGGTAAAATTGTTGGTTCCACTGTGAATGCTCCAGGTGCCACAGGCGCCTTAGCCCGTCGTGCTATTGCCACTAAACTGGCCAATCTCGAAGCTGGCAAAGGTTGCACTCACCCATTCTGGGATCGCTTGATTTTTAACAAGGTAAAGCAAGCTCTTGGTGGTAATGTTCGTATTATGGTTACTGGTTCAGCTCCCATTGGTAAAGATGTCATGCAGTTCCTTCGTGTAGCCCTCTGTTGTGATATTCGTGAAGGTTATGGTGCCACTGAAACATGTGCTGCTTCTACTATTCACTACGCCAACGAATACAAGGCTGGTCATATTGGTGCTCCATTCATTTGTAATGAAGTTAAGTTGGTAGATGTTCCAGAAATGGATTATCTCTCCACTGATCCTTATCCTCGTGGTGAAATATGTATCCGTGGCCCCAATGTCTTCAAGGGCTACTATAAAGATGAAGAAAAGACGAGAGAATCGATTGATTCTGAGGGCTGGTTCCATACCGGTGATGTCGGTTTGATCAACGAACGCGGTTGTATTGTCATTATCGACCGTAAAAAGAACATCTTCAAATTGGCTCAAGGAGAGTACATTGCTCCTGAAAAGATAGAGAACATCTATGCCAAAGATCCTGTCATTGGTCAAATCTACTTGCACGGTGATTCTCTTCAAAGCACTTTAGTCGCTATTGTTGTACCTGATGCTGAAACTTTGACTTCTCTCGTTGCTACCAAGTTGCCTCAAATTGCTGCTAAAAAGTTGAGCTACGCTGAATTGTGCAAAGTACCTGAAGTGAACGCTTTGGTCCTTGAACAAATGACCAAGGTTGGTAAGAAGGCACAGTTGCGTGGTTTTGAACATGCCAAGGCTCTTTACTTGGAGTCTGAGCCTTTTGCTGTCGAGAACGATCTCTTGACTCCTACCTTCAAGGTGAAGCGTCCTCAAGCCAAGAAGCATTACGAACAAATCATTACCCAACTCTATAAATCTCTTGAGAACCAGGTTGAACCTGCCAAGGCTAAGCTTTAAAGCGTTGTGATGAATAATATACATAATATTTACTTTTTTGAAAGAGTGAGATCCTCGACTCTAATAGAACTCACGCATCCCCCTTTTGCTGTATTTACTTTATTAAAGAAAACCCATTCTATATATCCCATAAGCCCATCATTTTAGTATTCAACCTCAGAAACTATGACCAGGATTGATCTGAAATTTTTATTTTTATAGAACTGTACTTTTTATTTTTTTTCTGATATGGGGACTGATGGCATAGGTTAAAGTTGATGTATCAATGGTAAAAAAAAAAGAATACCAAGGACCGGGGGGATTAGTGGCAGTGGCAGCGGCGCCAGAGAACAGGACGATTAGTGGCAGTGGCAGCGGCGCCAGAGAACAGGACGATTAGTGGCAGTGGCAGCGGCGCCAAAGAACAGAACGATTAGTGGCAGTGGCAGCGGCGCTGATACCAGGAACAATATTAGAGGCAACAACAAAGGCGGCTCTTAATAAGGTTATTACCTTTGTCATTGCTCTTTCTTTCTTGCTGGAAGTTCTACACATATTTGCTTTTCCTTCAGGGCGTATTTACAACGCCCCCCTTCCCCCTTGTAACTTGAAAAAAAAGTATCTTTCAGGGAAGCAAGCAATCTTGTCCATCCGCCAAAATAAAAATAAAAAATAAAATAAAAAAAGATTCGAGGGAGAGCGGACGTAAGAACAAGTTGAACATCATCAAGTCCACGCCAAGTAACGAAAGACGGCTCCATATTCTTCATATGAAATTCTATTCGACATGCTGCTACCCACATTCTTGACACTAATAGAAAGCCTTGCGTGAATACTAAGCCTTTTGTTTGCTAAAGGAAGTTTTATAAAGACCGTATAAGCTTGCTGTTGGACAGATTTGTGATAAACTAATCGATATTGCAAGCTGCATATATCACTAATCCAGAAACCGACTAGGTACGCGTAAATATTTAATTAATGTGTATCATATGACAGTTATTAGTAGATGATATTACCTGCAATATAGTACGAGAAAACACGAATCAATTTATCAACGTTGTTTATCATAAAACACGTTTTAAATTAGAACAGAGTTTCTTTTGTAGTCGACAAATACAAAAAAAAAAAAAAAAAATCAGAAAAGAGCAGCTTCAAGACCATTTATTCAAAGCACACCTTTAGAAAATCTTGCCGCTCGGTAATAGTTCGGCTTAGCAAACCAAACTTGCTATTTAGTGAATGTTTGTTGGGAGCAACGAAAGTTTCTTCAGAGTAGTATTAGCAAGAATAGAGCTTTTGATAACTGGTGCAATATAGCATACTGGCTTTCGCAGTAGCTAAAACAATACTGAAAGAGAAGAAAAGAATAAGAAGAAATAGCAATTCGAGCTTTATTTATATTTGGACAGTCACAGCCAGTTATTATGTATCACTGCTTATTACCCTTTCTAACACAAGGTTTGCATATTAGCTCGCCATCATTTGTTTCTTGATATAACCCTATAAAAAAAAAGATAGTTTAATTATACTTTTAATATATAATAAGCCTACGCATTGTCATTTATACCTGTTAATCTGGCTGATAATAGCTTGTTACATTGTGAACATTGGAAATGCATGGAATGGTAATCGAATCCAAAAGCGCTACTACATCTACCTTGTATAGACTTTTGGCAGCGATGACAAATCTTTTCCTCTACATCATTTTCACCTTTAGTGCTTGGCAGAGGTTTTATTTGAGTTAATGAATCCAGTAGAGGTAAGCCTGCTAAAGCCTTAGTAGTAGGTTTTGGTAAGTTCGGCTTCTTGGTATTCAGAGCTGGCTTATGATAGTGATCTTCGCAATAAGGCTTTCCTCCTCTGATCAAGAACGTCGATGAACTAAAAGCGCCTCCACAATCCGCACAGACAAAACATTCCTTGTGCCATTCACCTCCCAATGCTACTAGGAAATCCCCTGTAATCGTTTCTTCGCATCCTTTGCATGCTTTACCAAACTGTTTGTAATAATCTTTTTCGCAGTACGCATGGCCTTCGTGCTCCAAAAAATTTGTTTCTTCATCAAATGGCTTACCGCACTCTCGGCAAAAAAAGTGTCCAGCATGATACGTCTTGCCTAGAGCTGTGATAGAGTGTTCTTCAATAGGCGTTTTACAATAATCGCAACGTGGACTAAACAATTCATGATAATCTAAGGCACAATAGGGCAAACCATCCTTTTCATAAAATGCAATATGCTCAAGATTCTGATGACATGCTTGACATTTGAAGCAATACGTGTGCCAGTGCTTGCCTGAAGTTGTGATAGCTTGGCCACTAAGGGGTTCATCGCATCCCCCACAGCGTATACCAAAATAAAGAGAGTTGTAAAGTGCTGAATGTTTCTTGTTTGCTTTAGGCTCTACTTTTTCTTCTTCGTCATCGGAAAATCCTCCTGGAACGCAAATAGTGGGGATGGGAGGCATAGTGCTTTTATGGCGACTACCATCATCTTCATTATCGTCAGAATAACCTGGGGCAGATATAGAGGGTATAGGTGGTAGGTCACTTTGCCAATTGCTTTTAGGTGGTTCTTCATCAGAAGAAGTGTAATAGTCTGGTGCTGAAATATGTGGTATAGGTGGTAAGTCATTCTTGGTTCTAACAGTAGGTTGTATTTGATCCTCTTCATCCTCTTCACTTTGATTATCCTCGTCGTCTGAAATGGTGATATCATGCACGCTCTTTCTACGAGACAGATTTAACTCACGCAAGATAACTTCGTCGTTGAACTGGCTGTCTTCCTCTTCTTCAGCTGAGGAATAATAATCAATCGGTGCTTGGTATATAGACTTTTTATCAATTGATTCTTGGTATGAATGCGTTTTATCAATTGGTGATGTATGGGATATAGGCTTTTTGTTAACAGGCGGCTCGGATTTTACGCTTGGTCTAGGCAATGCCTTCTTCTTATAACTAGATGAAGAAGGTAGTATTGTCCTGGCGCTTGCTTCTTTACACACCTTGATAGAAGGTGGTGATGCAGGCAAAAGTATATCATCATTAAACTCAAGCTCGGTTTTCGATGCTTTTCTTTCTAAAAGAGGTTTGGGTGCTGGATACACATACGCGTCTTTTTGTGGAGGTTGCTGCTGAAATTTATTTTTTGATGATGGTATAATCACTTCAATAGGCTTTCTTGGTTGACGTGGTGTATACCTAGCTGGATAAGTTCTCTGACTTTGTGCGGTCTGTTGCTGGTGTTGGTGCTGCTGCTGCTGAGGAAGTCTAGGGCCTCTTAATGTCCTATTGCCTTGACCATGATGATAATAATCGTAGTAAACGTCAGATTGCATGGCTCTGATGTAATAGTATTTTTATTCTGCTATTTTTTTTTCTTTAGCTAAACGAATAGAAAATAAATAAATAAAAAAGAAAGAAGAGTGTTGATTATTCAATAAACGGATAAGTCTGAATGAAAACAATTACCATCTTTGGGAGAACAGTTTAAAGAGCCACTTTGCGCTGTGGTAACACTAGCCTATTAAGCTGCGCAGGAATAGGTCGATCGATAAACTTTATAGTATTTTACGTAAATATGTCTATACGATTATGATACAGCTAGGAAAACTAATCAGTTCCTCGTAGAAACATTCAGCGACCCGCTTTCTATAGCATGGACCGACTGGAGCTAGGCTAGATTTCCTTTTGAAATTTTACGGCTCTCTTCATTTAGTTTTTTTGAATAAATAACCAAAAAAAAAAAAAAAAAAAAAAAAAAAAAAATAGATCAAGGTAGTAAATATGCCTAAAAGGATTTTTTCCCTCTATAAACCCTCTCGTTATAAGCATTAGATAATTTCTGCAAATGTAACATCGAATAAATCGGTTTTGTACCGAATAAACTGCTTCTTCTAGAAACATATATATTTGAAGATAGCCAGCATTAAATTTTACAATTATTAATCGCTTCTAGATCGCTTGGCCGATTTTGATAAAATGATAGGTTATATGAGTAATATATGCCCAGAATAAACTGTTGCATGTATTGAAGTTTTTGCTCAATTGCAGTACAATGATAATAACATAGTAGTAGTTACTGTTGTTGTTGTTTAGCACTATTGAATCTCAGATATCCAATGGCAATTCATCAATATTTATGTGACTTTTTTGTGACTGCTTTTCATTTTAATAGAATTTAAAGATGGCATTTTTTCGAAAAAAATAGGCTTAGGCGTGTCAACCGTGTTAACCGCGCGATTTGATGCCTGAGGTTTGTCGCGAGATCGAAAGATCATTAGTGATACAAACAAAATTTGAAGGTGCTGATGTATATTTAACATGGTCCGTGTTGCTGATGCGGAAGTAAGACCCCGTACGATGCAGAGAATAACATGTTCCTGAACCTTTTTCTTTTTTGTTTCTTTTTAAATATTCTGATCAAAGGGCAATATAACAGTGAAACAAAGGATTATGAGTTTCGCAGACGCATGCAGTAACCTTGCAGCAGCAAAAGAATGTCAATGAATAATTGTTTGTTGGTCTAGAATTTCATTGTTTTTTGCTGATGTTGGTGCTCCATTGGCAGAGGAACATTTATCAGGCAAATTTGCCTATTTTTTTTTTTATTATTTTTTTTCTTTTTTGTGCAGCTTTGTTTTTAATCCAATCAACTATAACCATGTTTAGAACTGGTTTACCACACAAAAGTTTGAACTCGACAAGAACAAAAGTAATTTTGGCAAAAATACATCAAGCAACTATGTTAATGTAACTTGTTACTTTTTCAATATAGTCATCAAAGGACAATTTGAAACCAAATACATCGTCTCTTATCAGCAATAACAATAAGGTATTACCTTTGAATTCGCAAGATAACAAATTCAATACTCAAGATTCCATACAAACGAATCGAAGCTCAACAAAACGCTCCGCAGCATTTGGAAGATCCTCTCAGTTACCGTCGATCGACAGTAACAACCTTCGAATAAACACGCCTATAAGTGGTACAACCACTAGAAAGAGATCTTCGCATGACAAATTCAAGGAACCATTGTAAATGTCAAATCTTAATGGCGATTTTCATAAGGACTAATCTCTTTATAGACCAGTGAAGCATTGGACACTCAAAGATTTTGATATTGGCAAGCCCCTTGGCAAAGGCAACTTTGGTCACGTGTTCCTTGCTAGAGAAAAGGCCAGTGGGTTTATTGTCGCGTTGAAGGTCTTGTACAAATCCCAGTTGACGAAAACAGGTATCGAAAGACAGCTTCGACGTGAAATCGAGATTCAAGGCAATTTAAGGTACAATCATCAAATGACGATATCAATAGATATTCACTGTTTCCTCCTAGACATCCAAATATATTACGTCTCTATGGTTACTTTCATGATGAAACAAGGGTGTTTCTAATACTAGAATATGCAGCAAGAGGAGAGCTTTATACTGAATTGCAAAAGAGAAAAAAATTCACAGAACCAGAAGCAGCCAAGGTATATAGAATTTTTTCTTTTTCATACTGTGAATGTCTTCGTTGACTCGATTCGATAGTATGCAGTACAGATGACAAATGCCTTATTGTACTTGCATAGTAAAAGAGTGATCCACAGAGATATTAAACCAGAGAACCTGATGGTGGGTTTAAATGGAGAGCTTAAGATTGGAGATTTTGGCTGGTCAGTGAGAACCGGTACATTAGAGTAAGCATTACACTGCGTTGTTATTTATCAGTATTGATATTATTCTTGTTAAATAGTAATAGAAGAAGTACTCTGTGTGGAACATTGGATTATCTGCCTCCAGAAATGGTAGAAGGAAGAATACATACTGAGAACGTTGATGTGTGGTCATTAGGCGTGTTATTATATGAATTAATTGTAGGTATGCCTCCTTTCGAAGTGAACAATGGCAGCTGTGAAGATACCTATGAACGCATTCGAACTGTAGACCTTCGTTTTCCGAAACATGTTAGTCGAGATGCAACAGATCTTATTACGAGAGTAAGTTGTACAATCTATCATGAGTTACTATCGACTAATGTGTTTTACCAAAAAAAAAAAAAGCTTTTAAAATATAGCTCGGTGGATAGATTGCCATTACGAGATGTCTTGTATCATTCATTTATTACCAAACACCTCACGAAATCATAACAAATACTACATTTGCATAAACTTAATAAACTAGAATTCCCTTCACTTGTAGAACAAACTACAGTACCAATATGAAGAAGAGCTGATAAATGCTGTCTCTGTAAATACTATTTAGCAAATCGGATAGTCGAACCGATAACATAAGAGCGCATTCGGGTCCTCTTAAAATAAGCAATCTCTGAGGAGCCAGCACCAACAGCAATACGAAAATGCATATGTTGGCATGCTGTTAACAGATACAAGCTGAGAAACTAGTGTAGTTTTTAGTCTAAATATTGCATTTTGTTATAAGATGAGGGACAATGACATAATACTTTGGTTATTCTGCAATACTGGCTTTAGGCAAACAAAAATACATGTTGTTTAAGAAAATGAATTATAAATGCATAGTCTTTCTTTGCACGAGAATGACTTTAATCTATAGTCAGGCGATACTATATCTATCTAATATACAAGCAGCTGCAGAAACTCATTGTGAGCATAGAGTATTAATCAATTGTAATATTAAACCAAAATTGGCCGAGATCTATAGATTATGAGATTATATCGTTTATGCAAGAAATGCACGCAATTTACTACTTGCCATTAAAGTATAGTCTATTTTTTGTACCTTAGTTGAAAAAAAGGTTCTAATAAATGCAACAATTGGCTTTGAATTAATACTAGTCATTTGATGCGATATTAAATAGCGAGCGAACGATAACTCTACTAGTTCGCATGATATGTATTTATTATACTGAGCATGTCTATATAAAATATAGTATTCCTATAGTACCTCATTGAATTAATAGTTCCGAGTATGTTAAAAGCATCAGATGTAACATTAAACTAAAGTTATTTAAGTAATGAACTGAATAGAAAAATCCTGTGATAATTGCCTTTGGTCCAATTTTTAGAGATGCTCTCTCTTTTTTTTTTTTTTTTTTTTTTTTTTTTTTTTTTTTAATAGAGTGGGAAGATCCTTGGCCTATTAGCAATATAAGCTTCTTTTAACTAGGAGTATACACGCGTTTTTATGGATTTTATCTTTATATGAAATACTTGAACTATCGCTTTATTTATACAACATTCACAAATACGACTTTTATTAAAAGTAACCCAATGAATCAAATGAAATACTAAATATTATGTGTATCAGTGAATGTACAATTACAGCTGGCACAGGTTTTGTCAAAATATTGTTTCAACATTGGCATTGGTTTACCTTTAAAAATGGAATTAAAGTGTAAGTTCAATATTTGAGGCCGTCAACTATCCAATGAAGATCAAGAATACTTCATATTACTGGAACATCTCATCATTTTTTGATGATATTGAAGACATCCTAGAGACATGGTCAATAGTTCAATTTTCATATTATCAGTCCTATGTGCATAATAGTGATTTTCCATCATATAATAGCAGATATAACTCAGGTGAGAAGACTGGCACAGTTGCCATGAAGTGTGCCATCTAGTAAATGGTTAACGAGTCATGGCAGCGCTTTTACATGTCATTTTCTATTCTATGATACTTACTCACGTCGATAGTGACTCTTCAATCTATTTTTTTAGTCCAAGACTTTCTTGAAACGTATATCAATACTTTATAGACGAATGTAATAATATTCCCAGCAGTATAAGAATATCTATACATATTAGTAGGACTTGTAATGGAAGTATTAATTGGAGTATATAGCAACGCGTCTACTGTGTATGTCAGTAATGGGACATACACTTGGATAAAATACAGTTTTAGATAATAGAATACAGGTTTGAAAAGATGAAATACAGATTTGGAAGCATGAGGTGCAGCAGGATATAGAAGTGGAGTAGTGTAGGCTTAAAGATATCGAATACAGGTTTGGTTAAATTGGATATAGGCCTGAGAAAATAATAAAAAAACGGGCTGGGGATGTAGAATAAATAGAATACAAGCTTAACTAAATGGGATACGTAAATTAGAGTACAGATTGCATACAAATGTCCATACAAAACATTATGCCAATAGTGGATATAAAATATGACGGCAAATAGACTTTTTTTTAATGTTAGTGCTGTCGTTTTTCTTTCGCGATTATCAAATATACTCATCCTGTACATGGTACACCTTATAAACCATATATCTTTTAACCTCCTTAATGAATGTCCAAGGGCAATCAATTATATAATCCACATAGTAGGAATCATTTACCAATGTCTTTAATATATGGCTAATGATCATATATGTGGAAGCTTTAGGCCGATTATTCTATAAGGGGAATTGATGGTATGATATCAAAATGTACCATCAGAACGTAATGTATGTCCTTAATGATATACATTGAATGCACATTGACAAGTTTCAATTCAGATTGATGTGTATGTAAAGATACCTATTTTCTTTGCTATGAAGTATAGTTGCAACGGTTTATCTTGAACATAGATTGCTAATACGATGCGACATTTAACTGAGATTGTTAGTCGAGAGATCTATAGATTATTCGAAGATCGAATGAGTTTACATGACAAAATGATTGTAATTTAATGCCAATCGCATAAAATAGAGATTATACACAACATTTGTGGTAAAAATGACAAGTATGGATTCCTGATGAATGAGGCGGTGCCAGGATTTGATTGACTGAAACAATAATACCCGAAAGATTTATTCCGAGGGCAAAATTGAATAGCAATAAAGTTCATATACACAAGAGATGTATAGTACGATATATGCAGAAGTAAAAGACCTATTGGATGTTGTGTACATTATGTAATATTTTCTTCTGTTTGTTCGATAATTCATTTTTGAAACTTTAGAAAAACTATTACACAAAAATTTAAAAAGTAAGGTACCCAAACGAATTACCATTATAGTTTTTTCAAAAATCACCAAGTTTGTAACTTGTCTAGATCTCTCACCGATCTCGGTCAAATGTCGCATCTGATTGTCGAAATATGCTCAAGATTAACTGACAGATGCATTACAATAAGTATTTAGCCAAAGTACGATGCATGTGTCATATTTTAGCGGTTGGTATTAAACTGCGTACATTTCATGCAAGTACATTCCGGCGATCTATAAATCTCTCGACTAATCTCAATTAAACGTAATATCTAATTACTTCTTCATATTCAGAATTAGTTGCTACTTGCATTACATGAAATCATGTATTCAAGTACATACAATAAAAATAGTGTAATTGTTAAAGGGTATCAACAGAATATATGTATTTCGTATTATAGTATGTTAACTCGATAAATTTCAGCCGATCTCAGTAGATTGTCACATTGGATTAGTAGTGTTGTACTCATTAAAACCTAACTGCAGTTCAATGGTAATATCATTATCCATGCGCGAGTGGATGACTCCCGGATCGCACGACGGCGCAGTTCAAATTGATCCAATAAAATCTACTATAAATTGAAAAATCCTTTTTTCTTTCCGTTTCTCTCTCTCAACCAAAACACTTGCTGAATAAAAGAGAAATTTGAACACTTAATGGCCTCTCATCACCGCTCTGGAAGTAGACATAGATCCCCCTCCCCTGGAAGTAGTAGTAAACGATCGCGACATTCGTATAGAGAAAGAAGCCGCTCTCGTGATAGACACCGATCCTCTTCTCACCGCCACCACCGTTCTTCTCGTTATGACGATAGAGCTTACCATTCTTCGTCGTCGCGACATCATTACGATAATGTAAGTGTAAATGATAAAAGAACTCTTTCACGTGAGCCAACATCAAGAAATGAAGCTGTAGGCACCACTTCAGCTCCATCTTCTCAAGAAAGTAAGCTGGTAAGTCTTTTGAATAGCGACCTTGTTTACAGGTTAATAATAATTTAATTATAGAAATCAAGCACACCTACTAGCACAACGGACTCACCATCATCTTCAACTGCGGAAGCCGAGGAAGCTCTACGTAAAAAACAAGAACGTGTTCGTAAATGGAAAGAAGCGAAGCGATTGAAAGAAGAAGAGGAAAATAAAAAGAAGGCAGCGGCTTCAGAAGTTGATGAAGCTGAAAAGAAGAAGTTGGCCATTGCTGCTGCTGAAAAAGAAGCCGAAGAATTACGTCTGAAGCAAAAGGAAGCCTTGGAAAAAAAGAAACGTGAAGAAGAAGAGGCAGCCAAAAACCAACAAAGCCAAGAAGAACCACAATTATTGCAGCAATTTGCTGCTATAAGAAAGGCTGCTGCCGAAGCAGCAGCTAAAGAAGAAGAAGAAGCTAAAGAGCAAGTAAATGATACAACTATGGAAGAAGTTCAAGTACAAAATGAAACCGATGAAAAAAATGGAAAGAAATGGAGCTTGGAAGATGATTCTGAATCAGATGAAGACGTTGATATGGACTTGGAAGATAATACCACCAGCCAAACAGAAACTGAATTTAAACCGCTCCAAAAACCGTTGACCGCTGTTAACAAGGAAGAAGAAGAAGACTCTATTTTGATTAAACCAAAGAAGACGTTTTTAATGTCCAACAAGTCCACTAAGCCAAAGAATGCTATGCGTATGGGCTTTGGTTTAGGCAAGTCTATGCTTACTATGAAAAAGCCAGCTGATTCCAATGGCACTACTAGTATTAAGAAATCTGTCGAGAAGGTGGAAACGCCTGAACCTGTGGATACTGTTATGGAAGACTCTGAAGATATCGATCCATTAGAGGCTTATATGCTTGATGTACACGCCGAAACTAAAAAATTAATGAACAAGATAAAAAGAGAATGGTCCAAATGAACAAGACTGCCAACGGTAATAAAAGACGCGGCTCAATTGTAGAAGATGATGAAGATGTAACCCCTTCCAAGAATAACAATGCCGATGACGATGAAGATATAGGAAGTGATCCAGAAGATATTCTTGCGTAAGTGCGTATATTAAACAAAATAATTCATGCTAACTTTTATATAGAATGGCCGCAAAGAAGGTTAAGAGAAAGGATATAGCCCCCGTAGATCATAGCAAAATGGATTACGAGCCTTTTAGAAAGGACTTTTATATTGAACCACCCGAGTTGAAAGAAATGACTTCGGATCAAGTGGATTTACTTCGTATCGAACTAGATGGTATCAAGATTCGCGGTATCAACTGCCCTAAGCCTATTACAAAGTGGACTCACTGTGGCCTGCCTGCTGGTTGCTTAGAAGTAATTCGTAAACTAAAATATGAGAAGCCTACTTCTATCCAAGCTCAAGCCATTCCTGCCATCATGAATGGTCGTGATGTTATTGGTGTTGCAAAGACCGGCTCTGGTAAAACAATTGCATTCTTATTACCTATGTTCCGTCACATCAAGGATCAAAGACCTTTGGAAGCAGGTGAAGGTCCTATTGCAATCATCATGACTCCTACTCGTGAACTTGCTACACAGATTCATAGAGAATGTAAACCGTTTTTAAAGGTGTTGAACTTGAGAGTAAGTGATTATTTATATGCATCAAGAGCTTTTATTGACGTATTCGCATAGGCTGTTTGTGCTTATGGTGGCAGTCCCATTAAAGATCAAATTGCAGACCTTAAACGAGGCTGTGAGATCATTGTTTGCACGCCTGGCCGTATGATCGATCTCCTCTGTGCTAACTCAGGTCGTGTCACCAACCTTCGCCGTGTCACTTATATGGTGATGGATGAAGCCGATCGTATGTTTGATATGGGTTTTGAACCTCAAGTCATGAAAATTGTAAATAATGTACGTCCAAGTCGCCAGACTGTCTTGTTTTCTGCTACTTTTCCTCGTCAAATGGAAGCTTTAGCTCGTAAAGTGCTTAAGAAACCTTTGGAAATTACTGTTGGAGGTAGAAGTGTTGTTTGTGATGATGTAAATCAAATTGTAGAAGTGAGAGAAGATGATACCAAATTTGTTCGATTACTGGAGATATTGGGTCAATTGTTCAATGATGAAGGTGAAGAAGGCGCTAGTGCTATTATATTTGTTGACCGTCATGAAGCTGCTGATAATTTACTAAGAGATCTTATGCGTCGTGGTTATCCTTGTCAATCCTTGCACGGCGGTAAAGACCAAGCTGATCGTGATAGTACAATTGCAGACTTCAAATCCGGCGTCACTAATATCTTGATTGCAACATCAGTAGCTGCCCGTGGTTTGGACATTAAAAACTTGAAGATGGTGATCAACTACGAGTGTCCTAACCATATGGAAGACTATGTTCATCGTGTCGGTCGTACTGGTCGTGCTGGTAATAAAGGTACAGCTTATACGTTCATTACGCCCGATCAAGACCGCTATGCTATGGATATTTGTAAGGCTCTCAAGATGAGTGGCCAAGAGATACCTGCTGATCTCCTGGCTCTTTCTGAATCATTCCAAAACAAGGTTAAAGAGGGTAAAGAACGTGCCTCTGGTTCTGGTTTTGGTGGTAAGGGTTTAGAGAGATTGGATAAAGATCGTGATCTTGTCAAGAAGTTTCAAAAGAAAGCTTATGGCGGTGGTGAAGAGGAGTCTGATGATGAAGACCTTGAACTTCAAAGCACAATCGTTGCTCCTGGTATAACAGCCGCCGCTTCTGCTGCAGCTGCAGCAAAGACCAATACGCCTATGGATGTAGATGGTAAAGCCAAAAATTCCAAAGACACACAACTTTCAGCTGCGGCCCTTGCTGCCCAAAAGGCAGCTGCAGTTGCTGCTCGTATTAATGCTTTGGGTGGAGCTGTTAATACTACACAAATCACAACAGAAGATGGTGAAACCCGCCCTGTTTATGCCGAAGAAATCGTCATTAATGATTACCCTCAGAAAGCAAGATGGAGAGTTACAAACAAAGTAAGCTAACCTTGCTCCAATTGTATATATATTCAGACACTAATCGTAGTTTATAGGAACAAATTTCACAAATTACAGATGTTTCAGGTGCGGCTATTACAACGCGTGGATCTTTCTTTCCTCCGGGTAAAAACCCTACTGGTAACGAACGTAAATTATACCTGTTCATTGAAGGTGATTCAGAAATGGTTGTTGAGAAGGCCAAAACCGAGATTAAGCGTATCCTACTCGAAGCAACTACAGCACAATATGAAGCTGATGCTAGAGGTGGTGGTGCTGGCGGTGCAGGCCGTTACACTGTTCTTTAGATTATCATTGACAAAAAAAAAGCAAACCATCTATTTTTATATTAAACAACACATTTAAATATCGATCACTGCATCACTGTTAGTGTACACAGTATACATCTTTGATTCAAGTATCTTACCGAGTAGGTAAAATACATGGTATATGTAACTTTTAATGTTACTTTATACTTTGTCCTTGGAGACTGTTTGTGTCATTTCTACAATATAGATCTTTATTGTATTAGACACACATTCTATTTAAATGCATGTTTGTACAAGTGAGCCAAAGAAAACAAAAATTAGAGTCGAGCATTTTTAAGAATGTAAAGTACCAGCCAGATGCAGCTTTAGGCCAAAATCTGCCGACAGATGATCTATATATTGATCAGGGAAAATATATAATTTACTTTAATTATTAGAAAATAAGCTGTGATAATTGCTATTTAATTAAACAAAGGCTCTAATAAATGTAGCAACCAATTCTGACTATGTAGTAGTTCATTTTAGATATGACATTTGATCCTAATCTATTGGCAGATCTATAGATCTATAGACACTTGTATGTATTTCATTCCCAGTCATTGGTGTGTAGTGTGGTCGTTATGATTTTACCAATTGACGGCTCAAGTAGGTACAGCTGTTCATTCTGAACATGTAATGATCACCATAAGTGATATTAAACAAGGACCATTTAAAGAATCATGGACACTGGATTTCAAAAAAAAAAAAAAAAAAAAAAAAGAGTTATGTCCTTCAAAGCCCAAATCGTCAAAAGATTGATTTTGTTTTATGGATCATGAAGAAGGGGATTTAGAGTCATAGCAAACTAATGATATAGGTTTCGTCTATTTGAAGATATGTTATTATATTTTTATTGGGTGTTATTGTACATGAAATATTCTAGTTATTGCAGCATTTATACAAAATCCAGAGACTACGTTCTATCAATGATGATTCGTTTAGTTGAAAAGGAATATTAATTGATTTTACACAGTTTTATACGCAATTCAATTATATATAAACGCTCTTGATTTACTTTTGTAGACTAATAATAGTTTGTTATAAAAAACAAGGCTGCGTTTTTGTTGGAGCTCTGGTTCACTATCGTCTTTCGCTTACTCGTAAAAATATGTCTTTATATAACTCCAATTTATTTTTACAGACTCTTGCAGCCCTCAGTCAATTCCTTAATATCGATACTATTCATCAAAGCGTTGGGCAGCTTGGCCAGAAGAACTCAACAATCAGTTTCTCTCATTCTTTTCGATCCCAGAAGGAGTAAAGCCGTTTATCAATGCTAAACACCAACATGCGATAAACAATGAGTAAATATCATTCTAGTAATGGTGGGATATCGTTGTATTGCTTTTTTTTCTGTGACATTAGAAGTCTTCCAAATCCATGAGTCATATACCAAAGTATAGTTGTGTATTCTTTTGGATGCGAAAAATAGATTGCCTTTAGTAAATCAAAATAAATTCTATATTAACATACTAACAAAGAAAACTTTGTAGTTTTTGAGAAAACGTAACATAATTCAATACTCAAATAAATCCTGTATAAAGTCTGTTGATATATCTATCGTGTAGATGGCTCTAACCAAAAATGAAAGTAGAAAATCAAATATAATGATTCCTGCTATCAACTCCGCTCAGACATTTCAGGCACTAAAAAATAAATAAATAAAAAATGTCTTCTTCCAAATGAACAAAACTAGAATGAACAATGATGAACTCATTAATTTAAATATGAACATTTGACGCGCACTTATAGATCATGTTATCGTATATCTTCTTCCCTTGCGGTTTAAGTACTCATCTCCTTCTAAGATGAGGATGTAAACAAGAATTAAGAGGAATAAATCGGCGAAAATGAAAGGTAGAAAAATAGTGCTTGGGAGGCTGCTCAAATCAAAAGGTAATGCTTGTGTGATATACATAAAAGACTCTTCTAAGATAATTAAAAAGTATTGTTTTGATTGCTAGGAATCGTGTTCTAATTACAGAGAATCCCTTTTACATGAGGAAAAAAAAAAAGCTTTGAATGTTGGCTATTATCTACTGCGACTCTCCCCTAGCAAGTGCACTGGGCTCTCGGCGGGGAGGAGCATAAAACATTCTCTCGGTTTTGGCTCCCTCACAGCAATTAAATTGATCTGTGCACCCACTCAATTCTTAACCAACAAGTTCTATTTTTTATAGTTTAATAAAGCAAAGTAATTTATACCAAAAATATTTGAAAGGTCTTAGATAATAGGCTATTTTATTATAGCTGCCTCATGGCATTGGGCCTAATAGTAGTTGTATAAAAGAAATGGTACAATGCTTTATTATTTATTGAAGTGCGTAGTGTTTTAATGTATAGAGTAAGACTTGTCCTTTGTTATTTGATATAGCCAAGTAGTCACTATTGGGAGAAAACGCAACCGACACAATATGACTGAAAGGGGTTTTAACTGTGGGCCAATTGCTATATGCTGTAGCTGTAGGAACATGGATGACTCTTAATTGATCCTTCTTTTGCTGACTGGTAATAACCATTAGTTGTGAATCATGATTGAATAAGATATTATTGATTCTAGTAGTCAAGTTTTGTATAGCCTTGACAGGTTTAGGTCTGCTCACATTAGGGTCAAGCACTGATCTATCATACAAGTTCACAACGCCAGTAGATGAACTACAACAACACACACAAAAAAAAAATTATTAAGATCCAGCTGTCAAACATAAAAGTGCAAACTTACCCAGTAGCATAGTACTTCTCATTAGGGCTGACGCGAACAACTGAGGCACCAATACAACCATCATCCACCCAACGCTTGACACATTCTTTCGTTTCAATGCTGAATTGATACACTTCTCCATCTCCACCAAAACCAAAGATATAGCTGCCATCTGAAGTCCAATCCACGGACTCAACAGTTTTGTTCAATTTTAAATCACAATACCATTTCTTTGTCAAGTAGCTGACAATGATAATAGTACCACTTGTACCCAAAAATGCGATATAGCGGCCACAGGGGCTGATAGAGAACTTTTCTAACGACTTTTCTTCTCTGCCCCAAATACCAGGACATCTATCAATAACACCGGATTGAATGTCATAGATATAAAAGAAACTACGTCTACCACTGACAATGATTTGATCTCCAGAAGGATGGAATTCTGCGTGGTAGATAGGCATATCCTTAAAAAAAACCGATTGGATCTTTGGATTAATTTTTCCATCGATTTGGAATAATCGCAAGGTTTTGTCTAAGCCAGCTGTTAACATCACTTGTGCATTAGGGTGAAAAGCGATACATGTGATTAATTTCTATAGGGTTACAAGTTAGTGGCTCTACTCTAGTACTCAAGACGACAGAAAGAAACTCACATAAGATCTAGGCACAGCGCGATTGGCATTCTTTAAACGCAAAATGTCTAATTTTCTTGGCGAAATGGTATTCTTTGCTGTTCTTCTTGCCAAGATACCAATTGTGCTCTTTAGTAAATCAAGTCTGGTTTCATCATCTAATTCATCTTCGTCTTTATCTACATTATCTTCATCCTCATCGTCGCTATCAACTGCCTTTCGTTTTCTGTCTTCTGCTTTGATTTCTGAAGGAAGTCGCGCCCAATCAGGCTTGGGATACATTTTGTTGAATCTAGGAAATATTGTAAGTCAAAGTAAACGAAAAACCATCGATAATAGCTTACTGTTGACGCAGTCTACGTGTATATTCAACACCGTCTATGATATCTTCATCTTCATCTACACGAAGCTTTTTGGTAATATTGCTTGCAGTCAAAGAAATTTTTAATCTTTTGTCGTCTTCGTCTTGCCAGGCAGAGTCTTCATCCTCGTCTGTTTCGTCATCGCTATCTTCCCCCGTGTTTTCATCCAAGTCTTGTTGGTTTTCTTCTTCAGCTTCATAATCGATTTCGTTGTCAGAATCGTGATTCAAAACCGAAGGTGCATCCATAGTGTATGTCACTGGTCCAGAATCGAAAAAGAAGGCCTAATTAGAAATAGTCAATATATTGAAGATATATTCTGCTTGTATGTTTTCACCTCTTCAGTTCCTTCCTCGTCCGCACTGCTCTCTTCAGCTTGTTCCTCTTCTTTTGGCTTTTGATCGAGCTCTTGACCGGTGTGAGTCCACATGTCATCTTCGTTATCACCAAACAAAAAGCCTTCGAGCTCCTTTTCTGATGCCTCCTTCTTTGCTTTTTTACTAATGGGTGACATGCTTTATAAATATTTAGCAATAGCGCTGTTTTGGAGAAAAAAAGTCGCTTTGAATACTCATCATCTCGAATGAAAGTTTGAGAGGAGAAAACTAGTCACGGCAAAGCGTAAGCCACGGATTTTCAACTGGGAGACAATTCTATCGCCGATGAAATGGGAGATTAAATAATAAAACTTCATAGGCGCTTATATTTTTGATTGTTTTCACTTTAAGTACATTCATGTTTCGTGTTTTTCTTAGAACAAAAAAAACACGTATAAAACAAATACACTTGCATACTATCCATCTCTATGGAATTTAAACCACCAATAGGTCATATCTAAGAAGCGTTGTCTTTGTATTCTACGAAAAAACTGAAAATTCGAAAATTTTGCCCTAAATGGCTTTTTCTGAAATTAAACATCTTCCCTACCTTATTTTCCATCGATCTGGGTCTAATATCGCATTTGATAACTATGACACCTTCAGAATGAATATCTGTATAAATTAACATTATTATTTGATGAAATTTCAGTAGATATAGTATGTGCTAGGAATGTGCTGTAAAATACGTATAATGAATTATAGATCTCTTTACTGATTTCGGTTTAATGTCACATCTAATGAATTATATATATTCATAACATATCACTTGTAACTTGTACTAGTCAAAAACTTGCTATATTAGCGTTGTGTTATGTCAAATCTTAAAATGTGCTTTAAATTTTATGCATTTCCCAAAAAAGAATACTTTAGCGATCTACAGATCTCTCTAGCGATTCTGGTTCAATGTAGCATCTGCTAACTTGTATATGTTAGAAACAAGACTGAGAATCTGCTAGAACAAATATTTAATTGAATTATTGGCATTTTACTTCCATCGAATAAACTTGAATTGATCATATAATCAAAACTGAAGTCTTTTATGGCCAACTAGAACACTGCAACGAAGCATAAGAAAGCGTCTTTTTTATTCGTCAATAACAAGAAAAAGATGCAATATATGTGTATATATATATATATGTATAAATTGTTCATGTAAATGTAAGTGTATATGGAGGAGGAAAATAACATTAAAAGAAGTACAGCGAAAGCATTGAAAAAAAAGGGCAAAATAAGTTTTTAAAAGATACAATTAGTGCGAGTGTATACAAAGAGTCTTTTTTTTTTGTTTTGTTTGTTTTTATAAAAAAGAAGTGGCACTACCAAGCAGATTGATCACCAAAGCCATCTTTTCGAATATCAAACAGTCTTCCCATGTCTTTACCAGCGCGAATTAAGCGAATACTCTTGAAAGCATTACCATTAGGACGTTTATCTTTGGTGACTTGTCCATGATGGTCTAGAATTTTGGTTTCTAATGCAGTTGGGGTTTCGAAATCCTCAAAGACTTCTTCATCTAACTTTATTGATATACCAGAAAGACCACAAGCTTTTATAACCTACAACAGCTTGCGTTAATATACTTACAAGAACCTAGTTTGTGACTTACTGTCATTGACTTGGATACTACTACTTTACAGGCGCTAAAGTTGCGTTTATATACAATGACATCGTCTTCACGTATCAAGCCTTTGCGACACATGTCTTTCAATGTAACACTTTTGGAGTCTCTAAGGTTTGATAAATATTTAGAAAGTTTAAAAAAAATTACGTAGGTCTAGATTCATTACCCTGCAACGTTATGAGCTCTTTCTTTATCAATGAGTTCTCCCCAGTAAGATTCAAACGCATCGTCCTGGAAATTACGCGTTAGATATTAACCGATTATAAGTGTATATAGGCACTACCTTGAATTTATCTTTGTTAGAGGTTGATTTAGTTCTAGTGTAGGAGGAGGATGCGGTAGACTTGTTACTGCTACTGTTGGTGGGAGGAGAAGGTGATAATGGTAGAGGAGGAGAGTCAGCTTGATCCATGAATTGGCCCTGAGCAAGCATTGTCTGCCATTCTGTAAGTGAGTTCCAAAAGATTGGATTTTCTACTTTTGAAAAGAAGCTAGGTTGATTGTAAGCAGGATTATTCAAAATGAGGCTATCATAGTTGGTGCTGCTATGGTGATCCAGCAAGGTGGTTTGATCCACTTGTGGTAACAACGAACATAGTTCTTCTCGTTTATCTTGTGGTATCAAGTGAAAGTTAGACATATTGAAGATAGACTATAAGGTGTTAGTATCTTCTTATATGACTGAAATGTATCTCACCTCTAAATCAATTGACGCTAATGGGCTACATGGGTGAGTGCATAAATTATCCAGTGTCCAGCTTGACTCATAACGAGGACGCTTATTCATATCACCATGAGGAGAGCGAATCATGAGTTGATGGGTTTCTTGCTCATCATCATCTACTTCTCTTCTTTTACTAATGGGTGATAATAGCATGGACTGTGGGTTATACATTGGAGATAAAGAAAGAAAGAAGAAAGAAAAAGGGTGATAATAAAATGAGAAAACGAAACAAAGAAGGAGTCATAATAAAGGGTGAAAGGGGTCATATTGAGGCGTGTGATTGATGTCACAAACACTGGCAATGAATGCCCTTCCATAGCTTGATTGCCTATAACATAGCAAGTGAATAACGGCGTTTAACGCGTATATTGATACCTTGAACACGTAGTATCTAATTCTTTTAAACAGTTCAAAAAGTGTTATTTATTCGGCTGTTCAATACAGAACCTTCGGGTTGCTCCTTAAAGCTAACAATAGCTATGGACTGCAGTTTAGTCTAATTGCAGCTCAAAAGACGCGTTTTGCCTATCGCATGATAGCTATACCGAAGGTTTACTCTTCTATCTACCTCTACTTTCATTGCAAGAATGTCAATATAATGCTGATCAAATACTTGGATAAGTGATACAGCATTTATACTTTTATATCTTTCCCTCCCTTTTATGTGTTACACCGGAAAGACATTTCATTTACATATATACCAAAGCGCGCATCCTAATGCCGCGCTTGCTTCATTATATATTGACTACTACTGGCCCCGCAAAGTAACCTCGTGATTAGCATCATGCTTGTTATTAGATTATACGGACCTTCTTAACTTGACTATAGCTCCGTCTACTTAAAGGATCATCGAATTAATGTCGCTTATCTGCCGTAATTAGTTCTAATTGTCATGGCTTAAATAGGTTATTATTAAACTGCACTTTTGTATTGATAGTTCACCATGGTTTGCACCAATGGTGCCTCCATTAGTATCACTTTATACCGAGAACTGGGTGAATAGGTTCTCTAAGTGTTAATCGCTATCAGTGATTGTTCATTCCCTTCTATTAATGTAGATTGAATTGAAACAATTGGGTTTGTTTTCGCTCTCAGCCCAATCTAGAAAGGAATGATTGCATTGTGTCTTTCCGCTCTTCTACCTTATACAAAATGATCAAAGCGGGCGTTATCCAGATCTGTTTCGACAAGCTTCTATCCGAACAACATAGACATTCAATAAATCTCGACTCTATCAAGCTCTATATCAATAATCCGCAGCAGTTGTACAAACTCGATTTAATAGCGCGACTCCAAAAGTTACGAGTGATTCTGCCAACCTGCATATTGCTATCCAGCAATCAGTGTCTCATTGACATTCAAGTATTACACAATGAGTCTAATGACACATTAGCAAGAGATGGCCAGCGCTTTTTGGAACTATTGCAAATGGTCAATCGTTCTTCAAACCCAACTACGGATTTTTTACCAGTTTTTGATAGTGTTCCTTCCAGCCTTAATAGTTTGTTAGATATCTTTGTAAACCTACCTTCACCTCATGTCGACCATCGTTTGTCTGACTGGTGCGAGAATCCTGATATTTACGCATTTCTGACCAAAGATATTGATGTTCGAATACCTGGGATGAAAACTACCTTGTACATGTATCAAAAAGTAGGGTTGCCCTGAAGGATATGCGTATATAACTGAAAATGTATAAATTACTATAGCATTCTCTATGGAAAATACTGCAAAGGGAGTTAGCGCCTTCCAGCATTGAGCCTTATGAAGTAATAAAACTAATAGCTCAAGATCATAGCTACTACTATTTCAATCAACTGACAGGCGCAGTGACTTTGGATACAAAGCGTATAGCAGATGCACAAGGTGGTATCATTTGCGAGGATATGGTAAATGAACACACATCATATCATTCTATAACTAATCGGTAAATAGGGTACCGGCAAAACATGTATTTGTCTTGCAGCCATCATGGCTACCAAAGATCTGTCAAACCCAGTAGATCATAGTGATTTAAAAACAAACTTTGTAAAACGCACCAGTTTGAAAGCCATTACAACGGAATTAGTTTTAAAATGGGGAATCAATTGGAAACCTTTCAAACATCAGTTACCTGCAGATGTGGTGGAATGGTTCCAAAAATACCCAGCCTATTATGAATGGACTGATATACCCGCCCATTATTTGGAAAGATCTCGACGCATCCAACCGAGATTTACTACGTTAAAAGTCTACTTGTCAAATGCTACGTTGGTTGTAGGTAAATACCTTAAGCCTTACAGCTATCTGCTCAAAGTATTTACTATTTGGTAGTACCTGACAATCTAGTGGCACAATGGACAGGGGAAATATACAAACACATCAAAGATGGACAACTGCGTTTCCTGGTATATGATGATATAAAACAAACATTGTTAGGGCCTATTCAGTTGGCAGACTATGACTTGGTGCTTATCAGTCAAAGTAGATTCTCTTATGAAAATGATCAGGGGGGACTGGACTTTAGTAGTAAGTTGATATAGAGATTCCTTTTTCAACCAAGTTAAAAAAAAAAAAAGGTTATATATGTCAGTGTCCTTTAATCGGGTCAACCAACCAAAGAGCCTGTTTGTGTTCTATTACGAAACCTGATACTTCATCACTATTGCAAATTCACTGGAAGCGATTGATAGTAGGTAACTGCAGCTATTGTTTTTTTTTAATATAGCCTAAACTAAACAGGAAGAATAACAAATAGATGAAGGGCATCGATTATCATCAAAAAACAGACAATCCGAGCTCTCTTCCAAGTTATTTTGTAACTGGAAGTGGATTTGTACAGGTACACCTACGCAAAATTTGACTGAATCGGCTATGACGAGAAAGGCCAGTGAATCAGACGACTTAAAGAGGTTAGATATTTTGTTTGTTTTGATCATTTATTGACTGCATATCATCATAGGCTTGGAACCTTGTTCGGACAAGCATTGAATATAGAACCCTTCAAGTCCAGCAAGAAACTATGGAATCGATTGATCACCAAGCCCTTTTTACATCGTAAACCATGGGCCATCACCAAATTAAAACAAATGATGGCAAGAACCATGATTCGCAATCAACGTGCTGATATGGAAAAAGAAGTAACTTTACCGCCTCTTTATCAGAAAACTGTGTATCTAGACTTTGATTACTATCAATGGATGGTACGTTTTGTATGTATTCAATAACATGCTAATACCCATAATTAGGCACACAATTGCCAAATAGCCTTAATCAGCCTCAATGCCATCTTGTCACAAAGAGAGGGTCCAGATTACCTCTTTTCGACTAAAAACTTTAAAGCGTTACGCGAAACTGTCCATAACCTTTGGCAAAGCTGTTTGTGGCACTCGGTTGATATCAAACTACTGCATATGGCCCATGATAACTGCGTTGAAAAGTGCATGGCTGTGGAACAGGGCCGATCTGATTATGGTGCAGAAAATGTAGATTTGGTGCGTATCCGTGATGTACTAGGCCTTGCATTGCAGACTGACTTATTCTTGTGTATGATGAGTCAGCATTCTCCTTCTTATGTGGTACAGGGCTTGCCTCATCTGTTTGAAGAAGCCTGGGGATGGCTTGAAGGAAATCATGGCGTTTATAGGTCGCTAGGGCAGTTGCCTTGGGATGATTATTGCGTTGTAAACGCTGAAAAAGTTTTGGAACTGATGCAAGTTATCCATGGTTCGATGACAGAAGATGACACCAAACCTTTGTTTGTGTACAATGGTGCCAACAAATCTTTGTTGAGTGTTGAAGCATTAGAAGTTGGTAAAAGAAAGAAAGGGTTAGAGCAAGAAGTAGATGCGGTCAAACAGCAAAAAGCATTATCAACTACTGCAGAGTCTAAAGATAACCAAGAACCTAATGAAAATGAAAAAGAGTCTGAACAGCTCACATTTTATACCCGTAATGCTTTTTCTGATGCGCGTGTGCTCTCAAGTTCTAGTATCAAGATCAACTACTTGGTTAATCAAATCTGTCGATATCATACCACAGAAAAATGCATCATATTTTCTCAGCATTACAATGAAATGTACGAGATATATCTTGCTCTACAACTGGCCAAAGTAAGGGTCTTGATGTATCAAGACAATCGAATGGTATGTGTCGTAGTTTAATGAGATGCCTCAAGTTATATATAACATATGTTATAGAACAATGCCAAACGGTCACAGATGATCTTGACGTTTAATACATCAGAGAATGCTAATGTGATTATCATGGCAGTTCAAAAAGCAGCTTATGGCATCGATCTATCATCTGCAACACGCGTGTTTTTTGTCAGCCCTGTTTGGCAGACAGCCATGGAGCAACAGGCCATCAAGCGAGCGCATCGTATCGGTCAAAAGGGACCTGTTTACATAGAAACATTGGTGATTCGCAATACCATCGAGGATGAACTATTAAAAAGAAGAGATCAAGTATCCAAAGGAGAAGGTACATGTCATCTTTATAAAGACTAAAAAAAAAAAAAGACTAACATATCGTTTATAGATATTGACCAAGTAGAACAAGACACGGAGAACCTGAAAAGAGGAGATTTTTTCACTGATTCTAAGCTCAAAAACATCTTGAACCATGCACGTTTCGTACCATTGCCTAGCACCGTAACAAAAGATGAAGACACAGGAACTTACTATCAGAGTATTGATCTTTTGGATGCGCCATTGTATTTTGTACCCAGGAAAGATCGCATCAAAGAAAACCAAGATGATTTAGAATCAGGAGACACTATTCAATCTTCCATTCTAGGAGAAGCAGGTCATGCCTCAGATATCCTAGATGATCAAGTATCAGATATCGACGTGGATGAATTGGGTAATCAGGAAGAAAAAGTTCTTATGGCTTCTCAATTAAGTGCAAGACAATCCGATAAAGTGGATCTATTAGACAGCGGCACCGATGCATTGGAATTGGATATAGAAGGTGATGATGATGTGATGGACCACATTCAACCTTGGAAGATGCGATTGCACGATGAGAGTATGCGCAAACAGTTTAGTAGTCCACAGCCTATACAAGTTGGAAAGAGAAAAAGAAGTGCTTCTCCTACAGCACCACAGCAAGAGTCTCAACCAAAGAAGCCAAAGAAATCAGTCAGATTTGCATAAATGATAGCAATGTATATGCTTCTTTATTATTATTTTGGTTAATATACAATGATTATATGTCAAATTCAGAATGTGTAGAGAGGTCGAGTAAAGGTTATTATTCTAATCTTATAAGGTTGCTGTGTGATTGTGGGTTATGGCGGTAATGGAATGATAAAACTAGAACAAAAAAAAAGTATGTATATAGAATTACTCTTGCTTCTTTTCTTCAGTAGCGGGAGCAGCAGGGACATCGCCATCAGCTCCATTAGCAGCAGCAGCAGCCTTGGCAGCCAAAGCAGCAGCTCGCTCGGCCTTCTTCTTTTCCTTTTTATCCTTCTTGGGATTCACTTTTTCAACAGGCTTAGGAGGGGGATAAGCCAACTCGGCGAGCTTTTTGAATTCAGGGTCCTCGAAGGCTTTACGGACAGGCTCCAACAATTCATTGATAGCGGCAATAACACCAGCCTTCAAATCACCAGGATGAACGACCTTGTCAGCAAAGTCCTTTTCCAGAGCTTCGTAGTTGTCGTAAACCATGTTACCGCCGTATTGCTCAGGGCGAATGGCAGTAAAAGTGGCCTTGTTTCCGTTCAAAGTCTTAAGAGGGAAATAGACAGACTTGACAAAGGACAAGATACCGTTTTCCTCAATATTACCTTCCTCACAAAATGCCTTTTTGATCTTCTTTTGTACGTCCTTTGCACTATCCAAAAAGTCAATCTTGGAATCAGGATCTGAAGCAGACATCTTGGAGCCTGTCAAACCGGGAACCATAGGGTTCATCAAATGAGAGCGCTTCTTGTAACCCAAGAGAGGCATGTACTTTTCAGCCAAGATAAAAATCTTACGTTGGTCAACACCACCGAATTGGGCATCTACACCCAAGTATTCTTCATCAAGAGCTTGCATACCGGGGTACAATAAGCCAGACAAGAGGGGAGAAGCTACTTGCTTTACAACCTCAGCACCAGCACGTTTGGCATCGTGTTCAGTTACCAAAGCACATAAACGGAAGTTATCCATGGTATATTCCTTTGAAAGTTCATAAGATGAACCAATAACAAAGCGAAGTTTCTCGATGGGAACACCGAGAGAGGTCAATACAGTCTTGATCATTTGTTCATAGTATCTAACACGATGTTGAACAAGCTCGAGAGGAGCCTTCATGTTATCCAAAAAGGCGTGAAGATCAGCTAAAAGAACGGTCATCTTAACAGGAATATTAGTTATCAAGTGTGTTGCATAATTGTAATCTATATACCTCGACACCAGCAGATAAAAAGTCGGCAATCTTGGTCATAGGTACAAAGTAACCGATATGAGGTCTGCCAGTGGGTGCAGTACCCCAATACATTTTAAGGTCACGTTCAGCGAGAATCTTCTTCATCTCATCACCACCGAGAACCTCTTGGAGGTTACGAGTGATAAGTTCATATTTTTGTTCGGGTGTAAGCGACATAATGTTCGTTGAAAGGGGAAAAGAAGAGAGAGAGGAAGTTATCGAAGTTTAATGAACCTGAAAAAATATGAGTCATTAAACTTACCTATCCAAGCCACAATAGACTTGTTTTCGTTGAGGATTATGTAAGAAAAAGTTACTCGGAAAGAAGAGCTACTATGATCTCAGTTATAGAGGTTACATTGAAGTGGCTCATTAAGTATACATGAATATTAACTCTACTTATGTAGCGAAATTATATCACGCAATATTTTATGTCTCATACGTATGCTTCTGATCATAAATCAAATCCTCTAGCCCACCCATCAAATCTAAACCTCCCTTCGCCCAATTGTGCCTCAATTTTGTAATAGAAAAAGATACTTTCATTGTAAAAAAAAAAGTCGAGATTGTCCTTTTTTAATTATACAATTAAATCGTGGAATAAGCTTTTGAATATGTTGTAGGTTGTTTAACGGAGACGACGAGCTTCACGTTCAGATTCCAAGAGACAGAGGATATCGTTTTCACGAACGGGACCCTTGACGTTACGGATGATGGAACGGTTAGTATCATCCATGAATTCAACACGGACTTGAGTGACACCACCACGAGAACCGGTACGGCCGAGAACCTTAGTAACTCTAGCGAGCTTGACAGGAGTCTTAGAATCCTATTCAATGAAACAATACACGTCAGTTCATCTTGTCAGTTTGCTTGTTAGACTTTTCTCTTTCTCTCTCTCTTTTAAAAGCTACTGCTGGTTGCATGTTTAACATTATTAATCAATCTCGGGTCAAAATGTACTTTAGAATCGATTCTTCAAGAATGCTGAAATTTGTCTCGAAACATCCATCTATCCATCCATCCATCCATTCACGTAGCAGTCGAATAAGAGAGAGAGTAGAAAAGAATTCATAATATCTTTAAGCGATATGGTACATACCATAGTTATTAATTATAGAAAAGGAAGGAATTCCAGCAATCGTGGATCGATTTCAATGTAATTGCTTTGTCCTATGGGTAACCTCTGGGTTGGGCTGGCATCACCAACAGTTGAGTTTTAAAAAAGTGAACTTGATTGGTTAACGCCCATTGAAACCCAAAGCTCCTCCTCCTCCTCAAAACGAAATCTGAAAATTGGAAAATGAATTTCGCAAACTTTCTTGATAATAAAAAAGCGTGAATACGCATGAGATTTTTTTTTAAGTATATGCAAAATTTAAATGCTCGTCTAACGGGTTCATTTTTTTGTATTTCACGGAGCTTGTATGTAAATATGGAACTTTTGCTTTATTTTATCCAAAACAAATGTTTTGCTTTCATGATCATAAACCGAAGTTTTTATACCAAAACAATTATAAAAAAAAAAAAATGTATTCGCATACACTAATCTTTTTTAACTCTTAAAGCTTTTGAACTAAGTTTCTAAAATTTCGCCTGCCATAAATATATACAAAAGTTTGGGCCTAATGTGGTATAGCCGAGAAAAATCCAAAAATCAATCATTTTTCTGACATCGTTTTCATTGGCTGACGGCCTCTCTAACTATCTGTATTTAAATACCGACATATCTCCAATCGAAATTTGCATCTTGTGTTGCTTTCATGCGTGTTGCACATAAGAAAGAGGTGCAATGCCACTCAAGGTTGGCCAGCAAAGTGAATACAGAACCTATTTGAGCATTGAATGATACAAGTATCATGTAGAACTTTAGATGAAAATGTAAACTTGGCCTCCAAAAAAAAATTATTATTTAATTGGTAGGATTTATGCCGATAGTTTGAACATACACCGATATTACACTAAGCAACTCGTTCCAATCACGCAGTAGACATCTAAACTATCGTCCGCGTTACCATAAAGGCCAACATGAAATCGGATAAAACTGGCATATCTCTTGCATTCTCGGGTCATTAGATTGAACCACCGAGAGCTTTTTTTTTTGTAGACTGCCTACCTGCCTACGTCACGTTCCAATTAATTGCCAAAAAATAATTTTTTCCACTGAACAAAACTGATAAAGCAGCCAACTCTTTTGAAAAAACAAGGTCCTTTTTCTTGTTTTCTTGACTCTGTTAATTTGAGCATAATTAACATTAACGCGTTTCTTGTCTCAAATCCAAAGGAAAACGAAACTGCTTCCACCGAAACCAAGATTTAAGTCTATGGAAACATCTTGCACAACTACTTTAACTATGGATGCTACGAATAATGCCGAAGAGAATACCACTAGACAAAGCTCCAAATTATCTCTGGGCTCTTCTCCGTCTGTGTTGAGCGCAGACGAACAGTTGGACGGGGACGGACCTTTAACGCCTACCGATAAAATGCAAGACGATGTAGAAGACGAAGATATGGACGAGGCAGAACACGATAACGAAGAAGACGACGATGATGATTTATCTGCTTTCAATAGTATATTACAGGCTGGTTCACCTGGTTCTTTATCAGATGAAGAGGAAGATATGCATACAGAGCAAGATTCTGCTTCTCCACTGTCCTCTGTACCCGATGACTTTCCTCTATCAAGGTCTGCTTCTCCCGAGTTACCCATGGTAGAAGAATTGACACAAGAAGAAGAGGATGAAGACGAAGTGTCCAAAAGCCATGATAAACCAACCAATCCAAAAAAGCGACGAAAGGATTCTAAAAGAAGTACGAAGCGATCGAGTCCTACTGATCAACCAAACAAAAAGGCCAAAACTATAGAAGAAAAACCAACTGTAGAAGAGTCCAACAAGAACAGTAGTAGTAGTGAAGAAGGCACGCAAAACAAGAAAAGACGACGCGTATCACGAAGTAGTTTAGACACTACTACTACCACTACAACAACAGAAGCAGCACCGTCTGTAGTGGGATCTATTCGATCACGTAAAAGACTAAGCCGACAAGAAGACAAAACATCGATTGTAAAGAAAGAAGAGACTGAAGTGGAGGATGCAAAGACGGAGAATGAATCAAACGTGAACAAAGAGGATGCAGTCATAGAAAACAATATTGAAAGCCATCCATCTGCTGTTCAAGATGATGTGGGCGAAGAAGAAGACGAAACAAGTAGTCCTGAAAAGCAGCCTGAAAACCCAGTCGTGGAAAAGGATGCAAATGAGATGACAGTGGAAGAGTCTGAAGAGCAAAATAACAATCAGGAAACGCCAGGTATATTCAAGTTACATTAGATATAACTAAAAAAAAAAAAAAAAAAAAAAAAAAAAATCTAATACATTACTAGATAATGAAGATGATGATTATCAGCAAAGACATAAAGAAGCATTGGATGCATTAACCCATATTGAAGTCGAATTTGCGAGACTAAGAGACAAGTAAGTCTTTCAATACTTATATAGACTACGATATTCATCGAGTGATTAGAATGTACCAAGAAAAGATGTCTGAATTGAACCAAGAAGCTATCATGATTGCCAATGGTACACACCCAGAATTAGTGACATTAATGGCTGAAATAGAAGAAAAGAAGGGCAGA
This sequence comes from Actinomucor elegans, assembly GCA_026027325.1. Taxonomy (NCBI): domain Eukaryota; kingdom Fungi; phylum Mucoromycota; class Mucoromycetes; order Mucorales; family Mucoraceae; genus Actinomucor; species Actinomucor elegans. Next base: position 843,265 of record JAMSLZ010000012.1, on the reverse strand, counting down.
CGTATCCATAGTGCAGAAGCTTGGCGAAGACATCAGCACGCTAATTTCAGACAGCAATTCGAAGGATTTGAATATCAAGCCAATATTCACTTTATAGTAAGTTTTGCTCATTATTGAAACGTCTATTGACACATTATATAGTCTCAAAAGAATGCATTACGACGTAACTTGTTGGACAGTATCAATAGTAAACGATGGACTATGGAGGATGAACGTACAAAGTTGAATGACCCAGCGAGAGGTAACACACATAAGAATTGACACTTGACACCTTTAACCTTATTTTACCACTAGGAGAACGCGTATTTCCGGATGGTCGCGAACTGGTTGTACATAAAAGAGAACAAAAAGAAGAAACAGGCGAGTTACAGGATATCAAAGAAGCTGTTGGCTTTCCAATGGCACCAAATCCTTCAGGTTTAAACGCGCAAGACGTTGATGAGGACCTTAAGCTGCTGGGTATCCATGACCGACTATAAACCCATCTTTTTTATATATACCTATACCCCATCATTATTGTAACATAATAGCTACTTATTATTCTCCCCTTCAAAACTGTCCCTTTACTAAAACACGTGTAAGAAACACTAAAATAAAAACTTGTTATTTATAACCTGGTGTTTCCAATGTATTTCTTTCTCTTTCTTTCACTCTTTTATATATTTTTTTATTTTATTTTATGACAGCAAACATATCAAAATTATCTTTACCGCGAAGTATATCTAATGATAATGATACGTTCAGTCAAGATCTTTTACGCCAATTCGACAAGAAACGATCAAGATTACATTTTGAACTAGGCCTTACATCTCAAGTAAGTTCTATATTGCAGCGTGCAGTGAATCCAATTAAGGTAATTTGACACTTTGTAGGAACCATCACCGGAATCATCGATTGACAATAACTATATACACCAAGAACCGATTCAATTAGACAATGCCATAGACGACGAGATCATCGAAACAAGTAGCAGTCGACATATCAGCTGTGCAAGCAAAAGATCTTCTTCTGCATCAGATCTATTACGAAGATCTTCTGCGTTTCTAAAATCCAAGTTTGATATACTAAAAAAGAACAAATCAACAGATGAGTATCCCTCTAGACCTAGATCAACCATTATAGAATCCAATACAAAACCAACAAAATTACTTATGAAAACTACTATATCAATCCCATCTATGACCACTAATAATCAAAACACCACCGTCATGACGCCACCTACGATCACTCAATATCCACCTAAACCTTTGGTATATTCACCTATCGAACCCATACCCACTATGTCTAACGAATCAAAGCCTTTACTTCATCGTATCTCTATGCCACTAATGCGCGTTTACAACCAAGATTCCCCACTGACGCGTAATAAATCCATTTCATCTCTAGTGACTCGCAGACGAAAATCCGAACCTGATGATCATACAAAACATAAACTAAGAAGAAGATGAAACACTACCATATATGTACTTACTATGTCTACTATGTCCTCTATGTCTAAAAAAAAGAAAAAAAAAAAAAAAAAAAAAAAAAAAAAAACTACCACTAATTCCCATTTCCTTGTTTTTCATTTTCATTATATAATAAAATGCATAAGTTGAATAGATTGAACCCTCTTGCAAGGGTTTCCAAAAATTGACCAGAAAATATTAAACCAATCTTCTGATCCTAATAATTATGAAATTACTAGTTGTAAATTCAATTGGGTTTCGGCATTTATCCATCAGTAGTAACCTCATTCGGATAAGCATCTCCCCTTTGAGAAAGACAAAGAGAACCTGAGAAAAAAAATTCTCGAACTTTTATATCTTGGTGTGACTGTTTCATATTGATCCCAGCGTTCTACTCGTTCCTGACTGTTCGAACAGTCGAGCAACTAGAAATGCACACAAAGTAATGGCATAGATTTTCTTACTGCTCAGCAAAAGTGTTCGAGAACACTCAGGAGATCTTGGTGGATAATGTATTTCAATAGATCTCGTCAAATCTCAATAGATTTAGGTAGATCTTGACAAATATTAAAACACCAAGACACTCGCGCCTTTTCCTTAAAAGAATGTAAAGACAAGCGAAGTTACAAACGATCAAATTATTCACTCTGGCGTATTCTTTACGAACTTTTTTGAGATTTTAAAATATGTAGTAGCTTATTCTGAGAATAATGTATTTTTATCAGTAGATGCGATATTAGACTACTAATAAGATCAAACGCCCTATAAATTGCGTAGTGGTTCCGATATAATTTACTGTAAAATATTGAAATATATATATATATATATATAGCTCCTCAGTTAAACAAAGACTCTTTTATATAGTAACCCATTCTGATGAAGGACTACTTTTCAAATGTGCTATTTGACTGGGTTTGGTCGAGAGATATGTAGATCTTTACGCCAATAAGATTACACAAAGGGTGGCATTATTTAGACTGCAACAGGCAATTGTTGGGGGGTTGTATTTCGTCAATATAATAGCAGACAGTATTATTCAAACTCGATTTAGTTGGAACTTCCCCCCCCCCTCTCTCTCTCTCTTCAACAGTAATGAAATGGATAAGTTTCTGTAGTTGAAGAACTTCCATTTATTGGAAATAAGTGAGATCTTAAAAAATGGTACTATGATTAATAGTGCATCAAGTAACATTAGGAGGTGTAAGTAAGTGACGTTGGAAGTGATTTAGATCACTTCTTTAGTAATGGTAAAACATACAAAAAACACTTCTGTAAGTGACTTGGATCATTTCTTTTCACATTAAATTTCCCGTAGGATATATTACTACGACGATGCATCCAATCGCCCATCCCAAAAGATAGAGAAAAGGATTATAATTAAATTTTAAGAGCGCACCTTATTCATCCAAGCTCAACCTAATTGATAAGTTTTGGTTAGTTATAAAAAGGGAAGGTAAATCTAAGCAAGTTCAGGTCTCTACTACGCCTGTAATTATAGCTCAGTACTTAGTTAAAGGGTTTTAAAATTGGTTGGGCAAAAAACCTATCTAAATGAACTAATGATTATATCAAATGAACATACGTCCTTAGACATAAATACAATTAAAATCATGCGTCTATATATATATATATATATATATATTATAGTAATAAACCTTTTAATTTTACATGCGCTTCTTTTACTTTATCCTCTACAAAAATTACTATGTCGTATAGCGACTTACGTCCTGGATATATGAATTGCTTCAGCATCATTGATGAAACCACTATTTTAGATATAAAGGAGATTGAAGAATAGTGCCAGAGATTTATACTAAATCACTTCCTTAAAATGGCAACCCGATGTAGCTAAAAAGTTTTTGAAAGACAAGCAAGATTAGTTTATAAGCATCTTTGTAAAAACAGTCGAACATTATGTAAAGTTATACAAGAACGATGAAAAGAAGTGTTTTCGAGATGTACACAGGCAGGAAGCTTGGAGAGAAGTATGTGGGCTTCTTTAGTAATTTACATGATGGAAATGCAACTGTAATTCTTTGAAAGACAAGAGATGTATTAATTTTGCTTTCTCTATTATAAAGCCAATTACTTTTTTTAGTCTTATTTGGCGCGCATCATCTCTTACTGCCAAGAAGATAAATAAAGTTGGTGTTGCTACAACATCTGAGATAAATTTTCAAATACATAAGAAAAAATATATATAATACATGCTGCATGCCGTTTTTGGGTGTTGTCAGAAATAAAGGGGGAATTTGCCGCCTCATAATCCCCACAAGAAGGCTTTTTGCCACTTTATCATATGAAGGGGGGTAGAAGTTTTTTTGGCTCTTTATCCTTTAAAGACGGGGTAGTTTTTTTTTTATAAAAATTGCTGTTAGCCTTCGATCTTTTCGACCTATAATGAAATAATTTAAGTGCATGTTTAGAAAAATTCTTATATAATGAATAGAACTGTAAAATATTTTGCATATGAGATTTCGAGAGAAAATCGTAATCATTTTTTACGTTAAAGTAGAGATCATTTTCATCGAAACCAGTGCGGAGCAATTTAAACGCGTTTTAAAGCAACCAAAATACTCCAGATTTCCCAAAGTTTGTCCTGTTTTATCGACATTTACAGAGATTGGAGAGATTATGTATGTCCAACTAATTTAAATGGGGATGATCTAAAGACTATTTAAGCAAGATTCAAGCATACATTATAGCCGCCAACGTTCAAGATCATTCCAAGATTGGTAGAGATTTCCGAGATCTATCGTGATCTGCCGAGATTTATCAAAAATGTAGATATTATGGCCATTCTGGCCAATCGATGGAATAATCTAAACGTAATTTAAGAAAAACACTTGTTTTATAAACCCAAGATCTTGAGAAGTTTTCGGTATTGACCAAAGTACTCTGAGATTGGTCATCTATTGAGATCTACCGAATTATTTGAAATTAAAAAGAGTATGACCATTGCAACCAATGGATCAATCTAAAAGTGATTTAAATAAGATGCACATTTTGCAACTACCAGCATTCGAGAAAGTTTCAATGTTGATCAAGATTTTCCGGGATTTGTCATAGTTCAGTGAGATTTTGTTCATGCCTAATATCGAAGAGATTTATATGGTGTTTGAGGGGGAAAAAAAGATTCACGTTTTAGAACCATAGTTCACGAAAAGATTACAAAATTTATCAAGAATTGTAGAGATTTCCTGGGATATATCAGATTTTTTGATAGAAAATGCCATTTCAACTGAGTAACATAGGGACCTAAAGAATTGAGTATTTTGTTTCTATTTGAGCGATAAAAAGCGAATTGGTTGTAGTACAAATGATTTTGCAAAGCTACAGTTGCAGGCTTGGTTTTAGATTGCGGAGAAAAAAAAAAGGCTTCCTTACATGCCTTTTTAGAAAGCAGCGGCAACAGAAACACTGTTATACAATAATTGTTCGTTGGCGTTCTGTTTAGCTCATAAATCTCATTAAACGGATGCCTTGACGTTTAAAAGAAACGGCAACAAAAGGAATATGCCGCCTTTTATTCATTAGTGCTAGGTATTTCCAACGACGATAAATTGCAGCACAGTGTAATAATAATCGGATTGCTGGTTGCTATGTGTATAACAAAGCACCCGCCGTAGTTGATTGTATTGGTATTAAACAGATCAATGAATGATTGTAAACAAGTTACACAGCAGCAAAAGAACTCTTTTAGTAATCACTGGAAAATAACAATAGCCCGGACGGACTCTTGGAGTAATTATGGATATTTCCTCTGTTTCTTCTTCTTTTTTCTTTTTTTGTTTTTGTTTTATTTCCAATAATTATAATGGGTTGCTGTTCTTCGGTGCCTTCACAAGAACAAGAAGCAGTAGAAGCAATACAATCGAGTAAGTATCGAGAAAACCCGAGGAATAAACAGTGAACTTATATTGCGGTAGCTTCACAACAGCATAACCGGCCAGAACCGCTAAAAAAACCAGAAGTAACAATAACAAGAGCCTCATCATCGTTACATTCCTTGAATAATGTCGAGAAATCAAGTACATCTGAAGAAATCAACTCTTTAATCAACAATAACTCCTTGTCGACATGGCCAATATTTGTCCGACTATCGAGTAATGGACAGGATATCACCATTCAAGTACCAACACAGCCTCCTTATCTAACAGTTGGAGGATTGAGACAAGCTGTATTGCCTCACTTGGAAAAAAATGCTCGTGTCAAACTCATTTATTTAGGCAGAATTTTACCTGATCAGCATGTTATTGTACCAACACAAACTGATGCAGATGTACCCCTACCTCCTCCAAAAAACCGTGCGATACAGATACAAAAGGAAGGTGTCATTCAGGCCATGGTTTTGAAACAAGCATAGCAGATGCGATATATTTTGTACATAATTAATTAAACACACATATTTAAGCAATGGTCATTTCATGAAAGTCATCTGGAACTGCTTCAAGCTCTTCAATGCCTGCCATTTTTTTGTATTTTTCGATATCTAACTATAGAGTGAGAAAATTGTTGTAATTAAACGACTATTTTGTTTCTTTACCTAATGGCTTTCTCTTTTTCACCAAATATTCTGTGACTTTGGCTGGATTGAGCTTTTCTTCTCTGTTAAACTTTTGCCGCACTTGGTTTCGAGTTCTCCCCTCTAGCACCATGGATATCATTTCAAAATCAGTGCCAAATTGCGATAGACACTACAATGCATTAGTTTAAGCGTTCGAAAACATAAATCAGACTTACATCATAGAATGTTTCTGTTTCTACCGCATCCCATTTGGCTGATTGCTTTCTTTTACCATAGGTTTGACTGTTTACTTTTCTAGACATTGAGGTTTCTTCAACAACTTCCATAGCTCCATCACCATAGTCATGCTCTGCTTCTGTTCTTTCTACCGTCAAAGTGTCTGTATCTAAAACAATCTGACCATTGACCAAACGTACTTGCACTGCATTGGACCTATTGAACAAGTTAGAGCACGTCTTTCATTACTACAAGCTACTTACGATTCAGCCAATCGACCTTCTTGTTCCTTTTTACGTTTTTCTGCTTCGCGTTCTTTGGCAATTTGTTTTCTTTTCGCTTCAAGTTCAGCTTCCTCTTCCTCCTTTTTCTTTAGCTCAGCTAACTCTTCTTCGTTCATATTCGTCTTGCTTTGCTCTTTCTTTTTTTTCTCAGCACGAGCTATCTCCATTTCTTTGAATACTTTGGATACAACACCGTCAATATCCTTGGTAAACAAAGACATGGGCCTATCCAAATTATCGGAACTGGCAGGGTCGTTGGTAATATCATCTAATGTACGCAAGTTCTCTACTTCACGATAAGCATACTTGTGCGGCTTACGTGTGAGCCCTTGTTCTCTTGTCTTTCTTCTTCTACCACGACGTCGTCTTCCATAAGTGCCATCGTCGCCTTCTGACGATGATTCGGAAGTATAGTCCAATTGATCTTCTGTTTCTCTGGAAGACGTAACAGAAGGTACGCCAATGCCGATCGATACAGCAGCAGCCGTAGTAACATCTTTTCTTTTCGTACCACGTTTGGACGCTGTGTCGTTTGATGCAGCAACTACAGTAGGTTTAGGTTTAGCTGATGGTTTGGATCTGGCAGCTGGTTTGGATCTAGCAGCTGGTTTGGATCGAGTAGTTGAGGATGCTGACGCAGATTCTTTTGTTGGTTTTGACCTAACTCTTAAAGTTCGAGAGGTGTTTGGTATGCTGATCTTGGATGACGTTTGATCATCATTTGGATCCTGAGTGAGTAGCTCATCATAATCCATATCATCGTCTTGTTTGGGTGTTACAGGGCTTCCTGTAGGCTGCTGCTGTCGTTCTATAGACGAATAGAGCCTGGAACGCACATCTGGCGTTAAACGTTCGATCTTGAGCACGGGCCCTGTTTGCTGTTCAAATGCACAATTAGCTCGTTCAATGGCTAGTGGTGCAATAGGTGAAGGTGCATTCATGGGTGAAGCCGCACTTATGGGTGAAGGAGCAGAGATGACTTGTGGAACTCGTTTTTTGGACGTTCTAGCTTGATCTTCTTCTGCTTCGTTATCAGGTTGAGATTCATCCACAGTAGCAGCAGTCCTTCGGCGTTTAGGGTTAGCAGCAATTGCGTTCATAGCAAGCTCTTCTTCGGTTAAAGGCTCAACTTTAGCATCAACCGTGCCTGGAGAAGAAACCTGTGGTATTGAAGCTTTTGAAATCACTCTTTCTGTTGTTATACTCGTTGGTGCAGTTGCTAGACTCGTTTCTACCGCTGATATACTTGTTGATTCTGCTGTTATACTCGTCTTTTCTGTTGTGTCTTTTCCTTTGGAACTCAAAGGACCAGCGGCTGCTGCACCAGCAGGTCTTCGTTCTTTACGTTTTGCGATCTTGGGAGCAAAACCTTTCTTATTCTTGTCTGTGGAGAACAATCAGCCAATAGTGTGAGTAACAGTTCCAATTTTTATTGAAAAAATATCAACTTACTAACTCCAATAGTAGTTAAAGAAGACATTATTATTCTGCTAACGCGAGTATTATACTATGAAAGAAGAAAGATAGCCAATTTACAAACAAGAAAAGCTTTTGCACTGTTCATCGTGACTTGCTCTGTTTCAAGGACATGATTGGCTCGGTTACTATATGCATACCTTGAGCATCTTGGCCTCCATGAAACAAAAACAGGTCAATACATTATATCAACAGTATCTAAACTCTTCATTCCTTGTATATGCAGCATTGAAGCAGCTAAATACCTTGATCATTCTCATGCACTGTCCGGATAAAGTTCCGTATAAAATACTGTGTACTGTCAGGAATAAAAAAAAATCCCCGTTTATTTATTTGAAAATACAGAGGAGACAAGAGATACTCATAGTATTGATATAGATGGTTTCAAAGATTCAACTTGAATATAATATAATTTAAACGTAATCCCGAGTCATATCAGTTGGAAAAATATACATTACAATGGAGGGCCTTATAGATGCATGCTTACAGTGATACAAGCATATATACATTATATCAATCTTTATATCAAATGTAGACGAGTCAAGTTTATTCAAGTTGATACGATGTATTTTTTTTTTTTGCGTATGGCAGACAGTTTTTGCTATTCAAGTATGATAGGTTTCAACATATATCTAATTCATTATTCAGGATCATAGTGCACAATAAATACAAGCGATTTAGTACCCTTAGAGCGACTTACCAGTAATTAGTAATACAAAAATAAGGCGACACTAAACAACCTCATTCAATTCGTAAATGCACAGGCCAGCTCTGAACTGCAAATAAAGAACTATGATTTCTACTATAGGATAAGTGATTCCATACTATTGGATAGAACAAGCAGCTTCAATTGTTTAAAAATGACTTGGATATCTACAAATAGCGTATCCTGTTGAATGAGTATTGGCTGTTCTCATATCACGTCCATAGGACAACCAAAGCTTCAGTTATGTAGTAGTTTGATGAAATCTAACAAGTGATATCGTTTTTAAATTGTATGAGGATTGATAGCTTATTCTTTAAAAAGTATTGGACATCAAAATAATAAAGTATGGCCATTCAGAAGTGTCTTGACAAAAATTAAGAAATCCTATCCTATGAATATCGTCCAGAATACCGCTTTAAATATTTGCGAATGTATAGACTCTAGGATGCTCTTTCTAATGAAACGACTTGTATAATATTATTATATTTTCTACAAAAGTTACAAGACATTGAAGTATAATTTTCAAAATATATACTGCATAACACATAAACAATCTAAGCATCTATAGGCTATTTTAATAATTAAAAGCTCAAAACTATGCTCATCGACCTGTACATAATGATTTCAGTTTTTTTTTGATTATTGTAACATTTTCTTGACTCGAGCCTCGAAATTATTTTGGGAAAAAAATTAGTGTGGTGCAGTGGCTAATGTTAGATCTCTCGGTCGATCTCGGTTCAATGTTGCATCTAATCAGCACATCATGCACAGAATGAATCGCTGCATCTGACAAAACTTGAAATCTGTTCTAACGTTTTCATTGTTTGAATGTGATGGATACATATGTTAATGTGCATCCTTAAGTGTAGTTATGAGCCAAATAGAAACTGTTTCTGTATTCGGATTTAAAGATATTTAGTACCTTTGAAACGAAGGACGAGGTTACCGAGATCGCTCTAACTTTGTATATAGATAGATAATAACATTCCTATTTACCGTAAAAATTCTTAGTTGAGTAAAGATGACTATATATAAACATAGACTATCTCTTTACTAGCGCATGCATATATATATGTGTGTGTATATAAAAACAAACAAAAAGATAATAAAGATAATAGATAACATACTGCATATAATTCCATAAAGTACTTTAAATAGATATAGTCAGTGAATAGTTTAATAATAAAGATGGTATAATTAATTATGTACAATTGTTGTGTGTATAAGATAGCTGTTAATTGGACCAACCCAAACCAGCCTTGACCCAGGTTCCGTCTTGAGTAAAAGAGGCCAATGTGTTTGCTATCTCCAGACACGTGGATTCAAGATCGTCGTCAGTTTGGCGCGCTCTTAAAATAGAGGATAATGCTAAGATAAGCTTCGGATCGCCAAACGAAGCTACTTGAGAAACACAAGCATCCCAACTCTTTTGATTGACACAAGATGAATGCTTCACTGGACGTCCTTGTACTACAAAAGTGCAAAGCATTACCAAGAACAGAATATTAACCCAGTCTTGTAACTGTTCAGAATCGATCATCAAGCTTTGAATAGCCAAAGCAGCGTCCATGAGCTGACCGCCAGCTAAAAACCAATCAAGATCAACATGTGCTGTGTCGTGTTGCTGGCGTGAGGCCAGTTTACTGAGTGTGGTGGCTGTATGAATGAGTGCATGTAGACGTTGTTTTGGGCTTTGAGGGAACGAGGACCAAGCCATCATATAAGTTTTGAGCAAGTCAGATTTACTCTTGAGCAATAGTTTGACGGCAGATTGGAACGTGTTATTGCCTTCAATTTTTCCATCAAAACGCTGATCTGCTTGTACGAGGTCAAGTAGCATCGTATCAGCTAATCGGTCATTAGGTGCAACTTCAGAGGCAGTATAGTCTTGACAGTAGCTGAGAATATTGGAAACATCAATGTAGGACGAAGCGTAATAGGCTAGCGCTTGCGTGATAATTTCAGGCAAATCATGTTCAATACCAAATGCAAGATGCACTAATGGTTGAAGCTGTGAGCCGATAGAGCAAGGAATTGAATAAAAGTATTTGTTCAGCGTTTCTTTCAGTCCCAGCAGTGGTAACTGGTGATCAAAAAAGACTAAATAATCACTGTAAAGCCTGGTTGAAAAAAAAAAAAGTCAGCCGAGTTTTTGAAGACTTGCATAGTAACTTACGAAGCAGTTCCGAGATGTTCTTCCCAATTACTTTCATTGATTTTACTAGTATCTGGTATACGGATAGGTTCAACTTCAAGCCTTGTTTTTTCAAAAATGTCGGATAGCTGTTCCTGAGTAGCTACCAAAAACAAAAGATTTAGCATAGAATGGATTATATAATATAAAGATAATTACCACCCAACTTGTGTAATTCCACCAAAACGCGTATAATATTATTTGGACGATCTCTTGTTTCCATGTTATACAACAAGTGGATCTCATGGACTATATCCAATAGCAGAGAGCGGTTAATAGCAATCTTGTTGTCATTTAAAGAGGATGATTCAAAAGCTTGTTGATGAGGAAGTGATTGGCGTAGCATAATAATGATAATAAAGTATAAAGAAAAAGAAAGAAAAAGATGAAAATGCAATCAGCGCTTTTATACTAAATAGTAATTGGCCGGGTAATATTGATTAGTATCACCCTATTTCATTGTCTTTATCAGTTAATAACTGCTTTATAAGTACTACTATAGTTTCCTATACTGAACATCTGTTAAAGTCTCCACCCGACGATAATAAAAATAGACGGAGTACTATTCTTAGCTTTATGAAGTGACTGGGACTAGCAAGCATAAATATTACTGGATTTCAATTGAACTAAATGTGTCCCTTCGTCGAGGTTCATTACTGTTTATTGTCATCCCTCTATTGATAAGCCTATCACGTTGATACCCGCAAACATTTTCATTAGCTTCAAGATGGTGTTACCTTGTTATTATTATGTCAATCCTATTTCTGTGGTACTTATGTATATATGCAACTGCCAAGAAGCGTAGATCCAGAGAATAGCACTAGTCATCTTTTGTACGTTCACCTCATGGATTATCTACCTTTTTAATCAAGAACAGAGCCATGACCCTGTTTAAACTATCCAGGATTATATAAATAACACAATACACTAAAAAAAAAACCAGTACTAGTTTGTCGGTAAATGAACCCGCCGTGGATGCCTGATAAACTGTCAAGAAAAAAAAAAAAAAAAAAAAAAAAAAACTTTAAACAGCAGACTCGGTCCTTCTAAATGATGCGCGGCTTCGCGGACTCCTACACAGTAAAGTCTCACATTAACTATTCCTTCTCCATACACATGTGTATATAATTTAGGTACTTGAAAACAACGCAAAACGTATCCTCAGCTGAACCTTGAATCCAGGCCCTTACCATGTTTCGGTTCCTAGTTTCTATAGTTTGCATGCAAGTCTCTCCTGTTGTCTAAAAAAAAAGAGCCCCTATTGCAAAGTCTAGATTGTCTCTGCAGTAAAGCAAGATTTTATTATTATAATTTATACATATCTAATGCTGCTTGGGAGATTCAACAACCAAGTGCTCGCCCTTGGTATACATTTGACTGATAGCAGCTTGACGCTTCACTACGGCTAATTCTTCTTCGGCTTTAGCAATACAAGCAGCAATTTTCTCGGGCGAGGTTTCTGTCATATTGGCGCGGAATGCATCGCGAGAACGACGAATGGTGTAATCTTTAAAGTTGTATGAGCTGAATTTATGACCGTGGCGGATAAAGTTGCGGTAAAGAGAAAGGACTTTGGTTGATGAAGCAGTAGTAGCCATGTTGGAATGCGAGAAAAATACCAGCTACTACTTGCTGCGTGAAAATTTTAAGATTTTAATAATGGGGTCGGTGGTACTAACTCAGCCAATCGCGTTCATTTGTAGGCTCGTTTGACTGCTTTTTTATTCCATGTATTTTCCCTTTAGATCCCCCATTTTAAAGCTTTGAATGAGTGTTTTAATTATCATCAAAGTATAATTTTTAATTGAACTACGTTAAGTGAGACTAGAAGCACACGTATTTTTTTTTTATATGTCAACGCAAGGGACTGGGGCCGAAAATCAATATCCAGAAAACCATACATATTGCGAGAGTAATTTAGAACTTAAATGCGACATAGCTTTTGCAGCATTCGGTTCATAATTAAATTCCGTACAAAATCAACTAATGATATTTGTGTCTAACACTACACCCATAGTATTAAATGATTGTATTTAGTAAACAGACACAGATTTAAGCTCAAAACAAATTCTAGAGAGCATTTAGGGCTTGTATATACCATCCAATAATATCATTCAGAAACCCCGCATGGAATCTCCGAAATCTAATCAAATCTTCTGAATTAAAACTTATAATACTCTTAGCTCCAAATTTGCAATTTGATCGAATCTTTTTTACTGGAAGTAATCATTTTTAAAATATATTATATAATAAAAGCGTTTTACTGCGCTTGAGAATATGCATTTATACTTTCATATTTTTACTTCGTATAAAAATCTCGATAAATCATCATAAAAAAAAAGACCCGAAAGCCATAAAATCCGAAATAACTAATATTCTAAAGGTAATCCCACATGGTTTTTGCATCATTAGATGCACAATGAAATTTTAGATAGACTATGTTAAAACGCTTATGTGTATCGAGATATTCTTATGCAAAAGTCGGTTTTAAAAAATTGAACTGTTTTGAGGCCCAGCTGAAACTGCAAGAAAAAAGTTTCAGATTTAATTACAGCTATCCAATAAAAATAGTCAAAGAGTGGTTTCGCACTTACGATGTTTAAACAGACAGAATGAAACCAAAAGAATACAGTTTCAAACTATTTTTTACTTGTTGGTTTATTAATTATAAATCAATAAAATGAAATTGATTCCTTGAAATGGATAGGTTTTCTACCAATCATTGCGGAAAAGGGGACCATTACGCGTAACTCAGACTAGCTTTTGGCAGGGGAGATGTGTGAGTGTTTGCATTAATTGACCACATCCAAGATTCTAGAAAAAAGGAGAGATGCTGCGAGGATCATCTAGATTATTCGTTATTGATCGAGTCATTTACTATGTTTGACAGCTCGTTTTTATAGGAACTTTCTCAGTTACAGCTAAACCAATCATTCAACCACCCTTTACTATGACAACACAATTTAGTTGCCATGCTTTAGTGGATCTTACGAATTTCGACACACATCTCGACTGCAAAAACGAACCAAGCTTTTAGTTACATGTACAACAGTAAAGGCAAGTGACTTGGCCTAAACCTGTAAAACTCAACGAATAAAAGATTTTTCGGTTCGGCAACTATTTTTTTTTTTTTTCTTCCTTTCTTCCAAAATTTTTTTGTACATAACTTTTAGTCAATTCCTTTATATTTTATGAAAGACACTATATTCGAATCTAAAGAAACATCAAGGAGGGAAAATATCACTTATCATTTTCAGCCGAATCAACATTTAGACGCTATTAAAAGTGCCATTGTTAAACGATATAAACAAAGAGTACCTCATGTCGAATCTCCATTACAGCAGCATCATGTCGGTGGACTTCCCTCTCCACCAGTTGAAGAGAAAAAAGTCATGCCAGTTCAAGTTATAAGCGAAGCACCATTAATAAAAGAACAATTACCACCAACTAGTAGCGAAATCAAAGAAAAGATTCAATCATTAAAAGAAGAGAAACACATGTTGTTTCAATTGATTAAGCAAATGATGGTTCAAGAAGAATCAAAACGACGAGAATCACAGAAACCAGTACAGGCTACACCACCGAGTACGAAGAAAAAGAGTCGATGGGCGCCTTGTTCGACAGACACTTTACCTTATTACAATAATGCGTCTTACTTTTATCCTCGTCCTCCACCACCTATGCCACGTTTTAATTCGAATCATCCATATTCCAATGTAAGCTATTATATATATATATATATATATATATATATGTGTGTGTGTGTGTGTGTGTATTGTGTAATGATATTGACTTGTTTGTTTATAGCAGCAAAGATCAAGACAGCAGCAGCAGCAACGTTACTCTATAAGGCCACCGTATTCAAGATAATGCTCCCATTACTCCTATTCTTTATGTTTCATATCGTTTTGTACAATATCCTCCTCTTACGCTCCTTTCTATAATGTTTAATCTTAATCTATAATACTTAATCCTATATATATATATAATAAAAAAAAAGATATTGTATATCTTTTTGAGCTAGCCAATTTGACACGTAGATACTCTTAGAATGTATATATATATATATATATATTATAGTTTTATTGTTAGTGTAATAGTCATTAATAAGTAAAAAGAAAAAAAAATAAGGCTGGCGTATATAATAAAGGTCATAGTAATAAAGGTGTAATTAGTCTATAGAGTCATATAAATAATCTAAATAATGGGGGCATAAGGTCTATAAGGCATAAAAGCGTTCAATCTGTAGTGGGCTTCTTTGCAATCCAACAATTAAAACGCGAAAATCCATGGTAATCTTCAAATTCTGTCAAAACTTCTTGTACAGCAAGTTCATAGTCTTCAGGTGTAATTCCCCATTTAGATACATAAAAGCCCTTTCTGTTTCGTAGATAGGCCTTTTGAATCTCTTTGTTAATAAAGCCAAACTGCTTCAATTCTGTTATATGTTAGCATATAGTTGTATGTTGTATAAAACGCAACTTACCGGCATCTTGAGGCCATTCACCAATGGGTATGTCCAATGTACGATGATCCAATTCTGTAAATCCAACAGTTTCAAGTTCTTTTTCAATGACTTCTGTGAAAGCAAAGTCCAATCCGTTCTCTGTACATTGATTTTGGTAAAATTCATCAAAGGCTCGTTGTACTGGACCTGGGTTGTGATGCCATAAATCAGCTTCAACCAGTTCAATCACACCTCCAGGCTTGAGTACACGAAGCATTTCACTGAGGACGTGACTCCATTGATCTTTTTGGATGCTTTGGCCCATACTACGTTGGAATATACTATACCAAAAAGGTTAGTTTTAGCTTTCATTTTTTTTTTTTTTTTTTTTTTTTGTAAATTCAAACGTACTAGTCAACAGAGGCTGATTCCAATGGCCAGATTTCAGTGATATCTGCTTCATAAAAGCTAAGATTTTTTGGTTTGCCTTGCTGTTCAGAAGGAGGTCTTAGATCAAGTCCAATAACCTTGCAGTTTAACTGCTCAGAGGCCATTTCTAATGCCCAAATACCGTTGCCTGTGCCAACATCTACAATGGTCATGGATTCCTCGATTGGGCCCCAAGCATTTGACTTGCGGGCACTCTTTAGCAAGTAGTGCTATTGAAGATGGATTTAGTGAGTTATATACAATCAGCTAGTTCAAGGCGCGTACCTGTCTCTGAAGTCGATCATATTCTCGAAAATCATCTTGAACAAGGCTCTTTTTTCTGCCAGAAAAGAACTCAGTAATTGATTGACGTCTGGACTTTGTTGCAGGTGGTGGAGTATGTATTAAAGCAGGATCTTGTTTCTCATCGATCCAATCGTAATTAGCTTGCAAGTTTTTATTTGCCATGACAAGGGAAGAGTGCGATCGCCCTCCAATTGTAATCGTACTTCTTCTGCGACTTTTCGTGC
Organism: Actinomucor elegans; assembly: GCA_026027325.1. NCBI lineage: Eukaryota > Fungi > Mucoromycota > Mucoromycetes > Mucorales > Mucoraceae > Actinomucor > Actinomucor elegans. The sequence goes on along the minus strand of JAMSLZ010000012.1, from coordinate 827,007 downwards.
TTCGTCGTTCTTTTCTTTCCTTTGACTTTTCTATTACTTTACTCGCTTGGTTTCCCATATTGAATAATCGTAAGTGAAAGGAAAACGAAAGAGAAAAAGGGAAATCGTTTTTTATCGGAATAACCAATCCGGACAATGGAATTTAATGTAGTACAGGGTAGAAACTATAGAACCAAGATATATATATATATATATATATATATCGATTGAACAAGGTGTTTGATCTGGTTACTGTTATCATATGCTCAACGAGCCGATCAGGCCAAATTCCTTATTAAAAAGCCATTTTACACGTTATTCAATTTGTTTAAGGCTTTACTGCTCATTCAATACATATATATAGACCCTTTTATTGTAACTAAAACATTGAATCAGCGCCTAACCAAGATGCGTTTATTATTGAAATAGCCCTTGAGACCGAAACAGTCAATTCAAACCATGTTTCATTAAAACATTTAGTAAGGTCTGGATTTCAAATAGAAAAAGGCGGGCCTTTTATTCCGCGTGGCTTTTTCTATTTCTTTTCCTTGCCTTCACTTTCAATACTCTACCACACAGAACATGTTTTTTAAGGTGATACACTTGGTAACATTAATTTAGCCACGTTTTCTACATCAACACGTTGACCAAAAAAAAAAGATTTGCGCTACTTTAAACTTGTATCACCAGTAATTAACAAAGTTTATTGCGCGATGGTAAAACTGGATAAACCAGTGATTTCTTTGATTTTGTGTCCAAATCAAGGCTGTGTGCACCTCAAAGAGAAACACTTGTAACGCCTCTTTTTTTTTTTGATTCGTCGATGTGTGATCTGTCATACCGACAAATCAAGAAAATTTAACCAGTCCTGGTGATATAGTCTTTTTTTTTTTCGTTGAGATTACAACTTTTCAAGAGATACTACTCATTCTGAGCATGGAGCAAAGAATCAAAATCAACAGCAAACCGAGATCGACAGACAAGTACTTGATCTAGCTTAAATGAGCGTATATCATTTGATTATTACTCATTATCATAACCTTTTGCATCTCATTTAAATAATGGGTTTGTATGCAGTGGCCTATTCTGAGCATGCAGCAAAATTTAAATGGGACATTAGATTGAGATTGACTGAGAGATCAAATTGATTATAATTTGATTTAGCTTCCATGGGCATAACATATTTAATTATTGATTGTTGACACGCTCTTTACAATATGATAAAACAAATATGGCAACAAAAATAGCTGATTAGTTTGAGTATGATGCACTAATCTGATGTGATATTGGATCGGTCGAGCGATCTACTGAATAATGTTATATATGTGGATCTAATTTACCTGAATATACGTAAATTAACTACCAGCCATTATTATGGTCTTCACAATCTAGTTAACAATAGTTCTACCAGAAGCAGTGGTTTATTATAAACGTGAGATATAATTCAGATGCGATATTGGACCGAGATCCTCCGAGAGATCTAGCACCACCACCATGTTCGTTTACGGAGTTTAACTGCTTGATTGTTGATTCCTTAAAATTGGAGTTTCATGTTAAAATAAAAGTAAAAAATAAAAATAGAAACCATAAATGATAAGGTCATGATGGACTGACAGTTGATGTTATATAAAATGAATACACGTCTATAGTGAAATAATTTTTTCTTCAAACAGTGTTATTTTTGTAAAAAAAAAAAAAAAAAAACGCTGATGGAAAAGTTGCAATTTAGAAGGAAAAAGCCAAATATATGTCGGAGTTGGTTAGAGCATTACAATGGCTATACATTATTCCAAAAGTCAGTTCATTGAAAAGGATACACTTTTAACTATATATTTCTTAAATTTTACAAATGTACATGTTTTACTTGTAGCTGTAGGTACAATGTTCTAATTTCAAAATTTTGGTTGAGATGGCTCAGGAGAAAAACGAAGAGGAGGAGTATTATGTTCTAATAGCCGATAGCGAATGAAATCGAGACATCGGCAAGTCAACAAAATGAGAAAGCAAATGGTCTACTGAGAAGTCATCATATGGAGACTATAGGGACGCTAAAGAGATAGTAAAATACCCTTATTATTCCAATGAATATAATGATATTGAATAGTATACAGTATATCAAATATTCATATTTCTGGTTTGCCCACTAAGATACGATACTTTTGTATAAAATTGGGATCTGACTAGGTCTAGCTAACTTGACCGGTGACGTTAGATTATGAAAACCTGGTGTATTATTCTATATTGTACTAGCAACATAATAAGGTTAAAGTGGTATTTAGCATCACTTCACCTTACATAAATGCCAGCTGGTCCTATGTTCTACTCACTCAGTCGCAGTCTTCCTTTAGAAATCCTCAGGCTGCTGATGAGGGCCTTTTTTCAGAGAAATAATATTTTTCATTGAGTGAGGCTTTACATTCTGTTCCACGTATTCATTTGACTTACGACGTACTCTGGTAAACGAAGATATGATGTCTGGGATACTCATCAGTACTTCGAATGATGAGTTTTTTTTATTTTATTTTGAAATAATCGTAGTAATTACCTTTAGTATCAAGCAATGCAATGTGGCAGTAGTGCGACTGAAAGCCCAAGTATTGGCTTATTCATATCCTTGATATCCCAGTGAATCACAATACTTGTGGCACATTATATGGTTTTACTGTAGTTCAGGATACATGCTTATATTTTTTACTTGATTAAGTTATTTTGTTATGCATTAGACCTCATGCTCATCCAATAAGGCGTGCTATGTTTTTACTATGCGCCAAAGCATATGTTTATAGTAATTCTACTAATAGGAAACAGTGTTTAAAGAACATCACGTTGCGTGAATTAGTTCTAAATTTCGGTATGTGGATTGAGTATTTTATAATAGCTTCTAGTACATAGAACTTGGATCCAGATAATTGCTACAGTCAATGATCATGGTAAAATGGATAGTTTATTAAATCACAAGATACTACAAAATTGGCACAATATCTCTCAGTCCTAACGAAATGAGTATCATCTGGTCATATGGTAGCCCTTAAAACTAGAAGCTTGCCCAATCTTGGTATTTATTATACTAATAATTGGATATTCTGCAATTCACATCGTCGCTATGCACTCTGGTTAAACAATTTAATTAATACTTCTTTGTATTGGTTCTGCCATGTATCTGTTTTGTATTCTTTCAACACATTAAGACGTAGCTGATGCAATTTTCCTGGATTTTTAACAAACAATTCCTTTTGATATAAAAATAAAGTCGATTAGAATGCAATAACTTGCAAGGTACAAGTAGATGATTTTTACCATGAATTGTTCAGCTAAATCTTCGCTACTATCGAAAACAAGCCCGTTTTCACCGTCATGTACTAATTCATTCAAACTAAATAACAATGTAAGTACGAATGCATACATTACGGCTGAATCGCATTTACCAGGGAAATGAAACAGCGCAGGCTGGAAGTCCACAACCAAACATATCCACCACCTTCATAGGCAAGTCCATCCCACTTGAGCTTTTATGCAATGATACACCCAAATCAGCACTTCCAAGCAAAAGAGGATAATCGCCTGTTTCGAGCCAAGCTGTTATAATACGTGTTTTGTTAAATGTCATGTTCTTGATCTTTTCCAGATAATGCTCCTTTTGAGGGCCATTGCCTGTAATGACAAACAGTAATCTGGGATCTGATGGTTTAGCGGCCGCTTCGTATAATTCAACTGCTTTCAGCAAAATGGAGAAATCTTCATCTTCAGTCCAAGAAGTAGATGACACAATCAACTTGGGTCTATCTTGTCTCCAAATCAACAAACCATCCTTGTCCGCATCCGTCAATAAAGTGCCTAGCTTGGCATCATTGTATTTACCCAAAAAGTCTTCACCTTCGGGTGTTGCTCTAATCGACTCCTCAAGCATTTTGAGCGAAAAAGTGAAATGACGGTGAACAAGGTCTATTGTAAGTCGCTTGAAATCTGACTGAGGTTTATCTCTGACAGTCATGATCTTTCCTTCTGTTTGCCAATTTGTCTCAAGTTCTTTGTGCATGCTTTCGGTTACACACATGTGGGCATAAGCTACTTTGCCATAGCGTTGTTCGTACCATCTGGCGATACGTGTTACGTAATGATTGGGTCCAAACTTCATGGCGATCATCGAGTACCCAAAGTTGTGCCAATCAATAATAACCCAGGCTTTGCGAAGCTTGCCTATCCATTTAGCAATAAAGAGCGTAGGAATCGAAGGTGGGTTCTATGTATGTGTTAGTGGTATTGTATGCAAATAGTTAACGCGTTTATTTCATTTACCTGAACAATGATAAAGTCGGGCTTTTGAGAGATACATCCCATTATCCAGAACAGTTGAATACCTAAAAATGCAGCCTTGAAGGGTGCCCATAACAAATAACATATCCTGGGGAAACCAGCAGGAATAGACCATGCTTGGCGAATAGGCCGGACACGAATATAGCGGTTCACGTTAATTCTGGCGCCGGGATTCGTTTCTAATATTTAAATGAGTCGAGAATTCAACTTTATAATGGCTCATGCTACCTTTATAGCCAATCAGATCTACAGTGCATCCAGAATCTGCCAATGAAGTAGCATGGTAGCGCATACGTGGCGAGCGACCAATATCCCCCAAAACAACTACTTGTACCATAAGTCTTTTTCGAAGGCCTGTGCTTCCAGTTTGATCAAACACGTACATGCCCAACAATCTACCAAAGATGACATAGACGCACAAAACTGCCATGAGGGCACCTGTCAGTGTAAAGTATTCTGAATCCCCAATGAAGCTCATGTTGGGTTTAGATTAAGAAAACAGAGAAGAAGAAGAAAACGCGCACGAGTTTAAATAAATACCAACCGTTGGGTACACAAGATCAATATTTTCATGCTTTGTGTGTTTCTTCCCTGCCTTCTTTTGGTGCACTGTTCTGTACACAAAAGTAGAAATTATTAGATCAATCGCTGTTAGTTGTTTTACTATTTCAAAATCTGCAGAAACTATAGCTTGTAGAAACGAGTGCTTCAAGTAGTAGTTATACGTGCGTTGACTTTTTTTTTTTTTTTTTTGAATATCTTTAAGAAGGTATGACATTATGAAATCCAAGTTCTACATTACTGTATTACATGCCGTATATGTTTGTTGAAAATGTTGACCCTCATATAAACTTAGTTACAGGGTGCGGCTTGTGTTTATCTATTTTTTATTCTCTAATGATGAATCAAGTTTATATTCTCAAAAAAAAAAACTACAGGAAAAAATATAAATGCATACGTGTCTTATTCTGTATATATTTGAATTAAAAGCCCTGCCTCTACAGTGCTCTTAGTACTACTAAAGAAAACTGATAAGAAGGAACCGTGGTATTCATTGTTATTATATGGCTTCGCTTTTTATTGAAAAACAACAGTGATTAAATTACTCTCTCCGCCTAAATGCAAAAATTGAAAACTCGCTTTGACTTTTAACTATATATCATAAGCTTGAATTAATACAAAAGCAGTTTACTAATTGTTATTATTATATTATAGATCCTTTATTGACTGAGGATTTTAAATTGCACAAGCTCAGCCTACTACAGCTACACTGAATTGATTTTCGTTGCCATACTTCTCAATAAAGACTTCATTCTGCTAATCTATCAAACATATCCTCAACAGATTTAACAAATAAAAGCCATGGCTCGTATATGCAATTCGAAGATAAAAACTTCTGGGGAGCTTTCTATCTTGGAAAAAGTTGGACATTCTTTCAGTGAGAAAGCAACCATAGCCGAACTACCCAAGTCCACAGATCAAAGTATCTTTAAGAGAATAAAGCATACTAACAGTCTTTTACCACAAAACCAATAAAGAACAACCAAAAAGCTTACTAAAAGGAATAAGAGATATTTACAACGAAATACAAGAAAAGACTGTTTCGTCACCTATGATCAGTTCAAGAATAATTTAAACACGATGAATATCAATGTCTGTAGAAACATTGTCACCACTTGTGTAAAGTGATTTGGATCGAATTCTTATACTGCAGCTCATAAGCTTAGCTTAATAGAGGGCTTATGAAAGAAGAAGAAGAAAAAAGGCCACTCTGGGCCCAACAATATGCTAATTGAATACTGGACCAGAGGAAAAGTGCGATTTGGTCCGATGCGTCATGTTCCCTGATCGCTGATGCAGATGGAGGAGTCACAGTACTTTGAAAGGTTGGAGAAATATATGCTCAAAATAACGTTGTCTCAACAAAGAAGTGAGATAGAGATAGGATGAAGATTGAGAGCTACTTTTGGTTTGGTGGATTTGGACCTGCAACTATCTTTTGAAGGCACAATGAGCCAGGACGAATATGCCAATGTTTTAGCAAAGAATTTTTATCTTTGGTACAAAAAACTGCTTAATAAAGATGATAAGGACTCATATTATAAGAAAGCGGTGCTTCACGTCGTAATGATGGATATGCAGGGCAGTGGAATGAATTGCATCAAACCCATGGATCTGAATACTGGTCTGTTCAGAATTCCAACTTGAACCCCATTAAGCATCTTTGGTCGACTCTAGAACGCCAGATAGATAAAAGAAGGGCCACAGTAAAAGACTTTAAATAATTAGAGGTGGTTATCAAGGAAGAATAGGAGAATGCGAGCATCGACATTGCAAAACGTTTCGTTACCAGTACGCAGGGTCGATGACAAGCAGCAATAGAAGTCAAAGGAGGCTCCATAAGATATTAAATCGAACTTTTTATTCTTTATTTTCTTTAAACATATATATAATCCTTTTCCGTTGTAAAATCTCAATGTGCTATCCAACTACTTGAGCGAATACTTGCCTTATGAATAAAAGGTTAGGTTTTGAGGAAACTTTGGTTCTAAAGTAGTATGAAAATCAATTCGCTGTGGCTGTAGTGCTAATCTGATTTATAGTACACTTTGATCATCTGCCCTTCTTTTGATCAAATTTCCTATAGCTCAGATGTGATTTATTCTTTTCCAGTGTTCTCAATCAAGTAGGCGGTTTTATACATATACTAGAAGGTCTATCTATCGTATCGACATATCAATTTTGCGCATTAAAAGTATATTCTAATTGGTATTTTGGAAGAAGAACCTTCCAGTACTTTTGCAGGTCTGATCTTGGGCAAAAATAACATCATCAAATACATTCTGTAATTGCAGAGCTGTAGGTGTAAAGTGTAATTCCTTCAATGACTGAAAAACAAAAAAACGAGTACAAACTCGAATTAGTCTCGACTATTACTACCACTGCTACTACCGTGGGTTCGGGGGCTCCGATCGACACTGCCATTGCCTTTACTACAACATAAGTATCGACTTTAACAGGCATTGAGGCCAATTTTATTATGATAATCACTTAGCAAGCGGTACCACTCAAATGCAAACCATTACTGAGAATTATGTAACTTTAATGGATGTTAACATCATCAACATTACAAGGCAACAAAGTGATATGATTGCAAACATGAACATCTTAATAACAACCCTGCAAAGATGATCATTACTATCACTACTGATTGGGTGAAAATTTCAAGCGCGGTGATAGCTTCCATAAAAAGAAAACAAGAAATGATTACAATAACGAAGCTCAGGAGGGCGATTACAAAGAGTATCTTAAAGATAAAAATGAGAAAAGCTCTACTTATTATCATTAACATGACGAGACATATAGAAGAAAGGGGATTGTTAGATAAATAATTATAGAATACGCCAAAAAGCCTACATATCGGGAAAACTCTGATGCCAGCAGTTTATAATATATTTTATTTCTTCTTTGTTTTATTACAATGATATCTGTATTTCCGAGATGCATAGGTGATCTTCTATTTTTAGCATTTTGCTCTTTTTTTTTTTCTTGAGGTAATAGTAAGGAAAAACAAAGGAGTGTTATGATTAAGTTGTTCATAATAAGAAAGAAAACTCGTACGTCTAATATAAACATCTGCAGTTTTTTTAGTACAGACGTTTGACGAAATAATACATTTCAAGGCTTTACCATACACTTGTGTACTGCGGTAAATTCAGATTATTTGAAACTCCAACGCAAAGAATGGACATATTAGGCAGTTTTGTCATTAGCTAGTTTGTCTTTCACATATTAGACGTGATATGTTCGGTACTTTGAAGCATATCACTGAAGAAACGATACACAGTAATACTACGATATTCACAGTTAGTAGTTGTGAATTAAGAAGTCGTACGTTATAGCTTCATATTCAGGAACATTGTATAACTTAGTTGCAATTATTCATCCCATTTTAATAAATAAATATCTCGGCTTCCATTGGCTATTCGGATTTGATCAAATAACATTTTTGCAGGTGAAGCGTAAAACTGTAAATCTTGATTTTTTGGTTGATAATGAACGATTGTTAATGAACGCGAAAATCTGAGTAAATTCTAATGGAATGTCTAATGATGTAAAGATAGTCGAATATATTTTTTTTTCAATTAGAGAATCAAATAAAAGATGAATTGCAGATCTTATAGGCACAACTATATATAGTCCAAGCATTCTTGATGATGATATAGTTAAGAAATGTATTTGTATAGCTTCCAATATGTTAAACCAAAATAAATTAAACCTGTATGATCTTTGAGCTTTATAAAAGAATATAATAGGTTCAAAATTTGAATCTAAAGATATGCCTTTGGGGTTTTCTTGCATTTCTCCTATCTTTACATTTTTCGACTGATCTCGGCTTAATGTCACATCTGATGACCAATACTTACCCATAATGAAGAACTGCATCAACCACAATTGTTGTTTCACTAAACTACAAAATATATATTATATATTAAAGACTGACTATACTCTACATATGCTTCATATAAACTAAACATAACGACCTTTAGGTCTTTTGACCGATCGCGGTTTAATGTCACATCTAATTAGTAATTCGCGCTTGAGATGAGTTGCTATATCTGATAGAGCCTTTGTGTAGCTGAAATTTAACGAGAGTACATTAAACTGCTAACGATTATCAGTCAATTATAAGTACTTCATGTATACAATGTCTAATGATTGATAGATCTCTAGGACGATCTTGATCAATTAAAAAATTGGATTAATTCTCCATCGCATTTGGCAAGACGTTAAGTTGACTCGAATACATTTGCTGCACTATATCATATTTTCCAGTTTATATCAATTATTATTCTTTAACAAACACATTTGCTAAACCGAGAGCCAGTCATATAGGATGTGGCTCAAAAATTGGGGTCTGATCAAGTGAGTCAACTTATAAATAACCCGATTCACACGAATATATGTTTCAAGAAGCATGTCTTCTCGTGTTTGGAACTATAACGCTGGCGATTCGACTCCTTGAATATGATGTTAACTAACTATAATAATAACATCTGATGCAGTACACAGATTGAAAAGGAGTAGCAAAAATAGACCGTGCAATTGCATGATAGCGTCTGGCGCATAATATGTAGGAGCAAAGAGTGCATTGAATTACTGCTATAATGAAACGATAAAAGCAGATATCCTCAAGACATTCTATTGTCAATATGTAATGCAACTGTAAGCCCCTCCTTTTTCATTTTAAACAATTCGATTTAATCTAAATAGTTATTTAATAGTGCTGAAAATAGATTTCATACATAATAGTAGTAGTAGGTAGTAGTAATTAATACTGATGGGTGGTAACATATATAATAAATAAGAGAGGAAAAAATAAAAGGAGGAAGAATCTGTTATCAAACAGAGAAAAATAAAGAATTAGAGAGGGAGCATAGAATGATACAATAGAAAAGAGAAACATAATGAAACATAGAATTATTTTAATATTCAGGCAAGACTTGATTCAAGAAACGAGCCATATCTTGAGCATTGGAGCAGGGCAAAAGATTGGATTGAACATGAGCTTCAATTTCCAAGAGAGCATCACGAGCACTGGGTCTTGTTTCGGGCTCTTCATCAAGCAACCAAGCAACTAGGCCACGCATGTACATGGTAGGATAGCTGTAGGTGAATGTGGGGCTTGGTTCAGTTGCGATAATATCGAATAATTCTTCTTCATCTTTAATAGAGTAGTGAGGTGGTACGCGGTCCATCATTTCAATGATGGTAATACCAAGAGACCACATGTCAATCTTTTCATTGTAGTATTCTTCTCTAATGACTTCGGGAGCCATCCTGTTTATGATGTTAGAAACAAGTTTCAAAGATAAATTTGATCGCTTACCATTTGGTAGTGCCCAATCTTTCGTGATTAGGGCGGTTGATGCGTGCTGATAAACCAAAATCAGCTATTATGAAAATGATTAGTGTTTATATTACTTATTATAATTAAACCAGCGGGTATTACCTAATTTAACTTCACCCTGCCAACCCAATAAAAGGTTTTCACATTTTACATCACGATGTAAAATGCCTTGAGAATGCAAGTGAGATAGGCCTTTCAAAGTTTCACAGGCCATGTAGACCGTGTATTCTTCAGGAATGCCTCTTTGACAAAGTACGGCAAAAACAGAACAGCGCATCAAATCCATGGTCATCCAGATATCGTCTTGACACAAAGTCACTTCACGCAACTTGATCAAGTTGCTGTGACCAGAAGCCATGATCTTCAATTCACGAAGAATAGCAGCACGGTATTCACGATCAGGATCGAGCTTACAACGCTTGATGGCTACGCGGACATTGGGTCTTTTACGATAAGCAGCGCGAACGACAGCACCATTGACACTTGTAGAAAGTTAGTATTATGTAGATTAAGTGTTTCGAAATTACTCACCCTGTGCCAATCTCTTTAAAGCTCGTATAACGTGCACTTGGATCAGAAGAGCGTACGGACACTTTGGGTAAAAGCTTTCTCAACTTTGATTCAAGTTTATTTCCAGTACGAACAAGAGGTGGAAGGTCGGGGATTTTGCAGTGTGGACTAGGAGGGTACCACGGACGCTATTTCCAAAAGGATGAGACTCCTATTAACAAAAAGGAGCTTGACTTTTTTTGTTTTTGTTTTACCTTTGAAACTTGTTTAGCAATATCAGTTGGACGCAAATCAAAAGCAACTGGAGGACTTGGCTTCAAATACGCGTTACCTAAAATATCAGGAATTTCACAATGACCAGGTGGACGCCATATCTAGATAATACAATTAATATATATAATAATAATTATGTTATATATGTATATGCTCATACTTTGGTGGATCGACTGCTAGAGGATGATGAATGCTGACTGAGAGATTGTCGAAGATTGCCAGTAGATTTACGCTTTGGGTAGACTGAATGATGAAACGATGAAGCAGACTTGCTTTGGCAGTTGGGTTCAGACCTTGATTTTTGCATCAAAGCCATTGACTGTACAATGTTTGTTATTATTGACTAGGTAACGTATTTAATATTACCTTTTCAGAGGAACGCAAGCGGTTATTAGTAGCTGAAATGATGGTCATTCTTTAATAATTTTCTAGTATAGTGTTCTAAGGGTTTTTTGTATAATAGAAAAGAAGAAGGATGTATGGTATTTAAAGTAAAATAAAAAAGGAGAGTATAGGTGAAGGAGAGTATGATATCAAAGGGGGTATTTCTTTATAGCTAAAGGAAAGTGGGATATAAAGAAAGAGTGTAAGGGAAGGTAAAGAAGAAGGAAAGAAGAAAGAAAAAAAAAGAGAGGAATTATAATTAAAGAAAAAGATGTGTAGTACAGTATTTCTCGTTCCGCACCCACTATATCGATTTATGGCCCTCGTGCATCCTGTCATATCTACTGTTTGTTTAGCTTTTGCCACTTTTGACGTGAACAATCGTAATGTTTGGCAGCATCAGATATATACACGCGTTTGAATACTACCATAGGTAAATCAAAGAGCTCTTGAAAAAGTGTGTTACAAGTACATATACAGCATTGATTATTATGAGTACAATGACAAAGATAAGAATCTATCTGAGAGCTACTAGATCTTGGGAGCATTTTGTATCTATTCTGTATATAACAGAAGAGCTTCTAAAGATCTATGATATCTACTTGTTCATTCAAATGTAGTAATACATAGAAGCACGCTTGCTTATATAGAACACGAGTACTAATGTATCTGCGCACTATATAATAAACTGTAATTTCATTCAGACAATGCATGAGGCTTGGTAAACTTGGCTGCACAGCTTGGATGGTGTCATATTGGCCCATCACAAATACTTATTATCAAGTTTCTCTTACAAACATCTATATAAGAGTCTACTAATTCTCCCCCCCCCCTGGCTTTCCTAGCCAAAGCTATTAATAGACTAATCACAATCAAGTCTAATTGAAGAAAATAAGTCCCAGTTACCATAGCATATAGTACCTTTTGAAGTTCGATAGCATCAGTTAATATCAATGTATTATCATGAATGTGGGTTCATTGGATAGAGCTTGACTTTCTCTATATTTTGCCCGGAAATCATCGAAATATCTCGGTTCGTTCCTGAATGAAACGCGTGTTTGTTTGTTTCCAGTCGTAATCAGGAACACCGTTTATATCGCCACTTCAATCTTATCCAATCAGAATTATTTAGCGTACAACTTTCTTGGGCTTTTGATCATCATTATAAAACTTGGTTTATTGAAAAGAGTGCATTTTTTTTTATATTTTACGCAATAATCATTACTATATCTACTTTGATCGACAAATAACAAGTGATTAGGTGAATTTGCCATAAACTTAATGTTTATGCTCCTCTTTAACATGACCAATCAGGTCTGTATCATATTTTAACATTTGCTAATTTCAATCTACAGCCATGAAATCTCGTTCATACGAAGGGAAAAAAAAGGTTTATTCTGCGTAATACCTAAAAATCAGAAAAAGGGTCTCTTTTAACTAGTGACATAAATAGCATTTTATAAGTTTCAGGGCGAGTCATTATAAATATCCGACAGCCAATGAAAATCAATTTCGGATTTTACTATAAATCAATCTTGTAGCCTGGATCCTCTTAGTTGTTACCTCGTTCAAGGATTGATAACTTCCTTAAAAAGACTCTAATTTGGCATATATAGTAGTATTTATAAAAAAAAACCCCCCCGGATTTTGGAATAGCACTGATCAGATTAATGTTCAAAATGCAGCAATGATTGACTATGAGAAATTCAAGACGCAATATGTAATCTAATTACAACATGATTGCATTGTCAGCATGATGCAATGGAAAATAGATAGATGGGCTGTACATCACAATTAGTACTACGGCTTAATCAGCTGCATTGTATAGATCAGATTGCCGATGTTTCTATTTCATACTGATCAAGTAGATCTCCAGCAAAACCAAGTTTAGAGATAGTTTTCGGCTTTACTTTTATGAAACACTAATGATGATTGGGCTCTCTTGTTTGTTATCTATACTTGACCTCCTTAAACAGAAAACACTTGGCGTCTTTTATATCAAGGATCAAGTATTGATGCTTCTTAGGTAACTCGGTACTAACGCAATTAGATGGGCTAGACTGGGTAACTGAGCAACCTAATACATTTACTGAAGCAGATGTTACCCGTTTATTTTATTATTCATGTATTGACCCAAGAGGCTTTGGTCTTTAATAAGGTTCCCATGAGCTACATTTATGCAGTTGCTTCATCACGGATTTTATACTCTTTCTTTCACTTTTTTTACTTTTTAATAATCAATAATCAATGACTTCAAAGATCATCTGTAGTGTCTGTTTAGAGGACTTGAATGGGTCTGAAATGGAGACTATTGCTCTTGGTTGCGGTCATGTATTTGACCGTACTTGGTAAATAGGCAGTATGCTTGATCAAACAATATCATTAATTGCTGTGTAAATAGTATCGAAAAGTGCTTCAATGTGACCAAAACATGTCCCATTTGCAAAAAAAGAGGATTTCAATACGAAACCCGTAGGCTTTACTTTTCTTCCGATAGTCAACCAGACGAGCGAGATGACCAGGTCAGGCACTTGAAGCAAGCTATTGAACTTCACCGCATGGAGCTTGGGGTGGCGCGCACCAAGAATTATGAATTGCAAGATCAGTTGGTTTCAGCAGAGAATGGGCGCAAAAAGGCTGAGACTCTTCATGAACAAGCCATCCAAGCGCTTGTTTTAGAAGAACAAAAAAACAGCAGTTTGAATCGAGCGATTGATTCCTTGAAGGAAGAAATCAAAGCTTTGAAGGAAAAGCACGAAAAGGAAGACATGGAAAAGACTGCCGCGTTTGTTGTTGCAGAGGAAAATATCAACAAGGTCCATGCTACCATTACCAAAGGCTTGCATAAAGAGATACAAAACTATGAAAATCAACTTGAGATAGCTAACCAAGAAATCATAAAACTATCAGCAATGCCTGAGAATAGAAAGAAACTTGATGCCCCTTCTGGAAGCAAAAAGATTAAGCCTGTACAAGATAATGCCTTGGAACAGCGTGTCAAAAAACTCGAAAAATTGGTACAGGAATTGCAAATAGCAAGCAAAAAGAAACACAACGAAACTCCTCCTATGAGAAAGAGATCTAGTAGATCTAGTAAAGACTCTTCAAAACCCAATGCTGAGGATTCTACTACAACTCTAGTGCGTCTTTCAGACACTTTTAAGCAACGTTTAGAGGAAAACCGAGCTCGAAACGCAAGATAATTAATAAACATCATTCTTTTATTATTACATGTAAAGTCTATCTGAAACTGCAATTGTTCTGTTCTTATATTTGCAGGTTGGAAGTGAGATGGTGTATGATTTAAACAGCAGGACACTGCATATTGGGGTGTTTTACGACTCTCTCTCGAAATCATCAAAAATAAAACTTGAATTACTAATGCTTTAAGCGATGAAGCATCCTCTTTTCAATGAACTAGTTATAGTTATAGTTTAAAAGAGGCAGGAGTGACATGATTTCGACAGCATATTGTTTTTGCTCCCTGGAACAAAACATTTTTTCTTTATACTATTGCAAGCTATACGCCATTTGGAAATAAGCTTTATTTTCTTCAGGCTTAAGTTATCACATTGATAACAGTTATGTACTAACCGCTTAATCAACTTATGGTTTCCAAATTTTTTTTTTTTTTTTCCGTGCCAGCAAATGTGTATTATGAGCTGAAAATTTATACGAAAGCCAGAGTGCACCGAATTTGGTACCTCAATCGGCTTCGGCCAAATATCGCATTTAATTAGTACTCCATGATTAGAATAGGCAACTGCATGTTATAAAGCCTCAATTTAAGTTCAATTCGATGCATGTCTTACATATTTCATTTCCCAGCCCTCTTTAGCCTAATGCCCGTATTCCGGAAAAATAACCCACAGTGATAATGGCACTTTATTGATCGCATATTAAAACGGGTACTAGATTTTAATCTATCTTTTTCTCTTAGTACCAGTTGGGACAGGTGCAACCAGTTCTTCCTCTTCTTCCTCCACTTGATAGTTTTTCAAATTGGTCAAGAAAGTAACAAGTTTCTTTTCTTCTTCTTCAGTTCCAAATGGACGTTCGTCGGCACCATGAATTGTACAAGTAAGTGGATCTGTTTTCACTTCATCATCATCTGGACTTGTGCTATCACGATTTGCTTCTACGTTCCAGCCGCCTTCTTCTTCTGCGCCCACTTTCCAGATTTGATATCCATAGCCACAATCTTCTTCCAAAAATTGTCGACGCTTTTCTGAAAATGAAACTTCCTGAGTACCATTGGTCACCAGAGTGTAGAATCTTGAATAGAAACCTTTTTCGCTTCTTTTCTTTGCACGAAGTACACGGCCTAGTCTTTGTGCTTCTTGACGTCGAGAACCAAAATGAGATGAGACTTGAATCAAGACAGTAGCAGCAGGTAAATCAAGCGAGGTATCGCCAATACGAGATAAAAATAGTGTATTGATTTGTTTTGCTTTAAGGGATCTTCTGCTGGCAATCTGGTTCCAAGTCAACTCTTCATCTGTGTGTGGTACATCAATCTGAAATCTCTCTAGTAATTGACGTGCTTCTTCAGTAGGTGTACCACCGAAAATAAAGGGTCGATTGATCTTTTCAGCATACAGTTTCAAAGCATCGATGTGATCACAATAAACTAATACTTTATCGCCTTTTGCTTCATGATACTGGATCAGTCGTTGACAGATTTGCATCTTTTTAGGATTAAGGATAGCTAGTAAACTCTTCAAGTGATGGGCATGCCCTAATAGTCCCCCACCTTGCGTTTGAACACTATCGTGAGCCGTTTGAATGTTTTTGTTCATATCAGATTCCACTTGTGTACAAATAACTTTTGCAATGAAGCCCTTATCAGCCAATTCTTTCCATTTAGCATGATAGAGTGTAGGTCCAACCAATGTTTCTAAATCACCAATGCGTTCATCCTCACGTAACATTGTAGCAGTTAAACCTAGACGTACCTTGGTTTTAATCTTGGCAATTGCTTTAGCAAAGTTATTTGCAGGCACACAGTGAACCTCATCCAAGATGATCAATCCCCATTCCGTTTTATCGATAAAGGTGCTCATACGCTTTGAATCCTGAGTTCTGTTCTTACTATCAACGAGCATAGTATAGGTTGTAAAAAGAACACCAGAAGGGCCATTGTAGGGCCATTTTTTGGAACCGGCAAACATGCCAGTCTTGGAAGCCATGAGCGTAGTAAAGCGTAAAAATTCTTTCGAGAACTGTTCCGCAGCAATGATAGTGGAGCAAACAACTAGGACAGGCTTTTGAATAGCACTGGCTACCAAGATCGAGGTCAAGGTCTTACCAGCACCGCAAGGTAAGACGATGATACCAGATCGTGCTACATGTTGAGCGGGATCAGGATGGGTTGTATCGATAATGGCCTCGAGCGCTTCTTTTTGATATGGACGAATCTCTACACTGGGATGAAGAGGTAATTCGAGCATATTACACGTCTTGTCTGTGTTGAAATGGTAATCGGGTAAAGCTGCTTTGGGTTTAGTTGGAGTTTTTACAGTTGCTGCTGCTGTCGCTGCCGTTGCTACTTTTTGCTTTTTGATTAGAGGTTTTTCAGCAACGGCAATGCCACTTTCTTCATTGTCCTGCTTTTTCTTTTGTACAAAGGCTAATAGGTCGGAGAGCCTCTTTTGGCGATCGTTATTATCTACAGTTGACAATACCATTGCTCTTTTGATATACAAAAAGAAAGAGAATGGGACACGATCTAATCTAATACGTAAAGAAAGTAGAAAGAAACGTTAAAAAAAATCTTTTGACGTTCCGTTTTGAGGGGGAGATATAAAAAAAAATCGGCACCAGAAATAGCTAATGTTGCTAGAGTAAACACTGAGACAACATATAGGTCGATCGATCTAGTAGGTATACTATAAAAGATTGAGATATTTCATAGACTTCAAGTTTAGTTTTCGCTTTTTGTTGATATTATTTCGTAACATAGGCCATACTAAAGGCTGTATCCCTAATCCAGCTTCATCAATGTACATCGTATTTTTTTTTTAGAAACAGCACTTAGAAGCCATATAAATATTAAAATCTGAAGATACCAATCTCTATAATAGCTAGACAGTCGATACGAATGAATGGAGCTACAAATGTGTTTATCTCATTTGTCATTGGATATTGTGTTACGATAAAGACATAGTAAATGCAATATATTGTTGGTATCCATATCCACACTAATTGCATAGCTTTGAAGCTCCGGAAGTGCCTAATCGCACATCTGTGTTTGTTCTCCCGTTGTTATTTATAGTGTTAACGACTGTTATTCAGGAGCCATGGAATTCTGAATTGTTGATGTTTTTGCTCTTTTTTATTGCAAATTTGACCTTGTTCACTATAGAACGTATATCATTTGAAATGAAATTTCGTAGTCCATAACTTTCGTTAAGGTTATAAACTGCCAGTTTTCTTTTCTCGTCATATATATCGAATTTATGCATTTTTGATATAAGATTTTCACGTTCAGGTTCCAAAAAGTTGTTTAATAATCTCAGCTCCAAGAAATTGGCTTAGTACAGTTTTTCACTGATCTCTCTGCCAATCCCCAATTGATAGCTCTTCTGATAATTAGTATATGTAGAGAAGTAACTTGAACTAGCTTATAAGCGAATTATGATGGGTATACTATATACTACTGAGGAGAGGCAAGTTACATATGTCCTATCCTAAATTTACAGTGTGCTTAGGGAGCGGTGTAGCTAATATAAAATCTGCAGCATCACAACTCGTAGACCCCAATATTAGAAACAAATATGTAAAAATGTAAATCATCATCTTTATTTAGCCCAATATATGTCTCTATATGGTACGTTTCAAATAGCTATGTTGAAAAACCAGAGTTATTCTGTTTATAATAATAGTTATAAAAATATAAATAATTACACCAAGATACATGTTAGCAGCAATGATGGCAGCAGCTTTAATGTTCATAAATTACAGCCTTTAAGAGATCAAATTTCATTGATACCGATACATAGTTACTTTTACGCCTTCTGTAAAGGATGATAGTTCAGTTTACGTTAAATAGGGCCCAAAAGAATTGGTTCATTGATTATAACTCGGACAGATAAAACTAAAAGGAAACACATACAAACATGTGTGCAACATGTAAATCATTGAAAGAAGTAAAGTGTCTTTACTACAATCTGACAACTTCAGTTTTTGATCCGGTCTTTATAGTACCAAATTCTCGAAAAAACACAAATATAACGTTGTTTTAAATATGAATTTAAATGACAAAAAATAACAAATACTCATCTTTGAAATATAGCAATACATTAAAGATGTGAATTGGGGATCATCGACTATCTCAACGTTAAAGTTCCGGTACTCTTACGTTGGTTAAATCTGGCCTGGGTTCCTGATAATAGATAGATATAGCGCTTCTTTATGATAGATTGTTTACATATCGGAGTTCCTTTTAATAATATGTACAGAACTTGGATTGGTAGGAATATGTAGCTATACTTATTAATACTGGTTGTATTTCTCAGGGCGTTATATGCGGTATATCAAACTGAAATGCACTTGATAGCTCTGCTGGCTTCACGGTAGAAAATTTTGAAACTCAAGCAATTACAGTAATCTCGAAAAAAGTCTAATGGAATTATGGGCTATAGCCTTCAAGTCAATACTATCCATTATAATGTAATAAAATCCGATGGATATTGTATCTATGATTGGAATACCTCCTGGTAAAGATGTTTCTACCTTTAAATATCGCGATATTTTTGTAATTAGTACCCACGAAAAAGGTATCCAACAAGCTTCCTAAAGCATTCAGCATGTTGAAAAAACTCACTAGTTACTTTTCAAATACTGGCTTTTAGATTATCTCTTCATTTTTTTTTTTTTTTTTGGAGTAAACAGTATACGTGTCGCGAATATTTTACAGCACATATACGTGAAATAAAGCTAGTGTTTTTGGAACCAGAAAGGTCTTTTTCATAGAACAGTGCTTATATTCCTCTATTTTAACAATTTGATTGCGCTATTATGATGGCACGTAAACGACTTCTTAATTAAGTATTTGGGGTAACTAACCATTTTGTAATTCGCATCAATGTAGCGACTAATTATAAACAAAAGCGACTGCAAGCACAATTGGATCAGTAGAAATTAACCATAATCAACGTCCCATAAATTGTGGTTTTATGGTAATTTACTTTAGTACTATATCTAAATAATATAAAAATACAGATGCATAAACAAATTCAACATATCTAATGTACAACTGGATATTATACATAATTAAGTGGCGTTTACATGCACCATATGGAGATTCTTTCGACGAAAGGTCAATTAAGAGGATCGTATTTTCAATAATATTTTATGAGTTCACAGTGTGTTTGCTACCGTTCATATCAATTCTATGATATTTACAAACTTCGTACTTGAAGCATATCTCATGTACATACGTCCTGCGACACTTGATATACATGCGCTTCAGATAATATCCCCAAAATAAAATGGTTGGCATAAAGGATTTGCAAAAAAAAAAAAAAAGTATACATGCTTTGCAATTTCAAAAACGAAACAAAAATCAGATGGGATTAGTTTAATACTTGAAATGTATAAATTACATTTGTTGGGTCCGTATTAAAACAATACTTTAAATTATGCACAACTAGACTGTTTTGAAGAGCTTCTTTTCATAAGAGTGAAGACCATGAACTCCACCCTCCATTTGAGCTGCTGCAGTTCTTTTTTCAAAACGAACTTTACCATTGAAAACATCTTCATGGAACTGTTTGACGGACTGGCATCCAATATCTTGAAGAGAATGTTGAAGGCCAGTGATGAGATATGAAGCATACTTGCGAACAGAGCCTTTATCGATTACATTACCAACGACGCCCTGAGCAACCTTGATTGAATCACCCTCTGAGAAATAACGCTTTGTAGCAGCGTTACCGTCTTTACCACCGGATGTTATGTTCATGGCGTCAATAGAGCCCATGCCTCGATAGCGTTTGAGACGTTGGCCTTCGTGATAAAAGTACTCGCCAGGTGCTTCTGCAGTGCCAGCCAATAGACCCCCCATCATGACAGCACTAGCACCCAAACCCAAAGCTTTCACAATATGGCCTATGTTACCAATACCGCCATCAGCAATTGTGGGTACACCGAAGCGACGAGCAAACTGGGAAACGCGGTAGACTGCCGTTGCTTGAGGACGACCACATGCCATGACTTCCTGAGTGATACAAATAGAACCAGAACCCATACCGATACGAATACCATCAGCGCCGGCTTCGATCAAGTTGGCAGCTTGTTCACGAGTCACCACGTTACCAGCAATGACTTCCAGTCTCGGATAGGTTTCTTTGATATAACGTAACATGTCTAGTTGGTAAACAGAGTTTCCTTGTGAGGAATCCAAGACAACAACATCGAGGCCTGCTTTTACTAGTAGAGCAAGTCGATTTTTGTCATCTGGACGCGTGCCAATAGCAGCACCGCATAAGAGTTGTTTGGAATCTGCACTCTTTGACGCTAAAGGATAGTTAAGGTTCTTCAAAAGGTCAGAACGAGATAATAAAGATACAAGGCGCCCTTGATCATCAACGATAGGTAGTTTGCCCTTCTTGGAAGAACGAAGAATGTCATTTGCGTCTTGTAACGTAATACCTTTCTTTGCTACAACCAAGTCTGTGCTCATGACATCTTCAAGCAAAGAAGTATCATCCTTGTGGAATTGAATATCACGGCCGGTGACGATCCCAACTAGTTTACCATTCAAATGGCCGTCCTCTATTACGAGAATACATTAATAAATGTATATCATATAACTATCATGCTGTATTACCGGTAATTGGAATACCAGAAAAGCCCTTCTTTGCTTTGATAGCTTTCACATCAGCAACTGTATTGGTAGGCGAAAGAACAACAGGATCTACTATAAACCCATTTTCAAATGATTTGACCTTGCGAACCATGTCTGCTTGAAATTCTGCATCACAATTATGATGAATAATGCCAATACCACCCAATAACTAAATAAAGAACGCATCAATCATTGATTATTTGTATATGGTTAACTTACTGCCATGGAGATGGCCATTTCGGATTCAGTGACAGTATCCATGGGAGAGGATAAGAAAGGAATCTTTAGGGCAATATTCTTTGTGATATGTGAATCAAGAGAAGCCTTAGTAGCATCAAAGTCGATATAACCAGGTAATATCAAGAAATCATTGTATGTTAGGCCGCCACTCAACTGTTCATCCATGAGAGCTTCAGCGGCTAAACCATCCTTATGTTCATACTCTGCTAAATACTTGTTGGCTTGTTTACAATCCAAAGACATTTTTATTAAGAAAAAGAAATATGCATAATGAAATAAGGCAGAAAAAAGGGTTTTATAGGCGTTATGACTGGTTACAAAGCGTGGTAAAAAAAAAAGAGAGAGGTTTTTGGTTTCAGCAAGTTTCACTCTACTTTTTACCACCTTTTTTGGCGGCTAATTTCTTTTTGGGAGATTTTACGATTTTGAACTTTTTACCGTCATCTTTTGTAGCGCGAGTGCCTTCAAATCTCTTGGGATTAGGTATCAGTTTACCGGCTTTACCAGATGATTTGCGAGTTGAACCCTTTTTACTGCCAGTCTTCTTCTTTGTATCTCTCACACCGCCTTCAGATACGGGTATCTTGCAACGTTGAATACGGATCTTTGTCTTGTTACGGAATTTCTTGTCTGTCAAGGCTAATGCAGCATCGACAGAGTCACGGTCGAGGAATTGAACATAACCAAAGCCTTTACCGACATTTGTGATCTTATCTCTTACAGCGCGTACACTTTCAATTTCACCGCAGTCCTTAAAGAACTCCCAAAGCTCTTCTTCCTCGGTATCAAATGGTAAACCACCCAAAAATACAGATCGTTTACGGTCGTGTTGTTTATCATTGGAAGCACCATCTACACGCAAATGCTTATCCATAAACACAACACCATTCAATTTACATGCTTTATCGGCCTCTTGCTTGTTACTGAATACGATGTATGCGTTCAATACGTCGCGAGAAGAGTGAAGTTTACGTGCAATAAAAGCTGATTTACGATCCATGGGCTCTGAAAAGGCGACTGATCTGAAACGAATGGACTCGATCTTTCCACACTCTTTGAATCGAGACTGCAGTTGCTTATAACCCTCCTAAATGAAAACGGTGTATTAGATACAATCGCGCAAAATAGGTGAGCCTATGCTCACAAGCTCAAATATACCTTTTCAATACATTCGATGGGCAAATTACCAACAAACACAGTTCTAAGCTCTTTCTCAGCCTTTTCTTCAGTAGTCAAAACCTTTTTGGCCTTCTTTACTTCTTTTTCTTCTAATTCCTCAGCTTTTCTCTATCATTTGTATAAGTTATACTGTACATTGGTTACTGTATTTTAATAATCACCTTGTGAGTAGCTGAAATCAATTCTCTTGCTTTCATGAAACCCAAGAAAGCTTTGTTGGCTTCTTTCTTTCCTTGGGTCTTGTTCTTCTTTGCTACACTGGCGACTACTTCCTCGGTAAGGATAGGCTTGACAGCCACTTCACTCTTACCAGCCTATATAATTGGATTAATGGACTGGTTTCTTTTGCATTGTAAATATTTCTCTTACAGAGTTCTTAAAGAGGTCATCCAAATGACTTTCTACTTTGGCTGGTGTAGATAATAAACCACTCATTCTAGGTGTTGTATGTATAATGAAGAGGATTAAAGAACTTTTTTTTCGGCCGAGGTGTCAAATTATCACTATGAGTGACTGCATTGTGGCTTACCCTTATGCCGTCGCGTTGTAAGTGGAGTTGTAATAGTAAAAGCTACTTTTGATTGGATGACGGAAATTAGAAAATAATAATAATAATACAGATGCCAGAAGGCTGAAAAGATTGAGGTTCCAAAAATTCATTTCTATGGCTTTAATGCAAGATTTACGCTACTCAAACATTAACGTTAAAGCATGGTTTTTTTTAATAAAGTTTATGCAAAAATTTATTATGCATCTAATTATAACAATACTATATGGTTCTATGGACCAAATTAGTTAGGATATCATTTGGTTTTAGGTTTATAAACCAAAGTTTTTTGTAATAAAAATTACACGATAAATATAAATTCATTTCCACTGTATTTTTTGTTTTATACTAATGATTGGAATTATCAATAAAATGTGATCTATAATCATCAAAAAAAAAAAATTGCTGTCATGTTTAAATAAGTGGTTCATATGATTGGATGGCTGAGATTTGAGCGCGATGGTTACCGGTGGTGGTGGTGGTGGTGGTGGTGGTGGTGGTGGTAGCAGCAACCGATATATTCTTGAACAAGTTTTCTTTAAGTATTAGCATCAAGTTTGTTTATAAGATTTAAATATGCGTTGATTGACGTAAAAATAGTAATGCGTTTGCTTTGAGAATGATGATTTATTCCTGAGAAAAGAAGGAAAATTTGATTTTGATTAGCCTAATCAACCAAGAGAACGCGAAACAGTCTCTCTCAAAACATCCTTTCGAGCCCTTTATACTACATCTATTGATGTAAAAGCATTATCTATCTTTCACTTAAATTGATAAACAACGAACAATTGCATAATGAAAAAGTTCAAGCACCGGGTTATACGTGACAGGTTTTCCTTCCATGCAAGCGCTCATTGCACTTTTAAAAATCCGTAGCAATAGATATCTTAAGCCTTCCTCCCCCTCCTCGAAAGAACCTTTTTTGTTGTTATAATTCCAAGACCAAATGCAGGCTTTCGCAAGTTTAAGAAGAATCGCCGTGAAACCAGTTCGAGTTCAGTTGGTAAACTAGTCTATATCCAGATAGTATTTCTTGTATATGTTTGTTAAATAAGAAACTTGTTTATTTCAGGTTCGAGGTGTCGCGACGACGAGATATGTCAAGGTCAACAAAAAAGAAGCCATATCACCACAACCAACAACCACATCCAATGCAAAGATATATGAAAGCAAGGCTAAAGCAGAGGCAAAACCGGCTGTCAATAAAGAAACCAACAGTGCCGCTGCTGTAGCAACTCAACCTCAACACTTTCCTACCACAAGTCAATTCGATACAGCATTAGAGGAGCCACAAGAACAGGGACAAAATTGGTCTTCTTCATTCTATGGCCTCTCTACAGAGAAATTCCCCAAGGAAGTGTCTGATATCTTGCTTGAACCTATTAATCCTGATGACATTGAAGTAAAGCCAGGTAAAATATAGCAGATTTAAACATATGTGTATATAACTGATAAACCTATAGATGGTCTTATTTATTTGCCCGAGATCAAGTATAGACGCATATTGAATAGAGCATTTGGACCAGGTGGATGGGGTCTAGCACCGCGTGGTGAGCATACGATATCACCAAAGAATATTTCACGTGAGTATGCTTTGATTTGTAGTGGCCGCTTCATATCACAGGCTAGAGGCGAGCAAGACTACTTTGATGTATCTGGATTACCTACTGCTTCCGAAGGCTGTAAGAGTAACGCATTAATGCGTTGCTGTAAGGATCTTGGTATTGCATCTGAATTATGGGATCCAGTCTTTATCCGCAAATTCAAAAAGAAGTACTGTGTTGAAGTATGGGCAGAACACGTCACAACCAAGAAGAAGAAGAAGTTGTGGAGAAAGAAGGATGATATCTTAGGTATGTGCCTATAGAGATGATTTGTTCATAACTAATGCTCTTTTGTATTGTAGAATATCCTTATAAAGAAAACTAACTTTATCATAATGTGATACGCTCTAATATAAATAGAGGAGAATTAATAATAATAAAAACTGCGTTTCTCTCTTCTTTCTAATCAATCATGGTACTTCATTCAATCATCTTATTCTTGGTATTTCTCAAGTTTGTCACTACAATGATCAAAGACGAACAAGATCAAAAAGAAGAAAAACATCGTCTCTATTATCATCCAACAACAGCGCCTACTACTGTCGGATTGACATGATACTTTATGCCGAGCAGCTTTCTATGATCTATACCACACTGTTATATTATAACCACCAGTGCCCCAAACCATGCGCACGTCTTTCAATGCCTCATGTAACATACCATACATCCTATATCATATCATTATTCAATTCTATCTTTAATAAAAGAACCTTTATATTCAATCAATTCTTATGCTTATGCATCACATGTAGATATATTTTTCTGTAAGAGTCAATGCGATATCAGTTCCTCTGATCATCACGTTATATCTGTATAATACGACAGACCCCCCAAGGATTGCGATTGAAAGGCGTCTTTGACTAGTTGATTTATCTCATAACTCCTAGACCAAATGGTAACTTCTTTTAAGAGTGTTTGTTTTTTTATTATTTTTGCTCGTGATTGCATGTCCAATGGCGTGGTTTCCTTAAACTAAGCATTTTCTTTCCTTTATTAAGAGAGATTCCGCGGAGGACTCTGGAAGAGGTAAGCGTAAATGACTTTTAGGTAACTCGAACGTTTTTTTCAACGCAAGGTTTTCTTATGCTACTTCATATATTATGCAATCAAGGGATCATCACGTTTCAGAGATCTGTATAGATATGTAGCATTTGATTTTTTTTTTTTTTAATAATAAATTCATTGCGGACTTCGGCCAAACGTTAAGGTTAAGTGCATGATCTGATATAGACTGTGCTAAATCGTTCGATTTGAGAAACTTTAAAAGCTACAATGAAGATTTGTAACAAAGACACGGCAATTTCTGTCTAAAAAAGGGATAGATTTTTTGCACAGCCGTGCACCGAGAAACAGTGAAGCGCTCAGACGTGCAAATTCAATCAACGGATGCTTAATTTGCGAATCAGGCCATCCTACAGTTTATTTTATTTTTCGTTATTCCTCGGCAGATATTCCAATCAGGTTCTTTACAATATCAATTTTTTTTTCTTTCCGCATTAAATTTGCCATAACATTAATCAGAACTATTGAAAGTTGTAATTAGGCAACCATGTCGCTAAGAATATATATATTTTAATAAAAGAGACCGACAAGTTGAATAAAGCAATTCCATCATCAATTTAATTGAGATCGTTCGATGCAATGTCTCATCCTGTAAGAACTCATAATCAAACGAGACATTAAACTAGGAACAGGCAAGAGATCTATAGATCTTTACATTTGGTTTGAATATACATGAAAATAATTAACGCTATAATTATCAGTAGTTTAATATACACTTTGTGCTTTAGTCAAATAAAAGATTGGCTTGATGCATAGTAGTTCATTTTGAGGTTATATCGGAATTGCTCGAGGATTCTATACTTAGTTCTAATTCATATATGCAAGAAGTCGAGGGTCAATCGCTAATCTATGATATGCTTATACTCCTTTCATCAAGTAATGCTCATGGTAGATGGAATGTTGTCAATTTAAACACGCACAAATGATCAAGTGCATCATTAAACCAAAATTAGCCAAAGAACGTAATGTTAAAATAAAAAATAAAAATCTCAGGGTTTATCCTTAGGTCGAAATATTCAAACTTTTTTTTTAATAAAGCATGAAGAAAGCATTTGCGGGGACAATTATTAAGTAATGTACATTTCCTGCATTCATGAAAATGAAATATGCATCTTGCAAAGTTTACTATGTATTATGTAATCTTCGATTAAAGCGGCATTTCTTAAAGATATGAAAAGTTGCCTTTATCTATGATATCATAATTTTAATTTTTTTTTTAAAAAAAAAAGCAAGAAAGAGAGAAGTTTACATTGTTAAGCATACTTTTTTAATTTTACACAAACTTAATTAAGGATTCTTTTGTTTATTCATAGCTGCCTTTCATAAAAACGATCAAATTTCTAGATAAAAATTCATTTTTGGGTTCTATAAGCTGCTGCCATATTCGTTTAGTTACAGACAGCCAATAGGAATCGAGAAAATTCGTAGTGGCACCTGTGTGATGTTTCTACATCAATTCCTAAAGGATATTGAGGGTCTTTTAGCCATAATATGCAGTTCAACTGTAGCTCTCGATACACCAAGTATTTATTAGTATATATTTGTTTCTTGCATAGAAGCCAATAGGATCCAAGCGGGGTATATTTAAGCGGGCCATAGGAAAATCAGATCAAGCGCAACGTAAACCTATGAGTCAGAATAGTACTTGTGTATATCCTGTTGTATTCGATGATGTGTCCTATTATTCATGATAAGTTATGAGCCTATAAGGCCTTGTGAAGCGCATATCTGCACTGAAAGGGCGGATAATGGCTTTATACAGTATACATTAGTAAATTAATCTTTAGTTATCTCTATTTCTCTCGTTCCGCCTGTATCTAATGTTTCATCTGAGTAGTGTGCTATTATGAGAACGAGATAGAATATCAATATACTTAATGTTCTGGAATCGATGATATGGTGAAACTTTTTCTGATTGAACTTGTATTAAATTAAAAAGTAGATCGCTAATCTTCCAATATCAAATAGAGATTACGGTGAAGTCGGTTTTCGATAATACCCCACACGGTCAAGCTGTTTTCTTATCTGTATTACCAGATATCCCGGCCATTGCCATTGTGTTACCTGTATTCTACTACCAATAATCATCATATCAATCCCAGCATTAGCTTCGTCATCCTATTGCCAAGTTTAGATGCATGGCTATTCCTTATCACTCTGGGGCCGAGCAAATCCAGCCACCCAAACTTGGAAAATAATTTTTATCAAAAGGCTATTCATTCTTTTCCGGGGGGGCGGAAAATTTCTTTCCAGCAGTAGCAGTTACACCAATGGATAAGATTGGTTGATTAATCATCTCATTGCGCCATAGCCATTCACCAAATGATAAAGAATATAAAAGTATATGATTAAGAAGTTTTTTATTTTATTTTATTTTTTGTCTTTTTTATTCCCTCTTAAACTATCATTACTATGATCCAAGCTGTATCAGAAACTCACCATTTTGCAACTGCTACTCCTTCTACAACCATTCGTAGCCACCTCACAGCTTCAACACAGCAACTTGACACACTCCTTGGAAACATCATCAATCAAACTCTAAACAAGCCTTCCATTGTTAAGAGAGCCGACTCTATCCGTCGTCTTTTCCCTAATAAGCGTATTGTTTTTTGTCGTGATACTCACGTAGCCCATGTTATCAGCAACTTGGCTGCGTTTACCAACGTTTTAGCCAGTCACCATGCCGATATTGTCCTGATCCAAGTGTGTACGACTGAGGTACCTAACAGCGAACTAACAGCAGTACCTGAGCTTGTGCGCCAAATCAATCAGTTATATGGCACAACAGAATGTGTACCAGTCCATTTTTACCATCAAGACATCGATGACGAAGAACAGGCTGCTTTGATGACCGCTTCAGATGTGGGTGTATTTATGGGGTCGCATGCTTCCACTGCAGTTTTAGCACAGGAATTTGTTGTTTGCCAGCATCATCATTATGCGCCTTTAATATTGTCACAAGGTTCAGAATTTAATGCAGAAAAGGGCATCATTACTGCAACTGAAGGTGTAGCGGCGATGACTACAGCTCTACAGGACGCTTTGAACTTGTCCTTAACAGATGCTCAAAGAAGGCATGAGGTATTTAATTTACATGACTTGGCATAAAGCTTATTCTATGCTAATATTACGATGTAGATATTGTATCAATGCATTCTCAAAAGTAGTGCATCAACTTTTGTCAAGCGCCTTATTCAGCCTACTAGCCAAGTACTACCTTGAGCAAAATTCCCTCAAGTCCCCTCCCCTCCCCCCTTGTATATAGCAAATTATAGATATCCCTCATCGTTCAATACCTTACATTACTACTTAATATATACTACCATGTAAACCTTTTTTTTTTTATCTAAAGAACATATATCTTTGTTGAATGAAGAATGAGATGGATTATAGTGCAGATAAAATGTATGTGTGTGTGTATCTCTAATAGATTTCTATTATTTCGTAAGGATCTCACAACCTGTCTCAGTGACAAGCAAAGTATGCTCGAACTGAGCAGAACGCTTGCCATCACAAGTGACAGCAGTCCAATTATCGGGCCTACAAGAAACAGAGTTAGAGTGATTCCGTTTATATACATGTATCAGAGATACAAACTTACCAGATTTCATCTCTCCATCCGCCTTCACAGATCATAGGCTCAATAGTGAAACAATGGCCTGGCTTCATGATACCAATAGCCTTATTATCTAATTCAAAAATATCAGACACTGTAGTGAACGCTCAACGAGAATAACTTACTGTTATAATGAGGTACATTAGGTGCACAATGGAAAAGCTGGTTAATACCATGGCCGCTGAAGGTACGTACAACAGAGAAACCGTTTTTTTTAGCGTGTTCCTCAATGACCTTGCCAAAATCACGATATCTAACACCAGGTTTCACTATATTACAAAACAAAATCAGTAACATGTTGTCATATACTGCTGGTTTATATTACCCATGGCAATCGACTTTTCTAAACATTCTTTGGCAGTCTTGACCAAGAGCTTACCGTTGGCATCGACGTTACCAACACAGTAAGTTTCATTCATATCACCATGGAAGCCGTTGTAGTAACAGGTGACATCGAGATTTACA
Source organism: Actinomucor elegans (assembly GCA_026027325.1). Classification (NCBI taxonomy): domain Eukaryota; kingdom Fungi; phylum Mucoromycota; class Mucoromycetes; order Mucorales; family Mucoraceae; genus Actinomucor; species Actinomucor elegans. The sequence continues at coordinate 797,073 of JAMSLZ010000012.1, read as the reverse complement.
ATATCACCGTCCTTTAAAGGACGCTTATCTGGAATACCGTGACAAATGACTTCGTTGACAGATCTTTGTTTTTTTTATATATATATATAATGTGTCAATCTAACATGGCAATTCATTGGTCAGAAGATCACTTACGTGCAGACAGATTTAGGGAACTTGTAATAATTTAATGGTGAAGGATAAGCACCACGCTCAATAGTAGCCTTGTGAATGATTTCATCTTATATAGTAGGATGTGTTAATATTATGCAGTGGGTTCTTCAAGAATGCGTTTTACCAATTTCATCTGTAGTGATACCAGGACGAATTGCAGCAGCACCAATATCAAGAACTTCGCGAGAAATCTGGAGATATAATACAGTATATGAGCTATCTTTCTAGGCCAACACGCATATCTCTGTAGTTACCTTGCACACTTTACGCATACCTTCAATTTCCTCTTCATTTAAAACCTTGATGGTGGAGCTATTACGAACATTTTGTTCAGAAATAGGAATACTGGTTTCGGCATAATCAGCTACAAAACAATATCAATTATTGCCGTCTAAACAGGGGTTCATTTTGTTTCTACTTACGGCGCATAATTCCCTCAGGAACTTCACGTCTAGGAGAAAGAGGGTAAACAGCTTGAAGGTCACCAGTGTAACGATAGTTGGGGAAAGGGTTATGAGGTTCGCCTATAATAACAAAGCTTTATTAGAACTATCATCCTATTCTTGGTAAAGAGCACTTTATTACTTTCAATCTTTGCCTTATGAACCAACTTATGTTGAGCCTAACAAACACCCCCCACCTCAAATGTTAATTCCTCGAATTGACAAAACGCTTTTTTTTTTGTGTGTGCAAATTTACCCAGTTCTTCTTGAAGCAGTCTTGAGAACAGAAATAAGAGCCTTCGATTTTCAATTTGATACAAGTGGGACATTGAAGGGTGGCGGTTTTACCACAGCCTTCAGTCAAACAAACATGATCACTGGCAGACATTATGATTAGTTTTCTAGTGTTAAGGAGGTATCCAGGTAGAGAGAAAAAATGTTCATGTTGTTACTCGGTATAGGAACTCCGAATGGCCTGTCTACCTTAGGACAGTCACCGTTTCAGTTCGGGCTTTCTTCTTCTGTACCTGCAACATTTGGCTAATGAAGTTTGTAAATCATCCAATGCGCACACTGCATTCAATGGAGCAAAGAAAATGGGAATGGATGTCTAGGTTTAATAGATGCAATAAACTCATTCTAAGTATGATCTTCTAATCAAATGTGACATTTGACCGAGATCGGTGGAGAGATCATTTAATTAGGCCGCCCTGACAATTTCCCAGGCTGTGATTTTCTGAGAATGCTTGAGCTCAGAGATAGACCAATAAACATAATTTGCCATATAAGAAATGATCAGTACGAATTGGTGATGCAATCACTTCATATATGCTGTATGGGGTTGAGTTATCTGTTGAATGATTCAAGTTTTATAAAAGATTAAACTTGATAAGGGAAAAAAAAAAACCGTATATATATATTGACATTCCGCGAGCGTCTGATGAAATGTATGTATTATTGCAAAACTATTTCCACTTCATAGCTATCTTAAGTCTTTATAAAGTTAGTTATCGAGCTAGACAAGTTTGTATAATTTCAACAGATGTATCGAACAAATGGATGGCGGTGTATCCTATGCTCAATCTCCGTCGCCAATGAAAATCTGTTCTCAATTGACCATATGCAAATAGCATTTTAGACGCAATCTCGATTGGATGTTTGTAAGGCTTATAATGGATATGTACCAATAGACAGCATGCATAAATTAAAAGGAAGGCATTGGCAAATGAACCGTTTTGGTTTCAAGCAAAACAATTCAAATGAAATCATGCTGTCTAGCCATACATGTCACTTTTTGGGAGGGAAAATTTGCATGAATGCATATGAAGTATTGGTTGTAACAGCAAGGGGGTTATGAAGCACGCTGAAAACAACTGTGCATATATTGGTGATAAGCGTTGATTTGAACAGTGGTATCATAGAATAGTTAATGGGTGCCTCATAGTTATGATTAGCTCGTTACTGCCGTACCTAGATTCATGCAAGGGTGGCTTACATAGATCAGCTGCTCAGCATGTATGATTAGATCATATGGTTTTAATCAATGGCATATCGATAATAGATAAATATATTGATAGAAACAAAAAAAAGAGAGAGAGAAAAAAGAAATTTTATATAAATTGATAGAGTATATAGTATTAAGATCTTATATATATATAATATATATATATTGTAAAAAAAAAAAAGTATAATATAGAGTATATAGTAAGCAACATTCATATAAATTATTAACCTTCTCTTCTTTGATGAAATGATTGTTGCTGATTGGTTAGATGCGGTTGTATTGAAGATAGATCTAAAGGATGTCCAGGCGGGATCATATTTGTATTTGTCCTAAGGTGATATATATCCAACATACTCTCAAGTTCTTGGATACGTTGCTGATGCTGTCTCAATTTATCGTGTAATAATCGAATATGATCTACTGATTTGCGTAGAATAGTACCTTTGTTGGATTTCACTGCGTCTCTATCTGGTAGTAGCGTGGCTAATTCAGTTATTCGATCATTGATATTGTCTCTTCTTCTACGTTCAACTGCATTATGGCTTTCTCTTCTTCGTCTCTTTTTTTCAAAGATGTGTTGCATGCTATTAATAGTTAGTCAATATCAACAGAATATTAAACTCTACTTACTTTCTTTGTACAATCTCATCTTCTAAACTACCTCCTGGACTTGTAGGCGATACCAATGGATCATTTGAGCTAGCAGTACTGGGTATAGGTATAGGCTGTTGTGACATATAATCATATTGCTGCTGCTGCTGCTGTCTGTTGTCATAATTGGGCGGTGAATTGGGTGGTAAAGGCATATAAGAATGATTCATTTTTGTTTTATTAGGTGGTGAGTCCAATGATGAAGTAGTTATCGGAGAAGGAAATGCCTTTTGCTGCTGTTGCTGCTGTTGCTGCTGATGTTGCTGATCATGATAAGATGACTGTTGAAACTGTACGTTAAACATATTGCGTATGTAAAAAAAAAAGAAAAGAAAGAAAAAAAAAAAAAAAAAAAAAAAGACGGTTTTACAAAACCAAAGAAAAAAAAAGTATTGTTATTTAAAGCGTGTGAGAACAGTTTAAATGACGTATAAAGGTTGGGGAAACACACACAGACACTTTCAAACAGATTACTGTATTACCTTGTGATTAGTACACGGGTTACAAACAAGATACTGTAAATAAAAAGGAGGATGCTAACTGATAAATCGTTACTATATCCGCAGATTCCAAGCACTGACAGCACAGAAATACTATACCCAAATTGAAATGAAACACAATTTTTTAAAAGATACTTGCAATGTGCGGTTATGCAGATTATTTTCTTGTAAAGAGCAAGTTTCGGGAACCATTGATACAACTCGGTTTATTGTCGAGCGATTAAGCGGTTATCTGGACTGAATCAGACCAAGGGCATATTTTATATCTCCGCTTTAATTGTCGCATACATTTATTAAATCTCCTGTAGTGCTCATTGGATATGTATAACCATATAAAACAGAGCTATTGGAGAAATCTATGTCTTGTCCTATAGTTGAGCCAAAAGTTTATTGGTTTATCTTGAGTGAGATTGTCTATGTGAACTGTAACAATATCATTTCAATGGCCGACTGTCAGTAGTATATCGGCCTCCATAAATTACTGATGCCTATGCTTGGGTTATTAATGCTGAATTACTGGAGTGTCCTTGTGAATTGCGAATTTATTTCGGCATAACGATGGCCAAATGGCACTTGTTTTTCAAGGTTAGGCTACGTATCCGATTTTAATTCAAACCCAGAACAGCCTGTGTCAGCCTCTAGCTAGTGTACACTTATGACAGTTAGTTTATTAAAAAGTGAACATTACATTATATAGTTTCTTCGAAAATGATGGTTTGATTTCAGTTTGCCATTGTGCCAATGGCGATTTTGTAGCTTGAAACGTAAAGAGTGTTTAATCACAGACAGCCAATGAATTGATCATCAATGTTCTAACTGTTGCTGTGCTACTGCCTGTCAGTGATCGTCATTTCTATAATCCAAATATGACGTATGTTCAAACACAAAAAAAAAAAAAACTCTCCAAGAAATCTTGTTTTATTGTTTTCCTCTTTTAATTGTTCACTATGCCAAATACTCCAACAGATCCTAATCATCTTACAAAAGAACCATTTTCATCTGCCGGTGAATCAAAAACTGGTGGAAGCAGTGTCCTTTTTAAAGTGGTAGCTGCTCCATTTGCCGCTGTTGGCGGTCTTATAGATCAAATCTCCCGTAAAGTGACAAGAACTGGCGAGCAAGAGCCAAACCCAACACCCACCACTGATACACCTACCACCACTACGAAATAACTTTGCTATTATTAAATTTTTTTTTATTGATTCTAATGTCTTTTGAAAGTGTATACATATAAAATGAGAAACTAAAAGCAATAATGCGATAACAGAGATAATACAGAGATGTGGTAATAATATACATAGTAGTAACAGTAATAGTTTAGATGGGGTTTCTTTACATTTGCATCATGTCTTCATCCTCTTGTTCTTGATCAGGACCATCCATATTAATGGCCATTTCATCCATCATTTCTTCCAAAGAAATCTCAGGATATTCTTCGTCAGAACCATCATTATCTGTCATTGCATCATTATCAGCAGCAGCAGCAGGTACAGGCTTGGCCTCGCTCTTGAAGATATTGATAGTAGATCTGAACTCAGGATCTTCTTCAATATCACGCATAAATAGTTCCATATCATTCTCAATCTTGGCTTGTTCTTGCTTACGAGGCAGCATTTCATCCACTTCTTTACCCAATTGTTGCAACTTCCAGTTTCTTTGTCTGGTCTTCTTTCTACGAGCAGGGTAAGCTTTACGGACAAGCACAACATCGGGCATTTGGTTTAAATTTAAATGATCAAAATCTTCATTGTTGAAGTTGGCGCGGGCCAAATCGTAGCCCATGACGGTATCACCAGGACTCAAGATAGCACCCAAGTGGGAACGAGCAATGAATTGCTCATCATTGCGACCAAAATCAGACATACGAGCAACATGAACATCACAGAGAACACGCTTGCCATTGATAGGACCAAGAGGTTCGACATCCAACACATAATATTCAATCAAGGACTTGGCACTAGCCAAAGGAGCAAAAGGGTGACGGTAATATTGCGTAGTAGACACATCAGCAACAGCCAGCGTATTGACATCCAGTAAATGAATGGAATTACTAATACGAGTACAGATCAAGAGTTGATTGATGTTACCAAAACTATTGGAAAGCTTCTTGGGTATGCAGACAAGATCATCCTTACAAACAGGCACAATTTCAGCAGAATAAGTAAACTTGTAGTTACTAACACTGGTATGGATATCTTTGGAAATCAACTGTTCACTAGTCTTGTACCTGATTATTGCGTTTAGTCACTAGCAAAAAAAAACATATAATAAATTCCACTTACTTCATAGGCACAACAGCATTCAAAAACTCGACCATCTTAATAGCATGTCCACGAGCGCCGTAGTAAAAATCAATACCATCCTTTGTCTCTTTAATATTGGTAGTATCCTTGTGTGCATTGTGCTTCAAGATCAATTGTTCGAGGTACAAAAAGGTACGCTTATGAGGAACCTTTTGACGCAACTGAACAACAGCCTTCCAAGTATTTTGCGCAGCCAAACGAGTACATTCATCACATTGTTGACCAGATACGACATATTCCACTTCAAAGATTTGTTGCAAAATTGTATTGATAAATACTTCCTTTTGAATAGTCAACTTGACCTTGATACGCTTACTGTGAGGTTCTGTCCAGATAAAACCTGCATCAATTAAACGCACTTTGTTGAGACCCTTTAACTTTTTGAGACACAAAGTCAACAGCTCTCGGGATTCAAGTTGGGCGTTGACCCAGAGACCGGGAGGTTGCAAGTAACGTTCACAGTTTCTACAAAAATGAAGAGTTGCTTGCTTGGGGATGCCTTCTGTGATATCTACTTCGTTACGAATACAGTTGACACACATGTTGGCAGCATTAGGGGGAGTGGGAGCACCACAGCCAGGACACTACAAAAAGCAGAGAAAATATGTTAGTCTATTTTGCTGCGGTTCAAAGAAACACATGTAAATTTATGTACCAAACTAGAATAAATAAAAGGGTTTAGCATACTATAGTTTGCATTGTTATTTAATGACATACATTAATTGTTCAACAATCTCGGGATGATAGTCCATATTATCTAGTTTCTATGCGTGATTTGTAAAGAGATCTATAGGTAAACGGAAAAAGCTGATTGAATTTATAAGAAAATATTTAAGCTTCGGAAGAAAAACCAGTCTGGACCCACCAAGCCACTCAGAATTTGTCATGCTTGGAAACAATAAGCTACCGTTATGTTTCTTCCTTTCTTTCTCGGATTAATTAAAAGAAATGCATATTACACGTTGTTATTTCTGTTCAGGACCTTGTTACCCCGGTCATGGTACCATGTTTGTTCGTAATGACAGCAAGGTAAAGTTGAGTATAACAAAAGAAAAGCACTCGATCTCAACGATCTTTTTTTTTTTTTTTTTTTTTTTTTTTGTTCTAGACCTTCCGTTTTTGTAGATCTAAATGTCACAAGAACTTTAAAATGAAGCGTAATCCTCGTAAAGTGCGCTGGACAAAGGCTTTTAGAAAGGCCAGTGGAAAAGAAATGGTCATTGTAAGTAATAATTAAGCTGCATAAAGTCTTAGATCTAATTGCCATTTTGACAGGATTCTACATTCGAGTTTGAGAAACGCCGTAATGTTCCAGTTAGATATGATCGTAATCTGATGGCAACTACCATTAAGGCCATGAAGCGTGTACAAGAGATTCGTTCTAAACGTGAGCGTGCATTCTACAAGAATCGTATGGTTGGTAATAAGGAAAAGGAAAAGGAAGACGACATTCGTGTTGTGAATCAAAATATCGAATTGGCTCCACTCGAATCCAAAAAGAGACTTCAAACTATCAAAACAGAGAAAGCAAAGGCCGAAAATATGGAAATGGAAGAGTAGAACATGTAATGTAGAACCCCAATTGTAAATAGATTAATAGACGTTAATAATAAAGAAAAAAAGGGGTGTTTGAATTCCTAAGGTTGTAATTGGCTGTTATGCTTAAATAATGAGGCTTTTAAGTTTTCATGATCATTTCGACCTCGCGATCTTTGAGTTGATAATCACTTAATAAAAATGGTTCGATGGACAAAAAGTGAATTAACAAACCTTGCTAAGAACATGTTTAAGTATTCAATGGTGTAAATGTTGCTCATTACTCATTATACATGCTGAAGAGTTATATTTGATGCTAATGTGATTTTTGCATATTTTGGTTTTATACTAATAAAATGCATTTTTTTATGTAAAAAAATAAAAAAAGATAGCAAAGCTATACTATTTAAGAATTCCAACCCGAGAAGAGAGATGCTCACAAAAAGAGTTATTAAAAGATCTGAAAGTCTGGCATCAAGGACAACAAACCAGTGTTTTGTAATGAAACAGTTGATTGGCGCGCTAAAATTCAAAAATAAATATTCTATGTTTGTCATTGGCAGGCGGAAGATGAACATCTGTAGAACGAATGAATTTTAGAGAAAAGTTTCCCGAGGTAGTAAGTGCTTATACATGTTTGAAATGCTGTGTGATTATTGAATAGTATATGTATTACGCTTTAGGGATTATTGGAAGTTGGAGTTATATTTGATTTTCTTGTTAGGCTTTTATTTGCAGAGAGTTGAAAATAGACAGATGCAACAAGAAGTTTGTACAACACTACGAATGGCTTTCTGTTATTGTTATTTTTACTGTTCTTGGCAAACCTGTAGGTATATTTAACCCGTTTTTTTTTTCTTTTTCTTCTTCTTGCAAAAGTGTCTATCTTTCTCTCTTTAATTATTTTATAACACAATGGAACAACATTCACCTCAACTACAAGAACAAGAATTAACACCTGCTGATATTGATAAAGCTGAATACATCATTTCGCTTTCAAGCAAGAAGAATAGTGCATTTAAATCAATGATGTACCTGTTACGGGAACTAGAAGAACAATTCAAATCAAGGCAGAAACAGAACAGAATCTTTTACCAGGTAGTTTCTGTAGTGACAGAACGATACAAGAAACAAATATATGCCAATCAACAATTGACGCAGCGTATCAAGTTGGATTTGCAAGACATTGAACATGATATCCATCAACTTGGTAACCGTAGCACCACTCTCAAACAAGAACTGCAAGACCATGAAGATGAACTAAACGAAATTCGAGAGTACGCTGAACAAAGAAGAAACAAAAAGTCGAAAAGAGAGCGCCAATACCATCAACTTTACCATGTCCCTATAGTGGCAAACCAATTCAAAAAAAAGTACGTACGTGCTCGCGATAAAAACTTGGATGCAGAAGAAAAGGTCTCTGAAGTACGTGCTATCGTGGATAATTGCCAGCGTGCTATTGCTGATGTTGCTAGATCCATTGGTGACTGTCATAAAACACGAGAACAGCTTTCACTACAGAAGCAAGATCTCGAGAAGCAAATAAAAAATACTGAAGATCTAGTATGCAACCTGCAAGAGGGGCACAAATTTTGGTCAAGCTTCGATCAATATCAAGCTAATACTGCTAGCAGGGCTACTATTACTTTTATTGAAACCATTCAGAAACACGCCAACGCTATCAACAGTAAACTGATGGATCCGAATAATGACTTTGTCAAGATATTCAGATTGGCATTGTATGAATACGGTCAAGCTGAAAAGTACGCTCAGGGACGATGGGGCCAAATACAGGTAGAGTTCGACTGTGCGAAATGCCACCAATTACATCAAGGATGGCCAAAACCTGATAAAGTGCGTACACAAGATTTACTGTGTGAAGCTTGCTACCAAGAGAATAGAACCAATATGATCTGGGAAAAAAAGATCTCGGGCGTCAAAGATAGAAGCCAGCAATTACTATCATTGCCCGGTGGTTCGATGCTATCCTTTTCATCACAGTCAACAGCTACTTCTAACGATTCAAACAGCAGCCCATCAAAGAAAAAGCCTGGCTTCAAAAAGATGATTCAGCTGTTTAAAAATGGAAAACGCTCCAGTAGCAGTAGCGGCAGTAGTACTTCATTAGATTATTATCATGCAAATAACAACGATACCAGCAAAACGAATCGAATACCTTTAACTACCACTTCTTATTAGTCATTTTTAAAGTATAACATTTTATGTACATGATAGCAGCAATAATAAAAAGAAAATCTATACTGTTTAAAGCTCTTTCTAAATATCACCTAAAGAGTCCTTGATAGCTTTATAATAATCGGGTGAAAGAGTCTTTGATAATTCCTCCTTTGTTAACCAAGCGAAATCACTGATCTCTTTACTAGGCTTAACCTGACCAGCATATACGCGTGCCTTCATGAAGAATGTCTTTTCATTTGTCGAGCTTTGCTTGTAAATGCCGATAGGTTGACGTCCTACAAACCAGGTATCCATGTCTACACCGCATTCTTCTTTCAATGTACGTTCTGCTGCCTAATAAAACCTGTTAAACACTATGGCTCGAGCCTAGTGTGTTGATCTTACCTCATGCAAATATTCTGTGCTGTCAACTGGACCTTGAGGGAACTGCCAGGGGTTCATTTGATCTTGCTTCTTATGAACCACAAGGTACAGTGTTTGTTTTAAAGAACGATCCAAACTCTTTGTATCATTGTTACTATCAGCCTTGGTAGAACGATCCAAGCGTTCGGCTTTAGTGGCATTGGCCAACCCTTCGTTTTCCTTCTCCCAAGTGGCTTGGGACTGTTGCACGACCTCTGTCAAAGAAGTACTGGTGTCCTTCATGGCTTGTTGACGAGCCGATTCTTCGTGCTTCCAACGACGTTCAGCAACGGAACCCTTTTTGAAATAAAACTCGGTAGGTGTAGCTGTAGATTCTTGACGTTCAAGCTTTTCTTTGTAATCAAAGTAAGCTTGTTCAAAAGGTGTGGCATCGCGAGTAATTTGAGGTGTGCGTGATAGAATAACAGAAGCTTGAATGCGCGTATTCTTAATGACGAGTGGAGACGCGGTAGCTAATCCTCTTTGCGTATTGAAAAGTGTACGTCTAAGCATAGTGTACCGAGATTAGGTGTAGAAAAGAGAAAGAAGAAGATTTTTCGCCTACAATCAGTTTATACCGGGGGTTGGATGTCAAAAAATAATGGTACTGCAACTTGATTGGACGCCATTTTATTATTATAACGAAATGCCAGTAGCAAGAATTACTAACAGTAAAAGCAGATTAACTGCAGATATCTTACTAGCCTTTGAGAACACTCGCTTAGTTGAAAGTGCATTGAATTGAGGACCTACTACTTTATATGAAGCAATAGGATTCAAATTTAAGCAGGCTCCAAAGCTACTTGAGGTATTATACAGGTACCGATTCACTACTTCCAACAGTTGGCCTTGCTTGTTGGTATAAGCATCATAGGACAAATCCCATATACCAACACCTCTGGCCTCTTTACACCGAGTATAATTGACTTTGATTGCAATACTTTCTGGATCATCATAGCTAATCAAATAACGTGTTATGGGATTATATAACCAAGGTGTTTGGGATTCTTGGTCCCAGTTCTTGATCCACTGTCCTCCAGGTGTCTTTGTATCCAGTAGAACACCTGAACTAACCAAAGATCTCCATTTCCATAAGCCTGAGTAGCCTCGCTTTAATTCAGGGCATGGTGGTGACAATACCACAGATAAATCATCTTCAGAATCACCCTGTGGGCGTACCATATGCGAGCTCACCAGCAGTCGTTTCAATTGAATCGCATCCTCCTTAGGTTTGGATATATATCCATGAAATGACAAGCCCATGACTATCTTATTAGCAGGCATATGTGCTTCAGTCCATGTTATCCAAGCCTGATCAAAACTCTGGGTACTTGCACCTTCTTGCATCGATGATTTTAAAGGCGCATTTGGGCCAGTCATAGGCTTATCAACATACATATCATATGCTTTCACAAAGATCCAGTCAATAATTTGAGCATAAGCGCTAACATCAATCAATGGTGTGCTATTTTTAAAAAAGGGGGTACTGTTTACTGCCACTGTAAGCAATTTATGGCCAACACTGTCGGCTATTGGTGTAGAGAGGCTGCTACTACTGTTGTTGCTTACATCTACTCTGAGATGAATGGTGGTGAACCCGCGATCAAGTGATTCTCGTAATTGCTGAAGCAAAATTAAAAAGTTATCGGCATCATTGGCATAATCAACTGTATTACATCCTAAAGTATCTTTTCCTGGATTTTCCCAATCGATATCTATACCTAGTTGATAATGTAGACTCTTTAGTGAAAGGTTTTCATATATAACCCATCTTGTTATATTAAACGCTTGTATATATATATATATATTATACCATCTAAACCAAATTCAAATACCCATTCCATTATTTTCTTGGTAAATTTAGTTCTGTTATCTTCTGTTGATGCCATTTTACTCATTGATTTGCTCCCTAGTAGGCCTCCTATAGACAAGAGCACTTTGACATGGTGTTGATGCGCGATATCTACTATCTTTGATAGCTGAGCTTTACTAGATAAATTAGGTATAATATCATCGTTTACAGGAGCAAACCCATAATTTATATGCGTTATTTGAGACCAAGGTATATGTTCAATAGGCAGTAATTTGGACTCCCAGTAACCCCAATAGCCCACAACCACCTTTTCAGATGCTCCTATAGCATGTACCGCGTATGAGAGTTGTAGTATAATTAGAACGAAGAATATACAATGCATTTATCCAAATAACAGAAAGAGTGGGTTTTGTATATTTAATGAGAGCAAAGACTATAGCTACTGCTGTTGAACTAATTAAAAGTTTTATATGGGAAATATGCAAACTTGGACGGTTGCAATCAAAAGCAAAACGCAAACACGTAGATATTCATGCATTTATAGAGGTAGATATTAACGATATCTTGCTCTTATATCGAATGATTTTTTTTTCTAGTAATGCGCCCTTAAGAGCGACTTATTTTAATGAATTTATACAAGCAGGCATTTCTAAAATCAAACAAAAAATGGTATGAAGATTATTATCGTGCTAATTGGCGGATTTTGTTTATCTTAGTGTGCGTTTTGTACTGACTCAATTGGCAGCTAGATTAAGTGTGTTTCATTTAATAAAATTTAATCATCTCTAGCTATCCCAAGAAGTGATCTCATTCAAAAGTCACTTTTTTTCTTATTACTTGCCCCTACGCAAAATAGACTGCTATATCAGATGGGACGCCAATATTCTCCAATCACTTGGGCTGCACTGAATGTTTTGCTCACAGCTGTCCTTAATAGCCAAGTAAGCTTGCATCTTATTACCCAGAAGAGTCTTATGGATGATATATGGTAAGAATATATCAATTCGCAAAATGTATGCACACGTATCTATAATTTACAAAGACATATAAGTTTTATTACAATGAGTGTCTATATGTTTAAAGATAAATGTACAGAATCTATTATTGATTTTTGTCAGTAATAAGTGAAAGATGCTCAAAGCAAGTTTTACAAAATCTTGCTGATTTATCAGGGCAAACCAACTGTGTATTAGACATGCAGCCAGAACAAAATATACCTAGACAGTAATTCATTAACATGCCAGTTTCATTGCAATATTTCTCTCTGCTTACCTCCACATGTTCTACAGTGGCTTTTACGCTCTATGGATTGAGAGAATTATTAGTCGCTTATCAGGTACTTGTGAGAAATTATAAGCCTACCTAATACAGAAAACGCTTTTTTACAAGCCATACATTCTTTACACCTATCTTCACGTTGCAAATGGTACGTGTCAGAGGTATCTGGTAGCACAAAAGCATAAACTTGGCCGTGTCTACTGCCAGTAAACAAGGTCTTTCGCGAGCTTGATAGAGACAAACGAACAATATCTGAGTCATTCAAACTATTATCAACACGACTATCGTGACCAAGTTGATGGACTAGTTTCAGTGCCCATTTATGTTGGCCTGTCTTTGTATCGACTTCTACTTGCTTCAACCAGAACTTAACTAGGCCTCTTCGATGTCCTGTAATAATCAGATCGCTACTATTCCATTCAGTAAGTTTAGACTATGAAGTTTACAGGTTAGTGCTTGGTATATCACCGAAAAAAGAAACCTTACTTCATAAAACAGACAAGACAAGATGGATTCAGAGCTAGGACATGCAGATTTTGTAAGGTATAGGTCCCCATTGATTGTCCAGACGCGAATGATGTGTCCTGAACATGTAATAATATCACCCTAAACATTCAATGTTAGAGTTATTTGCTTCATTTTAGAACTGAGCATAGCTTTTTCTTACTGTCGTATCGTTGATCTGGATATGCTGTACTCCGTTTTCATGACCTGTCAAAGACTTCACATACTGTTTACGATTCAAATCCCATATAATTGCAGTTTTATCCTATTAGAGTGATTCGGTTTATAAGAAAACTCGAATGAATTTGATCAATGAATATCTTACTTCGGATCCTGTAACCAAAACGCTGTATGTTCGCGAAGCGGCAATGGTGGTAACAACAGCAGTATGTCCTTTTAGGCATTCTAAAAGAGTAAAATCTGTAGTTTTTTCATTCTTGACCTGCCAAATGCAAACGAGCTGAAAAGGTGATAGCACAATTTAATATCAAATGGTGCTGCTATAATTATTATATAAAGACACTTACATTGTCCGTGCCACCTGTAACAAGGGTACGGGAATCTGAAAAGCAAGCAGTGCTAATGTAACCAACATGCATGTTTTCGAATACGTTTATGAGCTATGAAATAGGATAAATGGTTTGTCTTCACTATTTTTATAGATCAAGCCGATCTTACCTTTCCAGTTTCAGTTGAAAATAATCTTAGACTATTGTCAGTGAACCCCCATTCAATATAACGCAGACCATCTGGTGGCATTAGAAGCTGTTGACGCGATGTAACGCCCAACTTGTCACTGTATATATCAATACTTTCGATCTCTTGTTTGATATCTACGATCACGTTTAGTATTCCACTTCAGTTATTTTTTCTATCACCTCTTATAAATGTACATACCTCGCAAAGGCAATAGAGACTGAACTAGCTTATCCAGATGGTCTTGGAACACATAGTAGCCTAAAGCCATAGAATCAGTAATAGGAGGGGATCTCACAGGATGGGGTTTGCGGAACAGTTGCCTTGGTGTTTGGCCAAAGTTATTGATAATACCGATGGTAGCTGTTTTCTCAACGATATCTGTAATAGAATCTAAATCTACTGCGCCTTCATAAGAGACATGGTGGAATACGTTCAATGAATCAACTGCGTCTTGGCCTTGCTGTTTGTAGCCAAAGATTAGGTCAATCCAATGGTGCAAATGGGCACTGACATAGTCGCTCTCCAAAGCCTAAATACAATAAACAAAAAGGTCAGTACAATGGTAATAACATGATACTTTAGGTACTTTACTTCACGATGGCGTTGAATGAATATTTTTGGGTCTCCATGAGCCCAGGGTGGCAAAACAATCGAATCAATCGCTTCACCTGTTCCCTGCTTCACACCAAAGTTAAACTTGTTGACGTTTGTAAGGAACTCTGGCAGATAAAAGAACTCTGGGATAAGTTCTCGAACATCACCCATGTTCTTTTCTGAAGCAGACTCCCAGGCCTTTCCAATGGAATCAAAAAGTCGATCAGCATGATCAAAGGTACCACCTTGCAGCTTGAGATAATGTTGGGTGAAGGGTTCTAAACGGATCAAGAAGGAGCAAACGATCATAGCAGAAGAGTAATGTGTGCCGTAATGGAAAGCTGGCGTTGGATCTGCTGTTTCTCCCCATTGCCTGTAACGCTCTGCAAATTCAGTTCTTCTTTCGGCCGTTTGTGCGCCCATAGGCCGTGTCAAGTCTCGGAAAGTCTTGGGGTCCTCTAGATCAAGTTGATCACTGTGATAATCAGCTAAAATCCAAGGAAACACGGGGTACTGAGTTAAATCATTATAAGAACGGCCTGCAATTGCGTTCAAGTACATCAGGTATTGGAAGTTGCTGATTTCTCTACGCTCCCATCGTTGTGATAAATCGTGCAAGGTAGATGTACCGAATAGACTGGATAATCTGAATGTGTTGCTAAGGCCAGTAGTTGTAAAATTGTCCTTTTCGCGGCCAAAGATTGTACCACCAGATTCTTCATGTACAGGCACACGACTCACAAGCTTCGAGTACAATTCATCACGTTCAGAAAGTGCTACAGTAATGAGAGCATTCTGACCGTCTGTAAAAAAGATCTCCAATGCAACATCTCGGAATAAGAAGCGACGTTTGAATACATCGCGAAGATCTGCAGTGGCCCACTTTCTACAAGTATGTAAATCCCCAGAAGGACTGATAAATGGCTCAGTATCCATACCAGCTGCTTGAGCGACTAATAATAGATATTGATCTCGTTCTTCTTTAGGTACATCCCAGATCTCCACTACTTCGCCGTCACTACGCTGGAAGAAATTATCGATGAGGTAAATATTGTTTTTACAGAGCAACAGCAAGCCTTCACAAGCATCTAACCCAGCGATCTGGCTGACATTATATACATCCAATACCATATCACCTTGATCCAATAGTCGAAGCACCTTTCGGTCTTTGTCTTCTTCATAAGATATTTCGTCATCATCTTCGTCCTCCTCTTTACCATTCACTAAACTATCATCTCCAGTAGTTGATTCACAAGTAGAAGATGCGTCTTGTGTCAGTTCTTTATCAATATCTGCATCAGATTTGATAGTATTGCGGCCAGACAAAGCAGCCTTAGAAGTTGTTGGTGAATTGGCTGATGATGCTGGGGCTGTGTTTGCCTGCTTTGGCATGTATGCAGAGTAATCAGTGTTTGAAATATACTGTAACCGTTTTCGCATTCGATTAGGTCCTTCGGTATAATCCAGTCTCCATTTGAGATCAGTTGCAATTTCTGGGCCCCAAATAGCTCTTTCTCTCACCAAATCAGCTGAAAGACGAGCCCATTCGCTTTGTATAAACTTTTCGTGGCCATCAGAGTCCTGTAATGCTCTCGTAAAGCGCATCATTTCAGTAGCTTGAATAGTTTGGGACCAGGTCAGGGTCTTGCTATTGTAATCCAGGATAATTTCCTGTTCAATGACTTCACGCTTTTGAAGTTTCTTCAGCTTATTGATGCGACGTGTAACGTAGTTCTTGAACGTTTCTTTGCTGTACTTGTTTTCTTGTATAACCGTGTTCTCCCAAGCTTTACTGATATGTTCAGTGAACAGTATGTTGAGTTCTACTTTACGGGAGTCCAGCCATCTATAAAATGTTTCAAGATCCTGTATATAAATATTAGATTAAGTTGGCTGTCAAGTTCAAAAAGCACTTGCCATCTCGAGCATCTGCTTAAATCCATCAATCAGATCATCCAGCTCAACACCCTTGGCGCGAACATTAAATATAACAGCAACACTATCAGGCTTCTGCAGCACTAAAAGTTTCCACATCTAAAGAAGAGCATGTCAATCTAACATCCTATATAATATTTTCAATAATAAGACCTACATTGGCTGCCGCATCTTTGACTCTATCATCGGTTGAGAGCAAATATCGGTATAGATGATAGCAGTAGCACTTTAAGAATTCGATATCCGAGTTTTTGGCGCTCAAGATAATTTTTTGATGATGGATACAGTAGTCCAAGAAAGCAACAGTTTTTAAGGCATCCAATTCACCATGTTCTAAATCAGATATCTTGACTAAGATCATGCGATTAAAAGCTCGGTAAATGGCAATGACCGAGGCATCATTAGCTCCGTAGCGACTGTTGAATTCGTCCATGTGCAGTATTTCTAATAAAGTGGCTAGCAGATCGTACGTTTGTTCAGCGCCGCCTTCTTTAAACCTTCCTTGAATCACAGCATCTGCTGCCAGTTGAGCAAACTTGGCCATGTTTGCTAGGACACGTGAATCGTACAAGAGATCTATTTCAAGCTGGAAAGTGTTTTTTAAGCTCTGTGCAATATGCGTCAACAAGTAGCTTTCAAACAGCATCTGTTGATCATGAGAGCTTGGAGGAAATGCCTATTGAAGTTTTGTATTAGATATGCTATTGAATGTAGGCTCACAGCTCGCTTTTTTTTTTTTTTTACCGAGAAAACGAGTGCCAAAACACTGAGGTTCTTGTTTTGAAGCTCAGTGATGGATTGTACGCAAATATTCACTATAAAACTAAGCAAGGTATCCATCATAGAGTCTTGCAATGTTTTCACATTGAGAGCTGGAGCGTTTGACTGACTCCATGAAGCCGATCTACTTGGCAGATTAAATATTAGTACATGATGGACTGTATTAAATCACCAAGATCTTACCTTAGGCGCGTCATGAATCCATTTGCTCTTTTAGAAACATGAGGCGATGTTTTAGTCATCAAAGCAGACGTCCCACCTCGCTTAATGATGCTATTGCCAGAGGTGGTGTTATTGCTATCAATAGACGCTGTGTCATCATCTATCACTCTACCAAAGCGATCAAAGTACGGCGATCCATCGATAGGCGAGGACATGGCTGATGAAGGCGAGGACAAATGCTCCAGATCAAAGTTAGTTAATACAACGTCTTTAGAGTTCAGCTCATCATCCGCTGTCATATGATGCGTATGGCAAACTGAAGGAAACAGGACTTGCACAATATAATCCACTACATCTTGCTTATTGCAAGCTTCCTTGAACAGAGGTCTGCTATTGTACAATTCGTCGAAAAGTTGAATAAAATCATTCAGATTTTGAGAGATTTGAGCACGAGAGGCTGCTGTTAATTCCTTGTGTTTGACAGGTCTTAAACTGAGACTGTTGCTACGTGTACGCAAAGGCAGTAAAGTGGGCGTATGCGATAACTTGCTGTTAGCTACTTCGGTTGCCTTTCGACCTTCATCCCACATAGCGATAATAATAGGCATTATATCGGGTACTGCCGCTTTACTGCCATCCTTACTCATATTTAAGCAAGTACGTAAGTGGTTGATATCAAAAGCACTGTAGATAGGATAATCAGCAATATCAATACCGACAACCATGAGTATCAGTGTTTCTTGAAGTTGAGTCAAGTTCCAATAATGAGGTAATAAACTACGCAACACGACGAATCCATCTGATGTGCTTCTGAATTTTTGGACATAGGCAGGGCCTTCGGTAATACATATGCGAGCAAAAATGCGAGCAGCCAAAACTACGGTGTAAGGGTTCAAGTTGGGTGCAAAGAATAGCAGTGGCCACTTATTGGTGATGGTGGATGAAAATTTACTGATATAATCAGGTCCATTGGCCTTGTCGCATAGGATATCGTGAAGCATTTCAAGTACAATATTGCGCATTTGAACTGTCTTGGTAGTATTCCCACTCTGTTTAGAGTCGGTAATCATTTCCACTGTGTTGTTGTTCTCGATATCAATGGATGTAGTAGAAGAAGTCGAGTGAGTACTATCTGATCGACTTAATGAACGAGGTGCTTTAGCAGCAGAAGGTACAGATGGTGCTATAGAATTCATGTTAGATGCAAAAAAATATATTTCATATAGTATCTGCCTTTATACCTTTAGAGACTGTAGAAGCTAGAAAAGTAGCAACAGCTCGTATACTCTCTGTGCTCCAGTTACTCAGCATAATAGCTTTCAATGAATCGACAAGATGAGGGATGAGTTCCTTTGCATAAATGTTCATTCTAAAAGCCAAAAGAACCTTTTTCACTAGATCTAAATGTGTTGTGAGTACAATGTCTGTTAATATAGATGCATTCACTTACGTATTTTGGGAAGGCGAGTGGAGTTAAAGTATCTTAGTTTACTGGTATTCAAGAATAAGATAAATTGATCCAATTGGGCTTTTTGAACTGTAATAGAAGTCTTTTTCCAGATTTCAAAGTTGAGAATGACAAAACGATATGCCAAAGGGTTGTTGATAATTGAATCTCTACGGTAACAGTGTTGGTATAAAAAGAAACAAAAAAGATATATGACGCCCAAAAGATACTTACTCTGGTGAATGAGGATTCTTTCCAATAAACAATAGTAGTAATTCAATCAATTCTACAGTAATCAAATCTCTCTTCTTCTTTAGAAGGTAAGCTAAAATTTCATAGCCATGGCACCTTTCCATATCCTCAGAGTTACGCCATGAATAACGAATAATCTCAAACAGAATAGCGGTTGATTTACACAGAGTCTCCGAGGTCTACAATTAATGGTTAGTACATTGAAAAACTCAACATGATTTATGATTTACCTCTGCTCGCTCAATCAGCTTCAAAGCAATAGCACAACCACCAATCTTCCAGATTGACTCATCTAATCCGAATGGATACGCGATGGTTGGACTGCCTAACAAATAGCCCATACTTTTAGGCATATAGATAGCTGTATCTAACTTTGGTATAGCTGAGTTTAGGATCAAATGGGAGTTGCCAATCTCGGTCGCAATGGTCGCCGATGTTGCTTCACTTGTGCCCGTCAAAGTCAGCCCAGTACTGGAGCCTTCTGTCAAAGTGTTCGATGCGAAAAAGGCGAATAGTATCTTACTTTCTGGTACATTTTGGAAATGGGCACCTTTCATGACACTGGCTAGCATATTGTGTGCTTGAATAGATTCTCGGCGATTCGAGGGCATCTTGGACATACTACGAAGTGTCAAAAAGAGAGCAGCAGAGGCTTCATAGGTTTGAAATTGACGTAAAGAATCTTGAAACAAAGACTTATAACGGGCACCTAAATTGAAAAAGAGATTGATTGTTTCTTTTTCCAAGGTATCTTGAATAAGAAAAGTAGGGCCAAGATCCCATACCAGTTCCGAAGTAGCATGTTCTTTGGCAAAGGCGCCTATCACACCTTTGAGAGGGTTACTGGCTATGGACGGTTGCGCTACATAGGTACAGCTTATTTGCTCGACATAGACACCATTGACATATAAACTCATAATACTGGATTTGACAGAGAGACGCGATTTCTGATGAACAAGAGATATATGATACCAAAAGCCAGCATGGAATTCAAATGATCTGAACACAGCTTCTTGCCTAGACAAGAAATTGAAGATACGCATCATTTTGGATTTGGCATCTACATATATCTTGAATATAAGCGTTTTATCATCCCACACACTAAATAGTGACAGGTCAGAGGTATTATCTTGACGTTCAATGTGTATCCAAAAGAGTAGAGTGTACCCTGAGGTAGTAGGCGGGAAGTTGGTGAGTTGAGGAATTTCTAGTGAAGCGCATTCATTTGGTCCCAAACTAAACTGAATGAAATTTGGCCATCGACTACGAGAAGCACCTTGCAATACCAAGTCCATTAAGCCAAGTGAGTCTTCCAAATGAGATTGTACATCGAATCCTTGAAACATGTATCGAAGCTCATCAAAGCTAACGCCCATAGCCATTAGTTTCTTGATAATCTGGATCAAAACGTCTCTTTCCAATGTTGGAATTGGTTCTTTTTGGTTTTTGGGGAATACCCGCTTCAAGAGTACTAGAATTAATCCACTAGCGTTCATTTTGACTTGATTTCTTCGACTGCCCTGAGCTAAAGCGTATATAGCGCATAATACAGCGCGTGATAACTGAATATCGGTTGCAGCGATTTCTTGCAGATAGAGAATAGTAGGCATGATTTCCGGGTTAATGACTTTGGTTAAAGGCGACTTTAATGCCAGCTCAATACGTTTCATCAGGTCCAAAGTCATTGCTTTGTCCTCCTCCAAATTGTTTTTATGATCCACAAACAAATCGTATACTGATTCATCATCTATAGCGAAAGCAAACAAGACACCAAACACTTGGCGCGGTATGCAGTCTTTGTTTAAAGCACCTGTCAAAGTAATTGCGTTTTCCAAAGATCCATAACCAACGTTTTTTAGAAAATACTTTTTGTTAACTTGGTGGTTGTGCATCGATTCAGCCAAAACTGAAAATATAGCTTGAATCACTTTAATAATCTTGGATCGGACGGAGGACAAATTGGTTGTGTGGGCGTTGAAGAAACGCTCTGGCTCTTCGAAAGCACCTTCAAGAGCTACAATCATGGATACCAGACTGACATAACCTCCGACACGTCGAAAGATATCACGGGTCGATTGATGCGCTTTAAAGATACGCTTAATAGTCTTCAAGACTTCTAGTCGAAAATCCAGATCATCGCGAGGAATGAACTGTATAGCTTCCATCACTCTGCCAAATGCGTTACTTACCTCAGCCACTGGCGAAGTTTCAGTGGGTGATGCCTTGGGATCATAAGCATGGCTTGACAGGCTTTCAAAGAGTTTCAATGCGCCGATACGTGTTTCTGGGTATTGAAGTAAATCGAATAAATTTCCTCGATATCTGAATTACTACAGTTAACAGTTATTCAAAACATTTGACTATTATCACTTACGATTTTCGAAAGTTCACCACGTTGGCCGGTGTAGACGTCATGGCAATGATGCAATCAATGACTTGGTCAAAGTTGGCTAATACATGATCCAAAAACTCATCGTCTTTGACTTGCAGTTGCACTTTTTCAGTTACATCGGATAGCATCAGGCTCATAATATTAATGAGACCTGCTTCTTGCACCACCACAAAGAACTTGGAGGAAGATTTCAATAGCTGTGTCAGATAACTGCATATCAATGATACCATTCTTCCAGAAGAGCTACCTAGATTGATTTGTTAGATTTACTGGACGGTTTTCTTACAAGATACTTTACTTTGCAAATGAAGTGATAGTACAGCCAGTTCTTTTAATGGTACAAAGTTGAGGTCTACCATAATGAACAACAATAGCTCCATAATACCCTGTTGTGTCTGCAAGTCATAGTGTTCCATACTTTCAATGAACTGAGGTATAGCATTTGTACGTTCTACCACAAAGTAATTACATGGATGCGCTTCAATGATTGATTTGATTGCGTTGAATAATTTGATGCGTAATACAGCTGCAGTTGGGTATAGAAATGAGGCTAACAAGCATTGGAATGCTGGGATATTTTTTACAATTTTATCTATAATAGGTGTTAGCTTCAACTATAAGACAGACTCTATGCATTTACCTGTAGGCTCTTTTGGTTGAGGTGTTGAAAAGTCTAACTAAACGTCAGGAATATATATTTGGTAAGCAATTTATCTAAGGTCTTACCAGCATGTTGATATGGGAGTCCATCCGAAATAGAAGGAATCGGGCTGATTTTACCAACAAAACTAAGCTCAACTAGCTTATTTACGATTTCCATCTACAGCAGGTAATTAGCTTAATAAAAGCAAGGTTCGCGTCACATACCTTTAACTCTAGTAATGGTGTATCGAATGGGGCTGTTTTTAGTACTTGGTACATTATATCATAAGCAGACTCCTGTATCATTTCTTCAGATAGACCATGGAACTGTATTTTGGATGCCCCACGAAGCTGGTGATATATCAGATCCAGTGCTAATATCAGTTCTCGATAGTCCACAAACGTTAAATTATCTTTGGATACAGCCTCTTTCCATGTACGAACCAGCACTTCCAAGCTACGGCGTTGATGTAGATACTGACACACTTCACCATTCATTTCTAATGTTTTTAAGATTTCCACTGTTTTCACTTTCCAAATCATATAGGCTGGTTCTGTATCATGATCTTCTTCTGGTATTAATAGAATGGTGGGTTTAGCAGTCATGATACGAATCATCATAAACAAGGTATCTTCAGTCATTAATCTATGCAAAACAAACTGATTTTTGACAAATTGCTTTAGGATATCGACGATGATATTTCCGGTCGCGCTAATACTGGACACGTCCGTATTAGACGAGCTATTGTAGTAAGAAGGCGATAAATCAATGAATGATCGAAACAATTTGATAATAACAGATGGAATCCTTTGCTGCACCATAATTATCGACACTGCTTCCTAATGAAATGTAAGTATTGCGTTTATCAACGTAATATCTACTCACTGGTCCAAAGGAAACGACCCGTATAGCTCGTATCACATTGTACAAATGCGATTTTGACCTTAAATTATCCATCAATGCTATTATAAACCAGTTATTCTCAGCCCAATAATACTAAAACTACCAGCTTACCTTGGCTAGACTCGGATTTACTTGTGTGTTCCGGAACCTTGCGTATGCCACTGATAAGTTCTTTGGTCAGTGTACTGATAAATGCGCGATCATCTGGAATACACTCAAAAGTAAAAGCAGCACCGAAAAGTTCAAACGTTTCGCAAATAAGCTCAAGGAATTCTTTGGTGAATACTTGGGAGCGTTCCTGTGGGTTCTGGCTTAGTTTATCTTTAGTCAACTCATGAGTAGGGCGACTTTACCTCATCGCTCGATAGCAAGTCAGTACATCTCTGCCAAATCTCGCGACATCGCGTTTTTTGCTGATCTCGTCTGTCAAAAATAAGAGTGAGTTCCAAGTATTATATAGTCCAGATCCCTCTATTACT
Organism: Actinomucor elegans; assembly: GCA_026027325.1. NCBI lineage: Eukaryota > Fungi > Mucoromycota > Mucoromycetes > Mucorales > Mucoraceae > Actinomucor > Actinomucor elegans. The sequence goes on along the minus strand of JAMSLZ010000012.1, from coordinate 773,501 downwards.
TTAGCTGTTCTTCTTTGGATATCTGAGGTTCGTCAGGTATCTTATTGATGGTATTTATCCTATCAACCCAAGACCGCCACATCTTTTTGTATATAAAGAAAGAGAGAAAGAGGACTTCAAAACTGACTTTATTATTTAAATTTACTCTATTTGCCCTACAATATATGGTGTTTCCTTATCAAGAAAGCGTATGGCTCTGGTTCTTATGTTTAGTGTTGGATTATGGTAATGGAAAAAATCTGCACCAAGAACAAGATCTACCTTACCACCATAGATCTGAGGTAGTACCTGGATCTCCATCTCTGAAGTCGTGTTAGGGTCTGCAGGATGAACAATAGGCAAAGTCAAGAAACCAATCGAATCCGCATAGCCAAAATCTGTATTGATACCAAAATAATCTGATTTCTTCATAGTTAACCCTAAGCGTTTGACACAGTCAAGCGACATAGCAGAGCTACCCCACCTCAATTTAGCCAGTAAGCCTTTGACTTTCTTTCCATTGATTGTAAGCTCCAAAAATGCCAAGTTAACTCCAGCATGTTCAGGAGGAACTTGATTGCAAATACTTTGATCATGACTATTGGGATCCTCATGGTCTACAGTAGCACTAAAAGGGCTCTCATATTGTAGCATGGTATTGTTCTTTTCCTTGCTCTTCTTGTTCTTGACTGTTTGCTGCACCTTGATTTGAACAGCTTCATTTGTAAGTAGTGACGAAGACGTTGAATCGGAAGCAAGTTCTACTGAAGTAGATGCACTGGGCTCAGCTTCTTTTACTTCCGCCTTCTTTGTTTCAGGTTCAGTCTTTGTAGTGATATTACCAAGTTCTCCCTCTTTCGAGATGACAGGTTGCTTGGCCACAGCCTGGGACGTAGTTGATGAGGATGAGGATGCTTCCGAGCAAGATTTTGCTACGTTAGTTGGCTTTGAAGGTGGCTTTTCTCGGTACGAAATGATCTTTTCAACTAGATGCTGTTCCTGAGAGCTCATTATATCACTCACATTGCCGCTCTTTCTTTGTTCTTGCTGCTGGGCGATTGGACTGGATTCTGGCGCAAAGTAACCAGAGTCTCGTAAAGCCCTTGTCTCAGGCGATTTAAATATTGCGTCTGCTTCATTTTGTTCACAGCCCAAGATGGCAGAAACCCGGGCACAATGAAGACGAGCAAACGCTGCTGCTTCTACCCAACTTGAACAGGATAGTTCCACAGGCTCAACTAAACGACGCCAACGTGGATGCAAGTTCATGATGAACAAAATAACCAGTTCTCGAGGAGAAGGAGTAAAGTTCAGACGAAGCAACTTCTTTTGAAACTCACTAATGTAACTGTCTAATTTCTTTGCTAGATCGATCTGCTCTTGTTGCAAAGGGGTCCATTCTTGCTCTACTGAATCTTGACGTGTGCTTTGCGGACGCTGATCCTGAATTTTTCGTGTAGTAGCCGAATGTGTAGCGTCTGCAGTTGCACTTGATTTAATGCTGGCCTTCTTTTTCGATTTTTTAACAGATCGTACCATGTCTGATTAGTGGGAAAAGGGACATAAATGATAGATTGCGCTGCTGGTGCTCATGTGCAGTTTCAATATTGTAGGACGCGTTAATTGGCTGTCGGCAATTTAACAAATTAGGTTCGATGCTTGTTCAGGAGGGGGAGAATATTGTCTCATTTTCATGCCTACAAATTGTCAATAAGCAAAATGTATATTAATGAGTTTTAAGTAAAATTGAAAGGTATATCCAATAGCACCATGACTATTCAGTATTTCTTCTAATTCACTCCAACTATTTCCAAAAAAAAAAAAAAAAAAAAAAACTTTTCCAGGAATTTTGGGAATACCATCCATTTGCACTTTTGTAAGTGCAAGCAATCTACGCTACTAATTAACCTTACCTCTCTAAGCCTTTTTTTTTGTTCTCCAAAAAAGTGTGATTTTAAAAATTTAATTTCCAATTTCCAATTTCCAATATATCCACATTGCTTGACTGATTCTAGTCCAATATCCTAATTACTTAGCATCGAATGCATAAAATAAAGTATTACAGTTCATAATTCGGGAACCAAGTAATCTATAAATCACTTGGCCAATCTTAGTTTAATATGGCATTTGTGTAGCAGTATCTGTTCAAAGATAGTTTCTCTAACTTTTATATTCCTTTGTAAAAATTATACATTTGTAATCAAACCCGTTTTTGTTGAGAACACAGAGATTTTAGGCTGATTAGTTCCCAAGCGCCACTCACTTTGACTTCCACACTCAGCCAAAACTTTGAACATTATATTGAGCTTGTCATGTCCGAAATATCCTGTCTCTTTTGTTTTATTAATAATATATAAATGAATGAACATTTAGAAGAAACGAGTTTCGACTATATTGTATTAGGGACAGGACTTATAGAATCTGTATTAGCCGGGTAAGACGCTTATTTACTTTGTAAACTTTTCATTTTTCTGACATAATCTAAACAGCTCTCTTGCTCGCGTTGGCAAAAAGGTACTTCATTTAGATAGCCATCAGAATTACGGAGGTAACTGGGCTGTGTTTGGCTTCCGTGAATTAGTACAATGGTATCTTAATAGAAAACAAGGTAATTACTTTCTAAAAAGATGTACTCAATAGACCGAGATTCCTGACCTGCTATTGTTTTGTGTATAGAAACAACATCATCGCTTGAAGGTAACAAATCTTACAAAGAAACCTCTCGGGATTTGTAATGACATTTTGTACAGTAGGCGAGTTCTGTGTAGATTATGAACGAAGCTACGCCTCAAATTTTCGCCACGTTGATTTGAAGCTTTATAGCGGTCTCCATTCAGGGCCAGAGCCGGAATATATCCAAAAAGCGATAGAGGAAGGAACCCTGAATGATCATATCCCCAAAGCCTCTTCAGCATCAGATCAACTTCTTTTTGATGCATTCTTTAAAGACGCACTCACATCTCAGGATAGCAAAGATAAAGTGAGCGAGACACTATCGAATATGGACTTGTTCTTAGATCTATTGAAAGTATCACGATCTTATAATCTTGATACAACACCTAAACTACTAGGAGCTCGAGAAGAATTGGTCGAAACCTTGATCCGCAGTGGAGTAGGCAGATACCTAGAATTCAAAAATGTAGATGATATCTTTATTTATGATAAGACAACTAAATATTTGGAAAAGGTAAGATCGAATGTTACTGGACTCAATGGATGGTTGATCAAAGTATATATTAGGTCCCAAGTTCAAAAGAAGATGTATTTACAAATAAGTCTGTTACTTTGATTGAAAAGCGAAAGCTGATGAAGTTTTTGACATTTGCAATGGAATACCAAGAGGAGGATCCTTTATTAGAAGGTGAGAGGGCCATACACTTACGAGGAAAATGTGCTAACATGGTTTGCAGGAACTGAGTCCATGAGTTATTGTCAGTTTTTGCAAGACAAGTTCAAGATTTCAGGAAAACTACAAGAGGCTATTGTTTATGCAATTGCCCTTGCAAATGATAAAGGTATATTCATTCAAAATTCTATGAAAATGGCTCTAATAGTTGGTATAATAGTGTCCGTGAAATCTGGACTAGAGAACACACACAAATTTGTTCTATCAATGGGCCGTTTTGGAAAAGGAGCATATCTCTGTCCTTTGTATGGAGGCGCTAGCGAAATTGCTCAAGCTTTTTGTCGAGTCTGTGCTGTCTACGGTGGTACTTACATCTTAAATCAGCCCTTGGAGAAATTCGTTGTGGATAGTAAAGCAAACGAATGCACTGGAATTATCACCAAAGAAGGACAGGAGTATAAATGCAACAAGTTGATTTCTGGTATCGATTATTTGACAGCATCATGGCTGCCTGCGGCAGGAGAGGAATTAGGGTAAGAGAGAGAACAAAATCGGGTACTGCACTTATGCTTACGCTTTGGTGCATAGTTCTTGGGTATCAAGAGCAATCATTGTTACTGATTCTCGCTTGGGATCCATTGCCTTACAACCCTACGCGTCTGAAGCACTAAGTTATAGTGTATTCCCCCCTGGTAGCGAAGCTGGGAATACAGACGAACCTATTTATGGCATTCATCAAAGTGAAGAGAGTATGGCATGCCCAAAGGGCTATCGTAAGTACGCGCTTTTCAGCAAATCAGCTTCAATACTAAACTATAATGTCAATCAGATGTTACCTACTTATGGACTGCTTCAAAGAGCAAAAATGTTTTAAGAAAGGCAGTTGATTTATTGTTGATGAAAGAGCAAGATATCGAAGAAAGCCAAAAAGTTGCTTTGCTCTTTACTGTGTTTTATGAACAGCGTGTTCGCAAAGCAAAAGACCTTAACAGTTCTTGGAAATTACCTAAAAACATTATACCATGTAGTGATCCAGATGTATCATTAGATTTTTCGTCTGCAACTGAAGAAGCACAATCTTTGTTTTATGAGTGTGAATCTACTGAAGCAGAGTTCATGCCCGCTGCAGAACAAGAACCAGAGGATGATTTTTAATTAGTTTATCAATTTTTTTGTATATAGATATTCTAAAATAAAGGTTTTATACAGCTTTGCTCAGCTAAATACGATGCTGAATAGAGCCTTTTTTTTTTGGTATTTATCGGTTGATTGTTTAATATCTGTAGTTTGTTAATATACATCACCTATAATCTATTCTTACATAATATGATTTCAGCCTATCTCTTATTTTTCAGTATCGTGATAAAAAAAAATGGATTGTTTTATAACTTTATTTTTTGTTTTAGTTTACAAGGAAAAACATGTACACTATTTGAAGGGCGGCAATTGTGAGCAAGAACCACAGACGTCTTTTACGTTGAGGGTTCATAGTAGATGGACCAGCAGCTGCATCGGGCAAAATAACATATCTCATTGAACGAAGCTAATATGATTGTTAGCTTTTTTTTCACCTTTCAAAAAAAAAAAAAAATCCTTCACTTACCAAAAAGAAACTGACACAGAAACCAGTGTAAAAGAATACGAGCCATGGGATATAACCTTTACCAAACATCAATCGCGTAATATCAGTGACAATAATACCGACAAACTTGTAACCGTAATAAGATAATAGATCAAGCATCGAAGCTTCAAAGGGAATACTTAAGAAGTAACAGCCTAATCTAGTATACACAATCTCCCAAAACACAACAGCGACAGATGTAGAAACAGCAATATACAGCATCTCGGGGTGAAAACTACGATATCTTTTGTTAATCATATTATTCAGATCAACCATTACGACCTACTTTTTATGAAGACCAGCAGTTAATCCACAAAGCAAGACATATGTCACTACTGCCATCACTATTGCAAGAAACAAGACATTAGTTTCCCGAGATTAGAAGGCTTTTTGAACTTCCTTACCAGGAATATACAAGTCAGGTGAATTTAAATCTTCTCTTGGAGGTTTAAAGCCTTCCATTTGGCCCGTTTCTGATCTCATAATCAAACGATTCCAAGACTATACAGTGCAGTTCAATATCAAACCTTTCTTTTTCTCTTGACAGCTTAAACGCGTTTGTACTTACAGAGTTTCTCCAAGGGAACAATAAAAGTCTCAGTTTACTCATAACGTAGGTATTACTGACATTAAAGTAGTGCCTCAGTGCAGGCATATTCACCCATCTATTAAACTACGCGACATTAGTACAACGCATTTGCACCATAGTGTATTGTAGTTTCTTACGTTCTTTTCAACATAAGCTGATCCTTGAGCCATTGCGCTTCCAGCAAATTGCATACCCATCTGAGCAGCAGGATCATTGAAACCAAACTGGCTATAAAGGTTAGATTGAGGTGTCTGTTGAGGTTGAGGTGTGTACGCGTTAGGATCATAAGTTTGATGCATCTTTTGCTGCTGCTGCTGCTGCTGCTGCTGCATCATGGGTTGGTTATATTGATAATGTTGTTGTTGCTGTTGCTGATGCTGCAATCCGGGCGAAGGTGTAGACTGATGAACAGCTGTGCCAAAATCTGGTATAGGATGCTGAGGTACGGGATGCTGAAGAGGTGGTGGAGACTTTGAAGGCGCTCCATAGGGCTGATTTGCATATTGATAGTTTGGATTACCTCCTCCAGATGGATACATTACTATACTATTCGTTCTGTACGCGGATAAAAGAGTAGCAGTAGTAGTTTCGCTGGGCTTTTTAGAGAAATAGAGTCCTCTAGTACACTAAAATTGATTTGATTGGCTGTTTTGGCCAAGCAGCGCGCTTGTTATACCATAATGTTTTGAAAATTGATTGGATAGCTGGATTAGAACAATGAATCAACAACAAAATAACTACCTACAGCCCGTTACTACTATGCTACAACTGTTATGATCTGCTATTTGGTATAGAGTCGGATGTTTCGATATTTTAATGCAGCTTTCAGGCTATACCAAAGCATAAACCAATAAGGCGTCTATTAAAAAAAAACTTTACATTATTTGGATAATGTGCCTAACAGCGTAAGGATCACGTTAGATCTATTAACTCCTGGATCTTTTTCAAATCCTATATAAATTTTAGCTGTTTCGCTAATGAGGTGAATTAATTACATAAAAAAACATCATAAAAAGAATATAGATGCATCGATTTACATGTAGGAAATTAGTCTCAGTCATAAACTAGAAATCACACTTGTAGTATTCTCTATCCACAGTTTTATCGCTCTTTTCTGTACTGAGAAGAGAAATGGCCCATCCTTAAACTCAATATTAGATACGACAATGGAACAAACAAAAAAGTAATCTGAAAGTCTTCCTAGAAGCGTGAGATGACGTTTATAGTAGATAATATTATATGCTTAATGTTTGTTGGGTCAAATTTTTCAAATGTTTGTTAGGTTTTTCCCGTACATAAAGTAACATTGTTCAAGTAGAGACCGAAATCTGATAATTTGGGGACTTGCCAATTTGAAGTGTCTTATTTCTTTTATCTTGCCAGTACATATGTAAAATGACAATTGCAAATACTACCGCAAAAGAGAACTCAGAATGGTTAAGAGATCCCAGTTTGGGTAACAATACCAAAGAATTAGTGATCTCAGATAACATAACAAATGCACAACTTCACCGCTATGATAAAGAAAGCCAAACATTAGTAATAGAAAACGAGGACTGTGTTATAGTACCAGCCACTGATGTAGATAAGAACGCTATGGAAGAATATTCAATCAAGGTTTTTCTTTCAATATATATATAGTGTAAAGGCTATAATATATACGTATATCTAACCTAATGTACATAACTTAGAATAAAATATCACGACGAAGGAAATGGGTTATATTATCAATCGTAGCTCTCCAGGGTTTTCTTGGCCCTTTAACCAGCTCTATATATGTAAGAACGATTGTCAATTTGTAAGATGATGCTAAATCTAAACATGCTTAGGTTCCAGCAATTGCTCAAGTTAAACAATCATTGAATACATCCAATATTGCTATCAATGTGACAATATCACTCTACGTTTTCATTATGGGTGTAGCTGTATGTATCCAACTCGCTAAAACATTACACATAAAGAGTGCTTGAGTGATCTAAATGACATCTTATAATAGCCTTTGATCTGGGCTGCTCTTTCTGAAAGATATGGCCGACGAGCGATTTATTTGCTGGCGACGTTACTATACGTTTCAGCTACTATTGGGTGTGCACTTTCAAACTCTATAGCTCTTTTTATTGTCCTACGTGCATTACAAGCTACTGGTGCAAGTGCAGCACAAGTAGTAGGAGCTGGGTAATATGCTTACGATACAAACAAAAGATAAGTTATTGATATAAAAACGAATAGGACAATAACAGATCTGTTTGAAGTGCAAGAACGAGGCAGTGCCATGGGATTTTTTCTATTGGGTCCTTTGATCGGACCAGTTGTGGGGTAACGATCTGATTGTTTAACTCTAGAAACTGCTTTTATCTAATCTAATAATTTAGTCCTATTACTGGAGGTCTGATTAATGAATGTAAGCATATATATAGGCTAATGGTTATGATTCACATATAGTATACTCAAATGCGCTTTTGTGGTTGTAGTCGTGAGCTGGAGATATATATTTTGGTTTCTATCCATCATGGGTGGACTGATCTTTATTCTGATTTTGTTCGCTTTGCCTGAAACATCTGCGCTTATATTAAAAAAGCGAGCTCAATTAAAACAAGCCAAGGAATTAGGCATTGAAAATAGGAATCTCTCACCAAGGGGGGAACATATCTGGACTAGCATGACAAGGCCTTTCAAATTCGTCACGAAACCCGTGGTCATTCTTGCCACTACGCCTTACTCAATGGCTTACGGCTTCATGTATTTTATGATTGCCAGTCTTCCGCTTCAGCTCACTTCTCACTATGACTTTCTAAGCTATCAAATAGGATTGGCGTATCTCCCTAATGGCATGGGCAATGCTATTGGGGCTTATATTTCAGGGAAACTAGCAGACCGCGCGATAGTAGAAAAAGATAACGTCAAACGTGAGAATGAATCCCGATTGACTCCTATGTGGATTGGTATACTAGTGCTTCCTACAGGTTTATTGATGTATGGGTGGTGCGTTCAGTTCAGTGTTCACGTAGCAGCGACTGTTGTTGGCCTGTTTCTCTGCAAGTATTTTTGTTTATTTCAATTTTGATCAACCGATTAGCTAACTTGCAGTTGTATAGTGGGTTTTGGGGTGGGTATTGTTCAGACACCTTGTAATACTTACATTGTAGATTCGTATCAAAAACATTCTGCATCCGTGATGAGCGCTGCTAACCTGATGAGATGTGTATCAGCTGGGTGTACTCCATTAGTAGCACCTAGATTACTAGCAACAATTGGGGATGGATGGTCTACAACTATTCTAGCTATTTTGAGCCTTATGAGTGGTATTTGCATTTATATGGTGCAGCGATATGGAACACAATGGAGACAAAAAGAGTATTCTCTTTAACAAGTGATAGATACAGTCTGCTTATATAGACTTTTCTCATTCCTTTTTTTTTTATCTATTTTGCTATTGTATATGACTAATAGCATAGAAATCTACTATTAATACTATATATCATAATACTGGAATAAATCATATAAACTATAATAATTCGATTCTACATGAGATTGGATTGAAGTTGATTGCTGTTTTAACAGACGCAATAGCTCACTCTTTCCATCTATGAGCTACTATCTACATGTGGAATTTGACCTAGATCTTTTGCGGTCTTTGTATTAAATAGAGAGTTGTTCCAATGTTTCAAACTTTTGTTGAAGGTTAAACTACGAAAATAAAGCCCTTATCGGACTTGTTTCAAGTGTCTATTCTAATGTTCATTGTCATTATCGCTAATTAAGCGTCGTTATATACTGATTTATATTATTTTATACTATTGTTTATTCAGAGAGCACTGCTATACGGTAAGGGTTGAACCGATGGAAAAAAAAGGGGGTTAAAAGCCATCATTAATGAGGCGAATTGTCATAGAATCCAAAATGGGGCATAAAAGCACTACTATAACTAGCTAATGTTTTAACAACTGAGCCGGGTTTAATTTGGTTGCTGGTACCCAGCATAATGTTACTAAACCGATTCTTCTTGGGTTTTATACGGCAAACAAGCTGTGCTTGCTCTGAATTGTACGTAACAAAGACGGATTGTAAACTATACTTCTAAATTATTTCAATCAAGAACTGATGCAAAGGAATTCAGAAACTCCTCGTTTTTTTTTATTGGGCTATAGATGACATTAATATTTTCTGTAATTTATTCAAAAAGTTGGATATGTTTATTTAATGCTAAATAATCACTTATTCACGATATATGCCTTAATAGAGTTTGTGAATAGTTTCATTAGATATATAATGGTACAAGTATCATTTACAATTATTTTAACAGATTGAAATATCGTTCATTATCACTGACTATTTTCACCTTATAGAGATACATCTTTAACTTGAATATTTGTAATACAATAAATAAAGAAAAATTTGATTATATACGTTGTCATAATTCAAAGCTATGCAACTAACATTCTCTTCCTTGATAATCCTGCTCTCGTACTTGAAAGTGTTTCACGAAGATTTCAGCCTGAGTATATAACTAACGATTTTTCTAAAATCGGATTATTTTTTACGTCTCAACATACTCGGGCCGGTTCCGTTTAAACATCGCATCTTGTGTTGGCACAAGCTTAGGATGAGAGATTTATATTTATTAAGGCCAGTATTTTGCTAAAAGTGATGATTATATTAAATTTTACATATGCACTTTTGTTATCTACATTTTATGTAAATTTAGTTTGCAGAACTGTAGGCGATTTCACAGATCTACAGACTAATACCAGTTAGATGTCTTATCTAAATAGTACTTTAAACTCAAAATAAACTACCTCCATCTCCTACTATGGTCTCAATTTAATTCGAATTCAATAGACATTTTATTGGTTATCGATTAGTAGTATATTGCGATACGCATTCCTATATTGCTTAGTCGATCTCATATAGGACTTGTTAAGGCTGCCATCTATCAAAAATAATGAGGATAAGGAAACTACAATAGATCCAGGGAAATCATTTAGAGAATACTGTGTACCTGTATTGGTTAAAGCTTTTCATTTTGTAAAAACTAATGTTTACTGAAAAATTTAAGCAACTTGTTCTATTGTCATGCATTTGCTGCTTATTGTGTATTGTTATAATGAACAATTTGAGCTTGCCCTCTCATTGATGGTTATAAATAATAAGGGTGACTATTAGACTGGTCCATTTAGACAGTTAGTTCCGAGGATTTATCTACAGATGCAAGTTTGTTATATTTGAGAATTGTTTGCTCGCGGTAGAAACATGGAATCAAGGCACGGCTGCCAGAATTGATCGATGGTATCAGCCCGAGCTCCTTTTCTGATACCACTAGTCTTTGTATGCTTAACTTAGTATAGACTTGCTGGCTCAAGAGAATGGAAAAAAAAAAGTAACGAAACTTTTCCGTTTGTCTCATATATGAACAAAGCATTATAAATATATCCATAGATTTATTATAATCCTGATTATTACCTTTTTGTTTTCTTTTATTTACTCAAGCGGCTGTCAATATCCATCATGAAACTTTTCTTGTCTCTTTCACTCGCATGCATGTTATTGGGGTTCCATTCTGTTAGTTCCTTAGCGACAGGAGAAGAAGCTTCTTTCGCCCGCTTTCCCTCTCATATCATTAAACTGAAAGCAAGCAGTCTTCAAAACACCACTGGTAATCAAGCGTTCACTGAATAGGATTGACTTTCTAATTGATTTAATAGGATTTGAGCCTAAATCATTCATCAGAAAACATTACACAGCTTTCCAAAACACAAAAGGCAGCCTTCAAGGCAAACACGACATAATGAAAGCAAGTTTGACAGCCAATGACAAGCAAAATGACAATCTACCAGTGGGCTCCTTAAAAAATATTGATATGGGCCAGACATTCAAAGCTGTTACTGGCTCTTTCGATCCTTCTTTTGTCAGTTATTTGAGCCAGTTGGATGATATAGAATATGTAGAGACAAATCATGTTTATAAAGCGGCTATCCTCCCGGCAAGTACGAAGCCTCAGCCTTATACATCACAGCAGATGCAAAGCCAATCCAAACAGCAGCGTCGTAATCATCAGCATAAACGTAGTATTGTGACTCAGCTCGATGTCCCTAGTTGGGGTATTGCGCGGATCAACCGTCGAGATCGCAGCGATTTGAATACGTACTCAGTAGATGAATCAGCAGGGTAAATTGATCAAGTAGTTGTTCATTTTTTGTATTCATAATAATATTTTCAGATCTGGTATTCATGTATACGTTTTTGACTCTGGCATCAATATTAATCATCCAGATTTTGGTGGCCGTGCTGATATGGAAGCTAGCTTTATTGATTATGAAGATGAAATTGATAATGCTGGACATGGTAATTGAGTTACAGGATTTATTTACAGACGTAATTAAACCTTTATCTCTCTCCCTCTCTCTTTCTCTCTTTTAAGGAACCCATGTAGCCGGTACTATTGGAGGAAATTCTTTTGGTGTAGCAAAGAACGTTATACTACACGGCGTTAAAATACTTGATCGTAATGGTGACGGAACTACCAGTGCTTTAATCCAAGCTATATCTCATGTTACTCGGGTTGCAGAGCCTGGTCGTAGCATTATCAATCTTTCGCTTACTGGGCCTCGCTCACAAACCATTGATGATGCCCTTTCAGTCGCTGTCCGTGAGCATAATATTCCCGTGTTTGTATCTGCCGGTAATTCCGGTGATAATGCTTGCGATTATTCACCTTCAGCAAATCCAGATGTATTTACAGTCGGAGCCTCGAACTATGATGACAAGATTCCAAATTTCTCGTCTTATGGTGATTGCGTACGTATCTATGCACCCGGCACCAACATTACCAGTAGTTGGCTAGGCGCAGAAACACAGACCATGGATGGAACAAGGTAGGTTGTTGCTCTTCATAGTCGTTATATACTGATTTTTCCTTTAGTATGGCTAATCCTCATGTTACTGGCATCGCTGCTATGCTTATGAGCCAATACAGATTTCAATCTGCGCATGAAGTATATGATGCAATCGTGAATTTGGCTACTCATAATGTTTTGAAATCTTCAACCAAAGATGATACCTCAGAAAAGTTACTAGCTTACAACGGTCCATAGAGAATAAACTGATATTTTAAAGATTAAACTCTTAATAACACCGAGAAATACTATATGCCTACCATCCTGTTTTGTTCAATTCTGTTTCATATCCGTGAAGTGCCCGACTATCTAATGGAATTCAGTATTTGCTTACAGACAAATCTTATTGTCTCTAGTATGTGAAATTAAACCGAGCGATTTTTTATGATTGTTTAATTATGACGTTCATGCTTTACGTATCCCGCGAAACAAACAAGCAAGCTACTTAACACATTTTCTTGAGGATATCTACCTTTTGTTCTTCTTTGTTTTAGTTGAAAATAAGAAAAAATGGTCTTCCTTTCACGTGCTTTAAGTAATGGTAAAGGTACATGATAAGCGTATAACTAACTTTCCCTCGCTAATATATGTTATAGAATCTGTTAAAGAAGAAGAGGCTAGGTTCCAAATGAATGATGAGTCTCTATCTTCTGAAACGACTATATATGGAACTCGTTGGGCTTCCAGAGATATTCCAAGGTAACAGGTGATGAATGGGTGTGTAAATGTTTGCTAACACTAGTCGATTTTGACGTTTAGATATGATATGCCTCAAGTAAGTTACTTACTCTGTAACACGTCAACTGTGTTTTCTAATGTTACTTTCCCTTTTTTTTTAAGGATGAAATGCCGGCTAGTACGTCATGAGCCCTTCATTTCCAAAGAACTTGTACTAATCATTGGTCACATATAGATGTAGCATATCGAATGATTAAAGATGAAATTACTGTAGGTGCAATCTATCACACCTAATGAACTCAGCTAAAAAAACTTGTCAATTAATTTAGTTGGATGGCACGCCTGCTCTGAATCTTGCAAGTTTCGTCACAACTTTCATGGAAGATGAGGCCGAGAAGCTAATGACAGAGAACCTTTCGAAGAACTTTATCGATTTTGAGCAGTATCCTCAAACTGCAGAATTAAGCGTAAGATGAACCCTGACAATGAATAATCCTTGCATTGAACCTGTTTGATATAGAATCGATGTGTAAACATCATCGCTCGTTTATTCAATGCTCCTACCTATGATGCTAAATCTGATGCTATCGGCTGTTCTACTGTTGGTTCCTCTGAAGCTATCATCTTGGCTACGTTAGCTATGAAGCGAAGATGGCAAGCCGCTAGAAAAGAGAAAGGCCTACCCATAGATAAGCCAAACTTCATTATGGGAGCTAATTGCCAAGTTGCTTGGCATAAAGCTATGAGGTACTAAATTGATTCGTTTACACGTCTTTATATATAATAAGCAGTTTAATCTGATGTTTTTGCACTTGATTCTTATAATAGATACTTGGAAATTGAAGGCCGAGAAGTACCTTGTACCGAAGAACTGCTTTACATGGATCCCAAGAAAGCAGTAGACATGGTTGATGAAAATACAGTCGGTATTTGTGCTATTCTGGGTTCTACTGTGCGTATACGTAATCCATAGAAGATAGAATTTACTAACGCGGAGTTGGTATCTGTAGTATACTGGACACTATGAGGATGTAAAGACTCTTGACTCACTATTAAAGGTCAAGAACAAAGAAAACGGATGGGATGTTGGCATTCACGTGGATGCTGCAAGGTATGTTGATGTTAAATAGTATGCAGTAATAGTTTGCATTGTCTAAAAGCCTTCTGAAGCGGTGGCTTCGTAGCCCCATTCGTCGCTCCCGACTTGGTTTGGTGAGTAGTAAACTAGTTTGTCCAAAACATTACGTGAAAACTGATTAGTGTCAAACAGGGATTTCCGGCTTCCCCTTGTTCATTCGATCAATGTCTCTGGACACAAGTATGGCTTAGCCTATCCTGGAATTGGTTGGGCTCTTTGGAGAAGTAAAAAATACTTGCCTGAAGATCTGATTTTCAATATCAATTATTTGGGCTCTGATCAGGTATACACCCAAGATGATAGCTTCATCAAGCATACGAATACTCATAAGCAACATTTAGGCTTCATTCACTTTTAATTTTAGTAAAGGTGCTTGCAACATTATTTCTCAGTATTATGTCCTTATTCGTCTCGGAAAGACTGGATTCACGCACATCATGAAAAATTTGACGCTTACAGCTGATTACCTTGCCGAAAAGTTGGAAGATACTGGCTACTTCGAGATTCTTAGCGCCAGAAATGGTCAAGGCGTACCTCTGGTTGCTTTTCATCTCAAGCAGAAGAAAATATACGATGAGGCAAGTTATCCATCTAAAAACCCTTATCTTGACATGATATCTAATTAAATTCTCGCGGTATAGTTCGATATTTCTGCCAAATTGCGTGAACGTGGCTGGATTGTTCCTGCGTATACGATGGCCCATGCTATGGAGCATTTGAAACTTATTCGAGTCGTTGTTCGCGAAGATTTTTCTCGAAGCCGTTGTGAACTCTTGATCCGTGATATAAAATCTGCTATCGCTCATCTAGATCATTGGAGCGAGGAAGAAGCAGAGAATCATCGGTAACTATACAACACATGTCCGAAATTGTCTGCATAGACTAAATCCTTTTTTTTTTTTTTAGTAAACATCGTGGCACAAGTGCAAGACATGATCATAAAGCTAACTACAGTAAAGGAAATGTTCAGCCAGATGATAAGAAGAAAGTAAAGAGTAAAAAGCAGGAAGCACCTGGCGTTTGCTAAGAATATATCTATTACAATCGATCATCCAGCAAGATGATGCACAAGTTCAGTAATAAATATATGTGTTTTCAATAAATTCAATTACTTATCAAGCTCGTATTTATGTCATGTCTTTTCTCTTGGATATCCTAGTTTAATAAAGGCTTTATAAAGTTTAGTAATAAATTCTGAATATGGAATCCTCTTTGTACGTGGCATTAACCTCGGATGGATTGAGAAATCTATAGAACATTACACCTAGACAATATGAAATTTATATAAATTACAGCTATGGTCATTAATATATAATAATCGTTGAAATTCATACAGAGTAGCTATAAAAGCCTGATTTGGATATGTGATAGTAATCAGATGTGACATAAAGCCAGGATCAATAGACAGATTAAGAAATGTCCAAAATCGAACTATTGCTAAAAGAGTCGATATACTTTTAGGCTCCCATTTTTTAAACCAACTAAGAATAGTAAACTAATCTATCCGATTTCTCATTATAATCCATCCTTGATACCTCCATTATAATTATAAGGCGCACGGTTTGTAGCATGGTTGCAATATTAAGGTATAAAACTTAACGAGTTTTATGTGTTTGTTAATGTGGGGTATACGAAATTGAAGAAATCAGTTCTAGCTAGCACCGGAGTTTACATTATGGCCTACAAGTCGCGTTTTTTAAAGCACAGAGACCATTTTCTGGAGCAGCTTTTATCGAGATCGCGTTGAATATGGACGAAACGAACACTCTAGTCCGAGATCAGTCAGAAGGACATAAAGCTTTACTCGAACTTGAATCCAAATTTAACAAAAAGATTCGTTCAGCTGCTTTAAGCATTCAAGGATCTCAAATTCAAGCATTGACTGGTTTCAACCATATATTCGAGCAATACCCGTACCCTGTAGTGATCAATGCTGCTATTTTGAAGTTGGCTGATTGGTTTCGCACATAGTAACTGAGCTTTATACAGTCCCTTGCAAGGTTCAGCATATAACTAACTTGTCTTGTATAGTAACAATAGCGTCAAGTATTATGTTTACAAAGTCTTTAAAGAGGCGTCAGACGTTCACTTGGCCAAAGTTTTTAACGTGGAAGAAATCGTGAGACGTATCTTGCCTATTCTCGGTAGTAATGATCCTATAGCACGTTCTATCACGCTCAGAGTACTAGGGTGCATGTCCATGATCATTGGTGAAAAGCTGGACGTTCAATTTGGGTATTTGTGCATAATAAGTGGTTGTGTCAAAGACTAATGGATATTTCAGTATTATACAGAGGCTTGAATTAGCTACTGACAGAATAGAGCTCGAAGCAGCTATCTGGGCAGGAGATCAAATATGTGCTCGGTCACGCCGATTTCCTTCTGTCATCTTTGCCAAGGTCGTAAATAAACTGGAAAGTAAGAACTAACAAGATATATGTTGTATACTCTATTGGTATTCACTGTGATTGATAGGCCTTGATACACCTTTTGATATTAAACTAAGATTAGTCAAGATCTTCCGACACATGCACCAGGATATTGGTATGGCAAGACAGGCTAAATTGACATGTTTGGTCTTGTTACAAAACCCAGATACGGATTGTAAGCTCGTCATTGTCACTCTAAGAACACTTACTTTGCTACTAAGTGAAGCTGTTATTGATCGAAAAGAACAGGTAAAACAATTAAATTATACTGTATCGTTTATTAACACAACCTAGATTGATCGACTGTTAGATTATGCCTTGAACGATACACGCGAAGATATATGTTACAATGTATTATATGACCTACTATTACTCGGCAAAAACGATATTATGTTCGATGAAACTCATATTATTCGACTATTTCAAGTCATTATTTGTGCTAAGAACAGCAAGATACAACAAAAAGCATTTCAATGTGCTCAAGGACTTATAGAAACACACCAAAAACTAGTGTTGCGAATTGCCTTATCGGATCCTAATGCATCGACTTGCCAAACTTTTGTTCAGTATATCTGGGATTGCGAGAAAATCTTGCACAAGGCTATTGTAAATCAACAATATCCTATCCTGATTACAAGTGCCAAGCTCTTATATAGTGTTTTGCGAATTTTTTTATCACATCTTACTAGAACGGATGACAATACAATGGATGTTGATATTCCTCTTATTTCGAGAATGAAAGAGCTGGGCAGACGTATAGCAGAAGCTATCACCAAAGTGGATATAAGTTTAATTAATCAGGACACACACTTGAAGCAGCGCAATGGATCTGTAGTATGTAGTATTCGTTGCCATAAGGCCTTTTGGAAGCTAACTAACATTTGAATAGCTACGAGAACTGTTGAAGATTAAAGCCAAGTACTGTTTACTACTAGATGGCTGGGATTGTGATGCTACTTTCAAGAATGCTTACACCATGTTAACGAATGCTGATGGTAAGCCATTTTTTGGAAGCTTTTACTGATTAATATGCTTACATTATTATTGGATAGATGATATTGCAGCTGTATTGCTACCTTACTTGTCCAATATTTCGAAGAAATGCAATCAATTGCTAACTTGGTTTCCTGAAGAAGCTCTCAATGAACTAGATAAGAGAGTAAACAGACCCTCTGTATATGTAAGTAGCTTTACTATGGACCAGTTCTATCATTAACATCCTGTTGTTAAGCTTAATTTGATTCGATTATTGTTACGAACGACATCAAGCAGCCACGAATTAACGAATAAGCTCATTGATTCACTACATCAATTTGGAAATTGGGATATACATACAGAAAAGTTTTCAAAGAATGGTTGGAGTTTATATCTAATAGGGATTGAAGCTGGTTCATGTGGCTGGTATAAGTTGATGTACGTTATCATGAGAGATTTGCGTAAAAAAGCAGAAACAGAGGCTTGTTTTTACTGGCTAAGTTCTTTATCATCTCTTGCTCAAGGGGAATGGCATTTATCAACAGGGAAGCCAGCTTTAGATCATCACATCAGGTCCATGACTGAGCTCAAGGTAAAAAAAATATATATATATATATATATATATATATGGCCATTTGCATTTGTCTTTGTACTAAACACATGTAGGCTTTGCAATCTTTTGATCAATCTAGGACAAAGCAATACTGGTACTTGCAGCTAAGAATGGAATTTATAGAAGTTGTACAGCATACAATGCAAATACTTGATATCCAGGCCATCTCATTCAAAAGATTATCGAAGCAACTACAAGCATGCGCTGTTCAGTTTCGTAATATTGCTTTCAGATACGATTTCTTGGCTCAGTCGCAGTTTGGTACGGAAAAAGAATTACTACAAGTCATTGAATCATACAAAATCTGTGCACTTGCTTGTGAACATGCTGTTCGTACGTTTGTTGGTTCAGATCAGCTATTTTTTTGCATTGATCCCTCGCTGATACCCTTGATTAGCAAGGAACCTGCGACTAATATATCAGCCATGGATTCAATAGCTCGTATGATGGAATTATGTCGTGGATTTGTACGTACAGCAACACACTGGGAAGAGCTGGCTCATTTGGAAGAAACAGATCGGCGGACGGTAAGATAGAATGAGAGAAATTGTTTATTTGATATCTAACAAACCACAACAAAGACCTGCACTCCAGGTATGATGTCAATCTTGCAAACAATACTGAAAGAGCCTTTAGTTCTGCCTAAATCCTTCTTCAGTAGCCGTAAGCATGTCAATATACAATTATCAACAGAGCCTTTGATGAGCGAAAAACAACCTGTGAAATTACAACCAAACGAAGATCTTGTGATAAAGTTTGAAGGCCTAGTAGAAGTGAATCAACATGTCAAGAGTAAAATGAGATTTAATAGACGTACAAAGGCTTGATCCTCATATTTCTTTTATATAGATTTGGAGAAGAGAATCTCGAAAGCTATTATTGTGTGTTTTGTTACCAAGGAAAAACTATTGCATTACAGCGATAGGATAGGCGTGAACATGATGTTTTCAGAACCAGCACAGATGTTGGTGGACCAGGTTAGTTGTAAAGAATCAAGTCGCTACAAAATATTGATTAATTAACAGTTTGCTATTTTGTATTAGGGCGTATTGCTACAGCCACCTACTGTGTATATTGCTAATGTTCGAAACTCATATTTCACCTATACTGGTTTATTGAGTTTGCCAAAATCTAAATCACCAGATTTGCTACCTTTGACTAAAAAAGAAGCCTGGGTCAATGTCTTTGTCAAGATTCTTGATGAAAATTCCGGAATCTGGTCAGTAGGACCGTTGCAGTGGGGAAAAGTGATATGGCAATAATACAGTTAAGTAATACTAGATACGCACGCTACTTGTTTACATCGAAATAAAATGCGTACATTACAAACTGTGATATAAATGCCATCAAAACCTTAACACCTAGTCAAAGCCCCTCTGGACAGAAAGCTTTTAATAACTGTAGCTCTATGAGTTTATTTGATCTTGTGTTTTTGTAGTTGTATACCGACATAAAAATAAAAGTACTATCTAACTTGGAGAAACCAAATAATGCGTCTATCAATGCAATTGATTTTAATTGCAGACGTCTCAATTATACAAGATATCCCAAACAAGAATCACAAATAGAGCTACTATATCCAGCAGAGGGTCTGGCTTTTTTTTTTAAACCAAATGAGCTTGCATACGTTGTTAAATTTTCTAGCATCATTACAAAGTTGTGTTGTTTTTATATTATTAGGCTTTCTCGTCATTAAGCATTTACCAGCAAATAAGGTCTGTTTTAAAGCTCAAGAATCTGTTGGCTATAGTCCTGTCCTGGAGGTATTGGGAAAGAAAATAGTGCCAATAATAATTTCTACTTGCTACCCCGATTTGTTTGTTACCTGTTAGCTTGACTATATTATAATATCCCAGAAAGCCACTCTGAGTATTTAATCATGTAGAATTCAAGATAACAGCTATATAGTAGAAGGTCTACGTCTTTCTCCTATTCAAGAACTATAAAATACATCCCCATGTTCAGCTTGGTTCTAGTAATTTTTTTGTTTTTGTTTTACATGCAAATGCAAACATTTTATGAAATAATAAAGACGTTCCTATATCGAAAAAAGCGAACACAAAGTATGCCGTAGTTGACATATGTTTTACTTAATCAAACGTTATTGTTCGAACGCGGAGGAATCTCCATCTGTGACTCCATTGGAGGGAACTGCGAAAAGCGCTAATTTATTCTTTGTATAAACTTACAAAGGAAACAAATAAGGAAAAATGATCTGGACATCCTGCTATGAACAAGGCATATCCAAAAGCTCTTTGACAGTTATAGTAGCCACTTGACTTTAAAATTAGCTTATCATCGATATACTTTGCTTGCAAAGTATTACCATGACTTAATGTTTAATTCATTATGTACATCATCGTGCTCAACAATTATTTTCAATAAAACACACTGATATTTGGCGTTAAGAAACAGACTTTACACAAAAAGGTGAACGTAAAGCACATATAAGAGTCATTAAAATGAAATTTCTTAGTGTTAGTTTTCAAAGTGTTTTGCAAACTCAAAGATAACAAATGCTTACCAGATGTAGTATTCATTCTGGGCACGGGATATTAAGCTGATACGAAATTTGATGAGGATTGGTCTAAAGGACTAGCATAGATCAATATATCCACTAGTTTGCATGAAGCGTATATAATGCATTGCCAGTGGTAAATATATAGCATGCATCTTGAATTTCAGACAAATAATGGTTTTATTAGATATAATAACCCATCCTGACCTTGCATTACTATTATGCAACATTTAATCGAGGTTTCCCAAGGCCAATGCTATGGAGTTTTCATGATGCTGTAGTGCACTATAATCATCTCTGATTGCCGATTAAATTATAAATTTCATATCTCGGAGGAACAACAATTGTACACCTAATTTCAAACAAATCTTCCTGTTTTTAAACCAATTTTTTCTTCTTCTATAATTGATACATAAACAGCTATGTCTTTGTTAAATATTTTAAAAAGTCTCTTCAAAAAGTCAAAGTTTACCATACCGTAAAAAGAATACTCCGAGTTGGATAAAGAACGAGTTATTGGGCATTTTGAATCTAGTATGAAGCAAGCAGAGATTTTGCGATCAATTGGTATTCTCTTCTCATAGGTTCACTTAATTATTTAAAAAAAATAGTAAGAAACAGGCAGCTTGGGCAATGCTTCATGTTGTGGTGCTCCAAGAATAATGTCTACAGCTGATAAAAGAGCTTTAAAGAGAAAAATTATACACAAACCAACAATGCACTTTTCAGAAACATTTAGCTTGACTAGAATCAGCTGATATTCACACCCCCAAGAATATTATGGTTAAATATATCAAAGAACTATGTCTTGAGCCCTATATTAAATTTCACAAGTCTGATTGATGGCTGATCATAAGGCTAAATATTTTCAATGGGCCAGATACAAAGTCAAATGGTCACTTGAATAGTGGAGGTGTGCTATCTGGACAGATGAGTCAAGGTTCACTGTTATAAGCAATTACAAAGCCAGTGAAGTTATCCAAAAGATTAAAGAGAGATAAGAACAGGCAATGACCCAACATGATAATATAGCTCAGCTCGCAAGGACATTACTGATGAATAGTTGAAATATGACACTAACAGAAAGGTATTGATAACCGGCGTTGAAACAGAAGTCCTATTGTCTGGGATGTCTCTCACGTTTGATAAAAATAATAAAACCAAAATAAGTTTTGATCATCACGAAGCAATGTTTAACTTACTCGTGATGCCGAAGATTCTTGTTGGCCAATACAATTATGCCAGCTTTAACATATTAAAAAAAATTCAAAGTGCACTTTGTTGATACCCATAACAAGTAGCATTGGAAATCGTATTCCATATGTTTATTAAATATCTTATAGGCTATGCTATTCAGCATTGAACGATGTTCACTCCTTCGCCTGGGCTGTATTTGATAAACAAGGAATGAAGACAACATAATGAATATTCTTGACAAACCTGAGATGAAAGACTGTTATATCGCTACAATCAATGTTTTTGTACATAGGCTTGTTGCTGTGAGAGTTCATTGAGGAAAGGAGCCACAATTGTGCTTACTTTCCGCCATACTTTTTATTTCTTAATCCTATTGAATTTCGGTCGAATGTAAAATATGGTGTCAAGGAACGGCCTTTTGATCACAGCAACATCTTGACTCCTCGAATTGTAGATTATTGCTTCCAAGTTACGCTAGCAGACTGCAGGGGCTGGATAAGACACTTAGTTTCATTCTTTGATCGTTTTCTTTGGCAAAAAAATCTTTGAGATTTCCAAAATAGGGCCAACATTTTCTCAACTGATCAATAAAACTTTTTTTATTTTAAGAGTTCTAAATTTCAATTTTATCAGAAACTTTTCCCAATTATTTGGAAAGTACAGTATCTCAAATTGGCGTTACTTCCGTTATTCTTGATGTTTGCAAGGCTCCTATTCTAATATGTAGCACCACTAAAACTTTATATATCAATGACTATAAAGTTTATTATCAAGCAGTTAGTAGCAGTAGACTATAATATATACTGTTTTCCATTTACTTTGAGAGACATTGCATAATTTCGATACTGACGCTACAAAACGAAGATTTAGGGTGCGACAGGTATAATGTATTTAAATATTAGCTGTATCGTCAAGCCGGAATTGGTCAAGAGACCTAGAGATCATTAATTATATTTTTCATAAATTCATATCCTCTATACTTTAGTCAGACAACAGGTATAGTAGATGCAACAGCTCCTATTCAACAAGTATTATCAATCAAACACGACAGCTAGTTAATATTGCGAATTTTCTCCATTAAAGTGATGATTAAGTCTTCATGGCGAAGAAGTAGGTAACTTTATATATCCATTGACTTGGATTGAGATTTATCAATGTATATTCAATCTGCACCATTGAGAACGTGCCCTATGATCTAATCGTACCTTTTAGTGTCATAATAATATACCATCGATTCCCGTTAAGGGATTGATTAGCCTAAAACCTTTGCATGCACGATCATTGGCCATGTACCAATTTTATTGGTAAAGGAATCAACAATGGGTGGATTATGTAATACATTATCATTGAGCACTTGTAAAAATTAAAGGACATACGGTTTATAACATGTACCATGGTGTGAATTAGCAGTCAAAAGATGAATGTGTTTAATAATAATGACATACTGGTACAGAGATCTATGGAGAATTGGAACTGGTACATATGAATATATGCGGCGTACTTTCAATAATTAATATACGCTACACACATTGTACTTCAATTAAATTAAGCTTTTTGGTTCATTATAATCATGCACCACTAATCAAATGAGATGTTTGACCAAAACTGCATAGCAAATGTAGATATTGGAAGTGGATGGTGTACACTCCCCTCAGCCATTAATTTCCAAATAGCATCTTTTTTTATAATTTGCAAAAACGTACAATGATACCGAGCAATAATAATGGTTTTTTTATTTTATTAAATTAGATATTTGTAATTAATCGGTCAACGACTAAAATCAATAGTTGGGGATTAAAGTGGCATATTTGTTTAACAATGGATCCGCCTTCAACACATCCCCACCTTCGTTCTCCACTGTCAACACAACTAATGTAGTTTCAGAATCCATATCCTTTGTGATAATGAAGTATCCCGGTGGAAGGACCTTAAAACTACCACCTGTTGCTCTAAAAGGTTTTCCCCAACCAAAATCTAGTTTAGGGCCTTGCAGATCAAATTGGCACCAGTTCGTCGAGATCAAATCTGCAGACCAAACAATACGGCCAGGAGGCTGTGTATTTTGAGGGTTATCAAAAAAGGCAATTCTTTTGGCAATGGCTTCTGGCGAAAGTGCAGCATCCAAGCTGTTTCGAATAGAAACCGCAAGGCGGGAACCTGATTCGCAGGTGGGCGATAATAGATCGGCGCGAGAAACAGTAGCACTCCAAAGGTTATTAAAGTTTCCAAAATAGCGACCGCCAACCATTTTTTTTTCTGGAGATCTTTCACGACCGTCACCAGCCAAGGCAATGGTCTCGGTTTGAGATTCTACGCTTGATCTTCCGTCCAGTCTTGGTATATTGCTAGTTTCGCGCGCGCGCGTAATGACACCAGACACAAGAGCAGCCAGTGCATCTCCTGTTGATATCCATGAATTCGATTCTTTGGGAGGAGAAAAATCGCTTTTCAATTGTGCCATTGAGCTTTTGGTGAATTTCCAAGTTGTAATTTCCGATGGCACCATAAAGAATGATGGTGGAGCAGTTGCTGGAGAAGGAAGGACAGTGAATGGACGAGGAAAAGGGACTGTTGCTGCTGCTTCATTAGTCAGATCAGGAAAGAATCGACTGGGATTACGAGACCAATCGTCAGGAATGGCCGTGAAATCAACAGGCTCACCTCGAGCAAGTGAAGCCCAGAGTTCGAGAAAATCGAGGAAACCACGTAAATCAGCGACTTGATGATTGATGGAAGTAGCTACAACTATAGTTCCACAAGAAAACTACGTTGAGATGGAGTGAGCGAAAAGATTATAAAATATCGAGTATTTTATATTACCTGAGTTACTTTGACTGCCAACGAACTTGATAATGGAGGAAGCATTATATCAGATCGGGGAGACAAGTCGACTCCATCAACAGTATAAGGTGTGTCTTTGACATCGACCAGAAACGGTGTACCCAAAATATTTGCAGCATCCGTTGCAATATATACCTCACCATTTTCTTTGACTACCACAGTTCCAGCAACTGGTAGATACAATTCCAATGCTTCGGCAAGAGAAGATTTTAATTCATCAACTGCTTCCGAAAAAGTGCTAGTTGGACACCGATAAAACCGGTGGTTACGGATTTGTAGAGGAGGGCTAAGAAGATCAAGGCCATGAAGAGTTATGGTCGCTGGTGGAGCTGGGCGATTATATTTATTGGTAGGGAAGATCGTATAAGTCTCGATTGGCATCCTTTTGTGTTATCAAAAGTAGAGAAAAGGCTGTGTCTTTGTGTTTATAATTCGAAATTATTCATGTACCAGATGTCTAACCACAGTTTTAGTTTGCGTTGCGCACGGTGCCAGCGCCGCAGTATCCAACTATGCGGGCAAAATCGGGAGAAAGAACGTGTATTTGGGTAACAGTTAAGGGTTGGGTAACAGATTGATTGCATATTCATAGTGAATACATTGCTCCACACATTACTATTAAAAGCCAATCCGAGTAACGAAGCACTGCAGTGTCCAAGGTAACATGAAAAACTTGTCATTTTCGATAAGATAAAAGATATAGATTATATTTCAGTTAAACAAAGATTCTATTAAATACAGCAGCTCTTTCCGGGCATAAATTACTCATTCGTTGGTGCATTAAGAAATCAGAATTAGTAATGAGATCCAAAGGCGATTGGATAGTTTATGCAGAATTCAAGCAATTTACTACATTTCGCCTACCCTTGCGGAAACTCGGTTAAATAAACGCCCTATCAGTTACAGTGGCCCATTCTGAACATAGATTACTAAACATATGCAGCATCTGACCAAGATTGAATAAGAGATCTATCGGATAATCGAGTATATGGTATATATGTAATTCAGTTACAATAATTAATATACAGTATACACTCTATACTCGAGTTAAGTAAGGGCCCCAGCAGTGTTAGTAGTTCAATGTGAATATGTAAATGTAATCAGATGCAACATGAAGCTGGGATCAGTTGGGAAATTTAAAAACGTCGAAAATGGAACGAATGGCTGGGGCACGGGGCATTAGAAGAAGGTATAACATTATAAACCCCGAAGATTTTGTGGCATTTGTTCAAGAATGTTGATGAATCCTAGTCCCAGGTAATTAAAATTTGTGGGTTTAGAAATATGCAAATCTATTTTTTTTAATAGACAAAACTCCAATTACGAGTGTGTTTCTAAACGGCACCAAAAACTTTACTAATCAATCATAACTCTGACAAATAACAACAACCACCAAATGCTCTTTATAATCAAGTTCTTTTTCAAAAAAAAAAAAAAAAAAATTAGTGAAACTTCAAACTCTATCTCATCCAAATCGATGCATGTGTTTATTTGAGTGACCATTCTGAGCAACTCTAAATTTCTGAAGTATTGATTTCATTAAAATTTTTTTGAGTTACTAAGGTTCAAAATCGGGATGTCCAGGTGGAGAGGTAGGCAGAATGCAACACATAAATATCTTACTATAAAACTGAGCTTCAATTAGGTTAAGCAGAGTTCTAAGCCAAAAATGGTAGTTTCTGAATTTAAACTCTCTCAATGCTGTGATTCATCTCAATGCTGTGATTCAACATGTTCAAATGAGAAGATAATATTGATTGCTGATATTAAACAGGTATAGTAGGCAGAATGCAACAAAGTCTGTATAAACTGAAAAGGGTTCTACACGGTCAATTTCTTTTAACTTGCAAACAGCTAATTGTTGTTTAAAAATGGATCGAAATTCATAATAAGCATATGTTTATAATTTTGATGGAGTCTCAATAGGCACATTTCTGCGACACTTTTTTGTCTCTATATTGCAACATTTTAAAGCAATAGATTCTAAAGAAACTGTATATGAAGTATTTAAAGTACACATCAATAATGTTGCTGTAATTGCTTGTATACAAAACGGATTGCCTATTGTAAAATAGAGTATGTTACAAACTGCAAGCTTGTCCTACCAGAAAAAAATTTAATGGTTGAAGAAAATGTAATAAGTCATTTGTATTGTTAATACACAAAAGAATTATATATAAACACTATGAATACACTTGATGCATATTGCCTATTTAAAAAATCGGATGAAAGGAATAAAAGATTCTTGTCTTTTCTACTCATAGAATGATTTCTGTCACCGAGATATAGTTTTCAGGTAAGATAAAAAAAAAATACGCTCTTTTGAATGAATATAATTTAATATAGATATACAGACTCTGGATTACGCAATGGGTCCATACATCCATGGGTCAAGTTGAATAAATGCTAAGTATATATAAGCGTGAAAGATTCATATATATAATACTCTTGTACACAAAAGCTAACAAGGTCTGCTGACGGATGTTTATTCAAGGTCAATATGGCCTGATGATATAAAAAAGTGTACACTCTAACTCTATATTATGTAAACGCAAGACTCTACTAACTAATTGTACACTTTCCGTCTTTCTCTTTTAAAGACAAAAGTTTTGCTAATTGAATTTGCTCATTGTCCGTAATTTTCCCTTGTTTTGCCTTGTTTTGTAGTCGAGCAATTTCTTGTTTTCTTTGATTTGCAGCGTTTGCTCTTTCTCTTCTTTGTCTATCCAATTCGGCTCTAGAAGGTTGATTTGATGCTACTGCTGCTGCGGACTTTTTGAATCGACTTGGCGCTGCTGGTTTTCCTTGGCATTGATGGTCAATTTCTAATCTATGTTTGACACAAAATGAAAGACTACATTCAGGACAATGCATTGGCACAAGCATTTTGGTTGTACAGCCCTTTTTACGGCATGTATTATCGGTTTTGGGTTCTAGGTCCGAACAATTGCTTTGGATATGCTGATTCATCTGCAGAAACGAGTGAGAAGTAGAACAATAGGCTAAGTAATATATAACTTACTCGGATATTGGGATCTGCGCCTCGTTTTGTAGGCACTGGCTTTTCACATAGAGGGCAAATAGGTACTCTATGACAAAACAAGTATTAGAATTGAAGCTGTATATATATATATAATTATTTACCGAACATCCATGCTTGGATCATTCAAGCTGGGGCACTTGTGAGCTTGCAATTTGAAGTGGTCTTGACTACATGAACAATGTTAATGAAGACATTCTTTCTTACTCCATTCGAAATGGTACATACCAAAAGATCTTTTTACAGTTGACGCAGGTGTAAGGCAGAAAGTCTGTACAGGTTTTAAGTCGAAGCATTTATAGACTACTGTGGCTTGAGCTTACCATGCAGATTGCAAGCATCAGCTTGACATCTTTTACCAAGTTCAGGAAACTCCATTAGTATTACGTATTCTATTGTTTAAACAAAGGGAAAAGAGGAGAAAAAAAAGGCACTGCTTTCTTGCCTTTTAAGGCTCTACTTGTAATTCAGCAGCGCGCAGTCTCAAAAGGAAAAATCACGTCGAGAAGCTAATAGATGCCTCGAGAAAGATTAATCATCTTTTTTTCAATTTAGCCCAATTAATAATCGATCAAGAATATATTATGGCTTCCCTTTCTGATGATACCATTCGCAAAGTAAGTTTGCGCCGAAATTACTTGATTTTACGCGAGATTCTTCGAGATTGCCCAAATTGGTCAGGATTTTTCGAGTTTTGTTAATCATTTATGAATCTTGCCTAGGTGTTTGTCGAATTACAATCCAAATTCATTCACAGTCAACAACAAGTGAATACAGTAAAGGCTCAGATTGCCGGAAAGCAACGTGAACGTAAGCTGGCTGAATTAACAAGACGTGAATTAGACGGTTTGGATGATGATACCAAAACCTACAAACCCATTGGTAAAATGTAAGCGAAAAAAAAAGAGAGCGCGTTTATATACACGTGTATTGATGAGTCTGTTAGGTTTATTCAAAGCCCTTTGAGTGATATGAAGAAACAATATGTTGATTCAGTTACTCAAGCTGATGAAGAAATCAAGCAATTGGAAAAAACGCAAAAGTACTGGGAACGTTCAGCTTCTGATGCACAAGGAAATCTCAAAGACATTCTTCAAGGTCCTAGAAGATAGATTCAATAAATCATATAACCATTCAGGAAATATACAGAGAGAGAAACAACATATTAATATTATAAGCAGTTGTCATTAGATATATATAAATATAGAGTAAAGGAAAGGACACTAAGGTTAAAAAGAAGAAAAGGGCAGGGATATTTCATAAGATTATAGATCAAAAGTACTGCGCAATATTTGTGAGGTCTTTGTATGTAAATACTGTCTTACGCCTACAATAGCAGTAGTCGGCCCATGAAGGCTATCAGCGCTAGCACTGCTTCCACCGCTAAGTGTACTGCTATCACTATTATGAGCGGTAGTAGCAGTATTGGTGGATGATGCTTTTGAAAGTGAACCGGTTTTCTCCATCTCTTTCGTAGTTTTGGCGCCTACCCGCTTCAAATAATCGATAATGGATCGGAGTCCACCTGATCTAGCCAGATCAAGTGGGGTTGGTACTTGTTTCAATATGTAAGGGTTTGGATATACGCCTAATTCACCCACAAGCTTAACTATTACTTTTAGTTTTTGATTACGGACAGCATAATGGAGTGGTGTTTCGCCTTTATTGTCTCGAGGATCTGGTTTGCCTTGACAATCTCTTATGAATAATGTAATCATACGTGTCTTTCCTGTAATACATGCATAATGAAGAGGTGTAGCCCCTATAAGATACTGTTAGCTTAATTTTTGCAAGTGATTAGAATACGTACCATTGTTATCGGATTTCTCCAGTAAGGCGTTCTGTGATACTCTCAAGATGTAGGCCGCCATGTCATCAGAACCACTTTGCACAGCAGCATGAAGCGCGTTTTCCCCATAAGCACCGCACTCTAAAAGGATATCGATTCGAGCATGTTCAATTAATAGCCGGACACCGTTCATGTAACCCATCTTTGCGGCCAAGATAAGAGGAGTGATCATATCCTCCCGTTTGGACGTCAGTGGACATACGCTTGTCTTTGCTCCTGCATCGATGATTCTCCGTAAGGCAGACGTATTTTTGACCGCAACTAGTGCATGGATGAGGCCATAACCTTCTTTTACGTTCTTGACAGTATCAGAATTCTTTGCTACATTGGGGTTTCCACCGCGACGAATATAGTTACTATTTCAATTGGTTAGCGTATCCTTTAGAGCACTGCTGAGTGATTGTACCTGATAAGTGTATCTACTTCTGATTTCTTTCCTTGTGCAATTGTGTTCCAAAAACCATCACCACAAGCAAAGATGAGTGCTGGTAGTGTTGACTGTTTCGTGATTGTAACTTGACTGGTGCTTGGTTCAATCTTTTCATTATTCATGCTGAGTGATGTTGATGATAGGGGCGACATGACGGGAGTAATATCAGGAGAATTGGACAACGTACAAAAATCAGACTCGGATAGGACAGAATATAGATCAAATTCATTATTATTATTATTACAGTACTCAGAATCATTATCGAACTGTAACCGTCCATCAAACAATATGGGATCGATCATTTCGTCCACCATTGAAAACGAAGAGGTTTGCATCGATGATGAAGAAGATCTTGTTGAAGAAGTCGAAAGGCAACTTTTACTAGAAATGCAGCTTATGTTACTGGATAAAAGTATAGACCTTCTTCTATTATTATATTGGCTGCTTTGATTGTTATTTACATAATTGCTACTAGTTCTTTGTTGCCATAAGGTTTCATAGCGACTTTTATATAGCTGTGATTCTCGAAGTGTTTTTTCATAGCTTTGTGCTTGAATATGAAGACGATGTTCCAGCTTGTTTCTTGATCTCTCCAGTTCATCCAGCGCATCAATAAGTACATCGTGTCTCTCCGCCCAGTCAAGTACAATCTTGTCCATAGCACACTTGAGCCTGTCTTGTAAATCATCACAATCGATCTCTGAAATAATAGCTCGAAGTTGCTTTTCAGATTCGGACCCTTGGTATTTTGAGTACTTTTGTTTGATATTAATGGGCCTTAAAGGCACTGGCGGTAATGATAACTGCATATAATAATCTTCGTTATTTGTCATTCAATAATAAGAAATGAAAAAAAAAAGAACAAAGTAAATGTATATTGTGTGAGAAAAAGCTTTTATATTGTGCAGCAATAAAACTATCAATTGTTCAATAGAATTACTTCTCTTGTAATATCCCTTGGGCTGATACGATAAAAAGACGAGTGATCACCCCCAAAGTTAAAAAGTGATAATCCCTTCACCGCCATTGGCTTAAAGTACTATCAGGTAGACAATCAAACTTGATAATGGGATCTGACTAGATGCATGAATTCTTTAGTTGGGTGATTAACAAAGTTCACATTGAACAGGATAGTTGTAAATCAGTTTAGGTCTCCCAAAAACATTGTAGAATCCAATTGACTCCAGCTATCGTCTACAGTTATACAAGAGATGATGAGCTTCCTTGACAGGCTTCTATAGACTTTTGTAGAGCATTTTTATTCAACAAGTATGTCTCATACATCTAGTTAACGCAGTGATGTATACTCAGGAAACAGCTTGCGTTGGCATTGATGGTAAGATTGTTTTTATTAATTAATACGCTTTATACAGGTAGCAGCAGGTTACTATGTAGTATTAAACCATTAGCCAGATCACATGACTCTATAAATATATCTACTATATGGCTTTGAAAATCTATCACACAAGAGTATATTAAGAGGTATAAATCAAAAGTCTAGCTAGTCTGTCTCTGTCATTTCCATTCCGTGATAGCCCTGATTCTGCTTCTTTCCCCTAAACCGACTACTAATACCTATAAAGATGCAAAATGTCAGAAAGCACTGCTCCAATCCCCTTTGTTTTTCTTTTTTAAAGGGGCCCAAATACCAATGATAACATACTTTCCCAACCTCTACATAGATTGGATCTAAACTTGACATAAACCAACCAAATTGGAATAGCCAACAGCACCATACTAAGTGCAATGGCGCTCTCGATAGGGGCTTCTATGAACGGTGTAGTACACAGAAAGAGTGCAACCATACAAAACAAAACAGGTGTTGAAAGCCAGACGCGATAAGGTCGCTTCAGATCAGGCTCAGTATATCTAAATATCAATAGAGACAAAACAGCCAGAAAGTAGAATCTAAATCAACAGGTCAATGACGTATCAGGCATAGTTAGCTCATGCTTACATCCATGCACAGAGTGAATAAAAGTTGACTAGCATTCTAAATGAACCTATCATGATCATGATCGTCGTAAGCACAGCTTGAAGTACCAAGGCCAGTATAGGTGTCTGTCTGGATTGACTAAGTTTTCCAAAAAAGCTAGGGATGTGCCCCTGCTTTGCTGATACGTAAATAATACGAGCTCCTGTGAATACACTTGCATTGGCAGACTAAAGAACAATGAATATAATGCATAAACAAATTACTATCAACTTACCCCAAAGCAGCTCAGCGCTACACAAACAGCAAAGATAATACCACCGGCTGGTCCAAAAATCTTTTTACCAAAGTCCATAGAAACAGTATTTGAGTGCATCACCACTTCAGGTCTAAGTGCGGCTAGATATGCGACATTGGATA
Source organism: Actinomucor elegans (assembly GCA_026027325.1). Classification (NCBI taxonomy): domain Eukaryota; kingdom Fungi; phylum Mucoromycota; class Mucoromycetes; order Mucorales; family Mucoraceae; genus Actinomucor; species Actinomucor elegans. Next base: position 741,012 of record JAMSLZ010000012.1, on the reverse strand, counting down.
GCATATAACAAAAGATGACAAGTGGAATACCAAAGATAATCACTCGAGGTAAATCACGATGAGGATCCTTCATTTCACCAGATACATAGTTTAGGTTATTCCAGCCATCATAAGCCCACAAGCCTTTTTTTTTAAAAAAAAAAAAAAAAATGATTAGATGAATATCAAGGATAGGTATATCATTATGTTTACCAGAATAGAATGCAACAGCAAACTGGCCAAAACTGATGGAGCCGAATCCTTGAAATGGATCACCTTCAAGACTATTGCCAATCACTAACCCTTTATTGGATAGAACCACTACACCAACCACTGAAATAGTAATCGCAGTCAAGACCTTGATCACAGTCAAAAAGTCCTGTACGCGAATACCAGCTCTTACAGACAAAGCATTGATGATTGTTAGTATAGCTAGACATATCACAGCCAAAAGCTTAGGTAGAAATTTGGGAATCACAGCGTCAGCCAATTCAACCGAAGCATCAGAATCATGAGGTACATTGAAAAAGTAGGTATGATAAGCGATACGCGATACATAGTCGCCAAACACGATACATATAATAGCCAAACTGCCCGGCTTTTGCACAATGATTGTTACAAATTCAAACATAAACGAGACCAAGCTGCCAAACGCTCTACCCAAGTAAACAGCTTCACCACCATTCATTGGTAACATGGTACCCAGTTCTGCGTAACACAAGGCACCGCATAACGCTAGCAGGCCAGAAATCAGCCAAACTACTAGTGCAGTACCATAGGCACCTGAAGATTCCAACACTGGCCCTAATAAAACAAAAAATGAGTCCACATTAAGGGTCGACCATGTATTTCAATTCTTATTACCAGGAGAACTGAATAAACCACTGCCAATCATCATGCCTATCACCAGTCCTAATCCGTTCCAAAATGACACTTTCTTTTGTAATTCAGGGCCTCTTGCTTGTGTCTGTGAAAGAGGAATCATGGGTATTGTTTCAAAAGAAAACACAGATGTTGATGAATGATTCTGATGTTGTGTCAACGGCAATAGTGTCTGGTGATCGTTATTATCATCATCAAATTGATGAGACCCAGTGCTAAATAACGAATCGGAATCAGATTCATGGATACGAAAGTGATCGTCTAGTTCTTGTTCATAGATGGTATTGTCATTAGTATTGATGGGTGGCATCTTTTATCTTTTGGTCCATGATTTTCCCAATCAATCCAATTAATTCAAAAAGAAACGGGGAGATTACACGACAGGAAGCCCTGATTTCGATTGTTATACCTTCGTTTTTTAAGCTGGGTTTGCGGGTTGACTGTTTTTGATTGGCAAGCGGAGAATGCTAGTTATAGGACCTTGAACCTTTCTTTTTTTGAGGTACAAAATTTCTTTGCTTGATTATTTGGATAGTGATTCTGCCATAACAAAATAAAATAAAAATGAGTTAAATATCATGACTGTCACTCAAATATGTAAAGAATTGTGTTAAATATTCAGTGGTGTAAATATTATTGACTTTTTTTTATTTAGAATTGCAAACTAGTTAACAAAAATAAGCCAATTGAGGATCTTGGCTTATGCTCAGGAATTGAAGTTTTTATATCATAGAAATTATAAAATAAATGTTTATATGCGCCTATAAAAGATGCTAATCTGTTATTACCAAAGATCATGCCTCTAAACTATGTTAACACAGCGAAACAGTTTATCAAAAATTAGAAAAATCAGTTCGGTAAGAAATTAAAAGTCAGGCGGTTGTTAATTGGCTTGTGGGGGGACACAACAATATAAATATTTTGAGGCGTTTTGAGGTTTGGAATCTTTGTCTCTTTTCTCTTTAAAGTGACTTTTACATCTTTTTAATACCAGATATATCAAGAAAAACTATACAGGCTTGCACCGTAAATCGAATAACTTAAGTATTACGCAAGATATTTATGCACATACTGCACTTTCAATGTATTATGGGTATATTTTTTTTTAGCTCTTTTGTTTCCTATTCAAACTGTAGATTTTGTATATACAAAAAATACGCTAAAAGTATACTCATAGAGATAAAGTATAAAAAATTACTTTCCGCCGAAAGCTATATTTATAGAATAACATTTAGGAGACAAAACAATTTAGCCAAAATATGGAAAAATTGGCTAAAGGGCATTGTAATACATCGTTCTTAAATGTATCTGGCTTTTCATTGGCTGGTGGTCATTAAAAAGAGGGATTCCCGTCAGCCGCGAGAAAGGTTAATTTCTTTCATTCGCTTTCATTCATGTCAGATCTAGAAAAAGAGATACCCATCACGACAACCGTGGAAGGTCTAAGACTCGCACTTGAGCAGTTAGGACTTAACTCCAAAGGGCTTAAACCAGAATTAAAGCAACGTTACCGAAAAGCAATGAAAAAGCAAAAAGAAGAACGCGAAAAATTACAACCAGTCGATAATGAACAAACGCCTAAAGCACCTACAAAACAAAAGTAAAATCTGACCTTTACTAGTAAAAGAATAGATATATTGATACAGATTTTCTTTTTTTTTTAAAAAAAAAAGGAAGCAACCATTTGATTATTACTTGTTTTTCGATGTAGAAGCAACCTGTGAAGAAAATGGAGGATTCACGTTTCCCAACGAAATTATCGAGTTTCCAGTCGTGCTAGTGGATGGAGAAACATTTGACATAGTAAGATTTCTCGTAGAAGCTCATTGATACATTGTTCATTTACATGTTATACACAAGGTCGATGAGTTTAGATCATATGTCAAACCTACTATCAATCCAAAACTATCAGAGTTTTGCACAAAGCTGACGGGCATTAGTCAAGAAACTGTAGATGCGAGTCCGGCTTTTATTGATGTATTAAATTCATTTCAAGAGTTTCTAGCCAAATATGAATTGTTTCAATCTAGTACGGCTGCTTTTGTAACAGGTATAAAGTGATACTATTCCTTTTCATGCGTGAAGCTAATGATAGGGTGATACAGATGGTCCTTTTGATATCCGAGATTTCATTACCAAACAATGCCAGCATAGCAATATTAAGCCAAGACCTGCATACTTTAGTTTACCTTGGGTCAATATTCGTAAACTATTTCGAGATTTTTATAATCAAAAAGAAAACAAGAACATTAGCTTAATGCTATCACATTTAAGTATGGAATTCAAAGGAAGAGAGCACTCAGGATTAGATGACGCGAAAAACTTGGCTGCCATTGGAAAAAGAATGCATCAAGAAGGCTGTATATTTAAAACAAACTGTAAATATATCAATGGAAAGTATCAAGCCTTATGTAATCCCAATAGAGGTGGTAGACGAAGAAGATAATTACCAACTGTATACCTGTGTGACCATTTTTACCCAAAAGAGTTTAAATTTGACAGGTGCTGCCGCCAGGTATAATAAAGGCTATTTTCTTTCTTTGATAAAATATAACCATGGCCTGGGATTCAGCTTTAGAATCTACTATAGCTGGTTATATTTCCATTCTGTTTTGGCTAGTAGTCTTTATACCGTAAGCATGGGCCCAGTTATAGACAATTTTTGTCTTGTTAATCCCGAGAAACATGTAGGCAATTGGTCGAGAATTACAAAAGACGAAATGGCGATGGTCTTTCGCTTACGTTTTTATTTATTTGGCTTGCTGGGGACTTGTTCAATATGGCTGGTATTATGATGGAAAACCTCATGTTTACTATGGTAAAAAAAAGAAAAAGAAAAAAGGCCAATACCTTTTTGCTTGTTTTATCGAGCATCATGAATTAACCAGGTCTCTATATCGTGTGAACTTTTTCTTAGTTTCTATTGGCTCTTTGGTACACAGTGGCAGATATTGGTTTGATATGGCAAGTGATATATTACCAGCAATGCTTTACTTCAGAAGTTAAGCGCGATGAAGCCATTGTGCTTCTTAAACGAAAACAACTAAAGCAACGTAGAACGAGTGCGGATACGCGTAATATTGATAATGTTGATGATAGTGATACGGATCTTGTTAGTAGTAGTGAGGAGGAAGAGGAGGATAGCGATATAGATCACACTACTATTAGTCCATCATTCATCAAAAGTAAATCAATATATGTGAATGCTATTGGCTCTAGTGTGCTCTTGGGTTTAATCATGGCTTCATTGTATGGATACATTATGCTTACATCAACCATTGAGCAAGATGATACCGAAGACATCCGACTTTTACCTCAGATCCTGGGCTGGTTTAGTGCAGTTTTATATGTTGGTAGTCGTGTCCCACAACTCATCAAGAACTGGCGCCAACAAAGTACAGAGGGGCTTAGTCCTGGTATGTTTATCTGCGCAGTCTTTGGAAATATCTTTTACGCTTTGGTAAGGCCTCGGGTTAGTCATGTTAGCTTTATTAATAGCGCGTTCTTTTAGTCAATCTTTCTAAAATCTACAGAGAGAAGATACATCATTGTAAACCTTTCTTGGATTATAGGAAGTTTAGGAACAGTGATATTTGATATCATGGTAAATAACCCTCCACAGTGATTGCTATCTTACTGACAAATACCATTTGCAGATTTTCCTTCAGTTTTATGTGTTCAATCGACGTAAACTCAAGCATAGAGCGGATTAAAAAGCTGCTATTTCTTTCTGTAAATACATAACATTCTTTACTGCTGCAGCTCTGTTATATAGTTAATAAAGCATTCCCCTTGTACATCTTTATAAAAACAAGAACACTGCATCCAAAATGTTAATTCTAGGGGGGAAAGTTCTTTGTTATATAGATAAATGGTAGGTTAGCATTGAACTAAGGGTGATATAGCATAGAAGAAAGGAATAATTCCAAAAGAAAAAGAAAAAAAAATATGAAATTCATTGACACATTTGACTTAAATATAACTACTGTTTGTTGAATATACCGTTGGATTAACAAATACTACATCTCTTGTACATCTAATAACATATGGATGGAAAATACAGGTTAACTAGCAAACAATGATCTGATAAGAATCGGCAATATAAGGATGTAGTTCACATACATTCATCCTGGAGTTTTAGTATAAATACGATACAACAACTCTTTTTTTCTATCCCATCCGTCTATCCTTCACCATCTTCTTTGTCTACATCCAATTCATCTTGACGCGTGCATATTCTAGAGACATGCGTTTATTGATTCTTTTGTCGTACCTTTATGTATTATGCTGTTTCATTTACAAACTTCCTGGCGTAGAATCTCGCGTAATTACCAAACGAAGCACTCAGTTCTCGTCAATTTTCGCGTTTGGAGACTCTTACACTGATAACGGATCTCTCAAGAATTTTTATTCGCAAAGGCTTACAAGAATAGATAAATCAAGGTAAATCAAGTACCGAGATTAATGTATCCACTTACTTATTCACCTATAGCCTACATCCATCAACTGCTGGCACAGTAAAGTATAACAAGGAGTCATAAAAAAAACCTGTTTCGAAGCTCTCATTCTAATACTATGTTCATAGTTGAAACGATCAGCAAATGGGCTACTTTGGGTTGAATATCTTGCAAATTTTTTAGGTGAAGCTGAACTATACGATTTCGCTCGCTCAGGATCCACAGCAAATAATGTAAACATTGATTGTACAATGAAAGAACTTTTGTGCTCATATTTATGCTATAGAACTTGCTCTTCAGATCCACTGAGGATATGCTCTCCCAAGTAGATGCTTACTTGAATTCTGATGTCTCAGTCAAGCCCAAGGACAACTCGATCTTTTTCTTGTGGACAGGCGTCAACGACATGAATATTCTTTTTGAACTTTATGAAACGGATACGCCAGAAAGAAGGCGTATACTTGAAGGCGTCTTTGAGACAATCGAGATTAATCTGGTGCGTACCCTGATAATACATTCGTCTATATGATTCTAATATTGTGTCCAGAACAAACTATATGACGCTGGAGCTAGGACAATCATGTTGATGGGGTTGATTCCTTTGGAAACACTACCTAAATATCATGACTCAACTAGTGAAAAAAAAGAAAACTTGGAAAAACTGGTTGCAGAGTATAATATCGGATTGAGACAAGTAATGGACAAGTTTAACAAAGAAAAGAGAGACGCTAGCGCCATCTTTTTTGACACAAACGTCTTGTTCAGACACACGTATACCAAAGAAGAGATTGAAGTAAATTCGAGATCTCATTGTAACAAAAGAAAAGACTGTGAAAAGTAAGTGTGCCTTGCCTATTCTAATGGATGATTATTGTCAATATTTACTTTATGTAATAGCTTCATTTGGTGGGACTATCTTCATCCCTCGACTAAAACTCATGAAATGATTGCAAAAGCAATCTATCAGACAATACAGGATATGGGCTGGTGAATCCCAATCCATGTAAATACACGTGACTATAACAGCTTCAACATCGCGCTACAATAGCGCGTTTCTGTTGTTTTACTACCATATCATATACTACTATTGGTTTATCATTTCTTATAATACTCTAATTACTAAATAAACCGACTAATTCTCCCCGTTACCAATATGCCGTTTGTCGCATTTGACTTGAAAGGTATTTTTTAAATTGCAAAATAAAAACAAATTATAGACACCTAATGCCCAAGCAAGGTACATTATTTACTTTTGATAAAGTAATCGAAAAGATAAAAGAGATTTTGGGATTGGATCGCCAGGGAGCCCAAAAGTTTTTCGAGTATTGGTATAACGTTGGGCTTCGAGACTATATCGCTAGCTCTCAGGCAGGCAAATACCGTCCACTCGAACAAATTCTTGAGGCATCCTTCGCACGAACGCTGCGGTGTTACTTTGATGACCAATATAATGCGATAGGAGTCGACTTGAAAGCGATAATGATGTCTTTTGACGTGATTGATCCAGATCCCCAGGCTTTGGAAGCTTTAGAAATGCTGAAAGCCGAGAAAACATGGGTTATTTGGATGCTAACAACAGGAGGTTTAGAAGATACTGTTCAGTTACTGGATAGGGCGGATTTAACGCATTTTGTTGGAGACAATATACTCGGTTGTGACGATCTACGTCTTTCAAGACCCCACCCTAAAGTATATTCCGAGATGATGAGACTTGCTGTCCATAAAACCAAACGCATTGAAGTAATATGACCATGAATGCTGCGTTACTGTGTAACTAACTCTATTATAAAGAACTTTTACATTATAGGATCCAAAGCTTATGATTTAGCTGGCGCAAAGAATCTTTCGATTAGAACAGTGTTTCTAAATACAGTGGAAAAAGTATACCCTGCTGAAATGTACGATACTGGTGAACCAGACATTGTTGGGGGTGGTCTTGTTGAATGTGTTACCAAGTTGATTGAGTTTGAACGAGTGAAAAGACACCTAGTATAATGATTATCACTTGACGGGTAAAACGAGGTACTTTCCTTTAATAAACTAAAAGAATTCGATGCTTGATAGGTATTAATAGATCCCGTAATAGCACTATATATGTGTTGTTGGTTGAATTAACTGTTTTGTATGAACAGGCACATGTATCTAATGATTACCAGGCCTAGAATACATAAGGATAGGCCATATGGTAGATACTGTTCAATATTTTGTTCTATGCAGTGTGTCTTCATAATCGGTACTGTAATAATTAAAGATGATGCATACCAATGTAAGACCATTATCGTACGAGAACCGCGTAATTGCTCTCATCTCTATCATTTTCTATAACTGGAAGTATATAGACTCTGTAATTTCTTCTGATTGGGAAATAAAGATTGACACATTGGATGCAAGTGGAACTTGGTCTAAACTGCTCCTATTTGCTAAGACATTATGCCGTATGTTACTGTAAAATATTAGAATCATTTAGCCTCTGCTCATATTGGCGTATACTTGTGCCAAATGGTTCATTGTAAAGAGCTTGCTCTGATCTTTATTTTGCCTAAAAACTGCGGATATACCTTGATCGATCGTTGATTTAGACGTGATTTAGCGGATCATACACATTGAAATTAGCTTCAATGTTCATTACCCAATAAATTTAATTACATGTATGCCACATTGCCCTAGCTATAGTATTTCTGTTCAAATTGTCAATCCTACTAGTTCTGATAAAAAATACATATATTCAAGCTAGTTATAATAGGGTTGATAGTTTGCTTAGGATAAAGTATACGTTTATTGTAAATGATGCAATTATAAATACTTAAGTTAAACTAACGTGTTATGGGTAAGAATGAATTTTTAATTACATCTACCTTTGATACAGCTTTCAATACAGTCATCGCTATGGCTACAGCAGGCATTGAGAGGGCCATTACCTCGTCGTTTGTCCTTGTAACCGGCAAGACAAGCACTACCGGTGGGGGTAGGCTTAGCAGAGCCATTACAAACACCCTTGACACAAGTATCCCAGCAGTCATCACTAGTCTTGCAGCAGAAGCCATTGTAGCCATCGCCCTTTCCAAGGCCAGAAGAACCAGGAGTACACTTGCCAGGAACTGGAGTAGGAGAAGTAGTGGGAGAAACAGTGGTAGTCTTAGTAGGGCCATTGCAAACACCCTTGACACAAGTATCCCAGCAATCATCGCTGGTCTTGCAGCAGAAGCCATTGTAGCCATCACCCTTTCCAAGGCCAGAAGAACCAGGAGTACACTTGCCAGGAACTGGAGTAGGAGAAGTAGTGGGAGAAACAGTGGTAGTCTTAGTAGGGCCATTGCAAACACCTTTGATACAAGTATCCCAACAATCATCACTAGTCTTGCAGCAGAAGCCATTGTAGCCATCGCCCTTTCCAAGACCAGAAGAACCGGGAGTGCACTTGCCAGGAGGAGTAGAAGGAGATGGAGATGGAGAAGAAGAGGTGGTTTGAGTAGGACCATTGCAAACGCCCTTGACACAGGTATCCCAGCAGTCATCACTAGTCTTGCAGCAGAAACCCTTATAGCCATCGCCCTTTCCAAGGCCAGAAGAACCGGGAGTACACTTGCCGGGAACTGGAGTAGGAGAAGTAGTAGGAGAAACAGTGGTAGTCTTAGTAGGACCATTGCAAACACCCTTGACACAAGTATCCCAACAATCATCACTAGTCTTGCAGCAGAAGCCATTGTAGCCATCGCCCTTTCCAAGGCCAGAAGAACCAGGAGTACACTTGCCAGGAGGAGTAGAAGGAGATGGGGATGGAGAAACAGTGGTGGTCTTAGTAGGGCCATTGCAAACGCCCTTGATACAAGTATCCCAGCAGTCATCACTAGTCTTGCAGCAGAAACCCTTATAGCCATCACCCTTTCCAAGGCCAGAAGAACCGGGAGTACACTTGCCAGGAACTGGAGTAGGAGAAGTAGTGGGAGAAACAGTGGTAGTCTTAGTAGGACCATTGCAAACACCCTTTATACAGGTATCCCAACAGTCATCACTAGTCTTGCAGCAGAAGCCTTTGTAACCGTCACCCTTGCCCTTGCCAGAAGAGCCGCCAATACATTTAGCGGCAGCATTGGGTGTAACCGCAGCGTGGATGCTTGTAACTGCAGCCAATAGGAACAATGAATAAGATAATTTCATCTCTTCTTTTCTATATAACTTTATAAGATGAAGGAATGGATTGATAAGATATAGAAAAAACGAAATGGATTTAAGCGGTTCTTATATATACACAGTTTTTTTTTGAGCTTGACTTATTACACAATTAAATTACGTTTGCTATACGCGATATTTTTAACTCGGCAAAGCACTAAATTGGCTTATAGGATCCACCCAATTGTAATGGGCTGTACCCAACTTTATACTGTGCTCATTCCATATAATGAGCTTATATTTTTGTTCTAAAACGAGAATTCGGAGGTAGACACTGAAAGAGCGATTATCGCTACACGAACTACATTGTCATGGATCCACCAACGCACTCTGTTATAAAAAGTAACATTGCATTAAAACAAGATGATTACACTTTGTAGTACATTTAGTATAATATTTATCTTTGATTTATAGTATATCCTAGCACCAAGCCGTGATTTTCACTCCAAATCTCGGAAGATTTGAAACAATGCTCAGCGTTTGCAGTTCTTTCTGGTTTTACTGAAACTGTGGGCGCTCGGTTTGAATAGATGTACAAATATATCTGATTCATGCGTTATTTATGCCTCTATAGCTATATATAGATCCACCATTGATAATTAAAAGACTGCAACAGACCTGTCGAGAATATCATGTCCGGAATGCGGCATATTTTGTCAAAGACCTTCTGACTTTACTGTTTCAAAAAGAGCTTATTTTGATCGTATATACTAATAATAAGTATCACATATTGGGCTATTTGAACCTAAAAACTGCTTCACTGTCATCAGGATTACATGTTCAATATTATTATTTTGATTGGGTCAGTATATTGCATTGACTTTCTTGGTTAAGAACACTATAGAGAAGCCATTACTACCGATAGAATTGCTTCAACGAGTTGGCGAGCTCAGCAATAATTAACTCGTTAATAAAGGTTATAATAAGTATCATCTTGTTACCAAATTGATAGACTTTCAGCTCTTCTTCCTTATAGTTACCTTATAAGTATATCCAATAATGCTATTTATACTGTCTGGAAGTATTGATTTACATAATTTCGTGTAGCCTCTAAATACCCACTTTAGCTGTATCACTACTCAAATTAGATTGCCCCGCATGTATGACAGGGACCAATTGCAGAACTTTGTTTCGCGAATTTTCTTTTTTTTCTACCACCATTCCTTCCTTTTCAAGCTGCTGATCAGCACCTTCATTTAAACATGAATTCTCACAAGCCTAACGATCGGTCTCCTATGAGAAAAGAAGCACTAGCTGAATAATCTGTCGATCTTCTTGATATCTAATCCTTTGCATTGAAAATACTAACGATGTATTGACCTTCCAGCTATTATCTGTCTATTATACCTTGATATGACTATATAAGGAGCTGCAGACATCAAACGACTAAAATTATCATGGTATCAAAATGGACACATCTGAACATTGATATTGTTCGTTAAATATCTGGAAGTCCTGCCGCACTTAACCTGGATGTTATATCCTAGCTTAACTTTGTTGGCCCGATTTCATCTCTTTTTTATATCATAAACAAAGCACCAGTGTATATCTTTAATGACAAAAAAAGCATACATTATGAATTAAACCCCAGAGCATTTATCAAAAATTGTATACGAAAGCATGCCATCATTACGGATTTTATTCGATTTTATTGGTTGGTGGCAATTTAATATTGTTCTGCTGCCTGTTTTCGCTGCTGGTACTAGAAACAAAATTTGGTATAGACATTGAGCGCTTGTTTTAATGTTTAAAAAACACAACATATATGAATAAAGTTAATGAACTATTTTGTGGAAGGTTGAAATATATAAGAATAATTAGGTATTTCCTTCTTGTTGTTGATAAACATAGACTATTTGTATCGTATAAATGCATCTATCACTTTGATTGTCTATGATCAGTAAAGTTTATAGAAAACAATTGAATATTTTCCAACAAACTAAACAAACATTATTAACTATTTAAACTTTGCTCATCATATCGTTTCTTTTCACAAAAAAGTACTGTTTTAAAAATATGGCTTTTAGAGTATACTCTTGACTTTTTTTTTTTTTTTTTTTTTTTTGAAATTACCCGATTTCCTGCATTTCCACATTTCTCATTCGATTCAATTTAAATGTTGCATTAGATTAGCGATATATAATATTTATAACGTACTATTTCATCTACTAAACTTATTGCTTCACTGGAGGACTCTATCATATTCTCTTTTAGTGAATTCTGTAATGGGTATGTAGATCAATAGATCTCTTAACCGATCTTGTTTCAATGTCACATCTGATAAGCACTCTATACTCAGAACTAGTCATTGATATTGCTTCTACTATTGTGTTAGTGCAATACAATCATGATACCGCAGTCAACAATAAGACATGATAAATCAACAGGTCCTTTAAATCGTATAATTCCTGCATCATAGATCATCCGCAAGCTTGCGAAATAAACCAGTTCGAATACATCGCAGTCTATTTATTGTCAACGTGTAAAGTAGGCTGATCCTCGATGAAAGTGGAAGAAGGTGAAAGAGTATTCTCGGCCGGTGCTTCTTGTTTTTGGTTAATATGTGCCTCTAAAACATAAGCAACTTGATCCAGAGCAGAAGAGCTATCCGTGTATTCTGGTTCTTGATAGTGCGGAGAGAAAAAGAGAAAGTACTCCAGCTCTGCTGCAAAGTAATAATTTTCCATGGTATAATTCAATATGTTATGGATTGACTGAACCAATATTCGAAATTTTGTAAAATTGACAAGACCATCAGACTTGATTGTCGGGTTACCATCCATAAGAAAAGTAAGATCTTTTAGTACAATAGGGAAGAAAGGGATACAAGGCGCTTTAGCAGACTTTTTAAACGCACTTCGATAATAGCTCATGTTGTTGCAAACGTTCAGGTATTTCAGCAAGTTTTTGAAAGTTGCAATGTCGCGATTTGGTAAAAGAGAAGCCTGCTGCCAATTCTGCTCAGTTTTCCCTCGAAATTCAGGCAGCTGTGTTAAACCCATTGTGATAACCATGCTTGTATGAAAGTTATTCCATTCTAGACATAGCTATACGAGAAGTCAGCAAACCAGAAACAATACTTGGATAAGACTTTGTACCTTTGCTATCTCAATCATTTTCCGGATCATTATACGTCTTGATTTGCTGTGTAATTTTTGTGCTGTTACTTCCATCAACACCCATTGGCTCAGCTTGTTGGCCCGTTCTGTCATCATAGTTATGTAATTGATTTTTTGATCGTCTTCTTCATACTGGGTTTTGGTTAACCTATTCTTTTTGGTAACTCTTGGATGATACATTGCCAGATAATCTTGAGCCGTAATACATTTCAAGATGTAAAAGTCTGCCAGTGTAAGGTATTTGGCAATATCCTTAGTATTTAGTGAAAAGAGTACCTCATTGCTTGTGTTCATTCCGCTGGCATAGGTTGGGGATTCTGGGGGTGTAGTATACGATACAAAGGATAAAAAGCTAGGCGTCACAGAAGGTCTTCTTCCAAGTCCACTAAAAGAAGAGGTACTAGTACTGAATAAATTGCTTGTACTACTGCTGTTTTTGCCGAATGACACCAAAGATTGCGAAGACTTGATAATGAGTGAATGCCGTGATCGCATGAATTGAACGTTCTATCAAAATTATTTGAGCACTCGAGTGGTTTCATGTCCATGTATCTAATTCGATTTACCTGCTTGTCAAGAGCCTCTTTGATCATATCTGCTTCAATCGCGAAACCAGCGCGATTGACATCTCCATTCAAAAAAGCCTGTAGTCGTGTTACCAGAATCGGGTTTTGCTTGAAATCTTGAAACTGCAACTTGATCCAACGCAAAATTACATTCAAAACTCTATAACAATCATGTCAGTTGGGATATAGGTAAGCATAGAGCGATGCTTTTTACTGTACTTGGCTTGTATACACCTTTGCCATTTCTTGAAATAGCCTGCTTCTCCTGACATAGCCTCCAGATGGAATCTGGCCATCAAATTCTCCAATAACTCGAATGAATCAGAAAAGAATAAATGACTGAGGATGTATGTATCTACATAATCAAAGTCCTGTGACGATTCATCGGCTAGTTTAATAAACAGCCTCTCTAGAGTACCTGCTACAACATGCAGCTTGCTAGATATCATCTCTAATACCAGCACATCTTGGCCGTTTTCCGATATATGTAATAAAGATCCGTCTCTTCCCTTTTCTTTGGCATGACACAATATCTCATCGTCTTCTATATGGCATGTATTGGTATCGTTTTGGTTGACCATGCTATAAAACTTGGCAGAAAGTGACATAGAAGAAGGCGATTTTTTGATACCCTTTAACTGAGTCTTGTTAGCTTTTGCCTTTTTACTATTTTTGAACCAGTGAGGCCGGTCCTGCTGTTGATGATTCCAAGGCATTAACAAAGCCATCATCTGTTTGAGGTCGCTTTCTGACTTGTTTTGTTTTAATCTCTCTTGTCGAATAAATATTGGCTCCGCGAACTCTTTTTGTATGAATGTAGAGCTTTTTTGAATGGGTGTGATTGGTTTATGTACAGTAGAGCAAGTAGTGAAGCAGCCAGAATCAGACTGTTCAATATCTATTGAAACAGAGTCTGTATAGTCATCTGCTGCTCTGGATTTGATGACTATGTTCCTAGAGAAAGGTGATTTTAAGGTCTGTACAGATATTCTTCGGTTTGAATGGTCCAGCTAAGGTGTGGTTAGACAAAGAGTACTGAAGTGCATTGTAGTTAATACCTCATTACTTGCGTCGAATACGTCTTTGATATGATTTTTCGAGTTTTCTGCAGCTTTACTGCCAAAAAAAATCGCATACTGCCTTTGTTGGACAAAGTATCATCAATCTTTTGCCCTTCTTCTGTTTTGGATACGCGCAAGTCTTCATCAGATAACTTGTACTCTTGGTCATCATCAGCTCCAAGGTTCTTTCTCAAGGTGGATATACTTTTAATAAGGCGTTTACCAACTGCACAATAGGCTGATTAGTATTGCTAGACTGTCACATTATAAATAATTATACCTGTATTGCTACTATGGCGATGATTCTTTAACTTATCGCTGCTACTATTGTTTTTTAAGATATACATAATAGCACGCTTTAGTGAAATGAAAAGAGAAAAATGGAACAGTGATATTGGAAAAAGGAATGTTCATGATAATGGTCTTAATCGTGTTATCCCTTTATAATATTACCTTATTATAGCACGAGATGATCGTTGCATTCCTCCCTGATAATACAGTGCTGAGTCAGGACCATGTACTATTATGCGCATAATATGAGATTAGATTATACGCGTTGTCGGTACTTATCTGTTACTGTACCTGCTTCTGTAGTACATTCATCCAAAGGTTGTTCACTGTCAAAGCGCATAGATAAAGGTGTTGAAGGTGGGGTCATGGACTGTCTTTTCGCATGCACTAAAAACACAAATAACAAAGACTTTACAAGCTGATACAAATGCGTGATTATCAACAGCTAAATACTTAAATGAGTATATGGTATGATCCCCTTAGCATAAAGTCAAATTCCCTTGTTGATTTACCTTAAAATTCATTTTCTCGAATGGCTGATGTTTAACCAGGAATTTCATTCTCTGAATCATATCTGTTAGGCGGTTTACAGCTACTAACGTTTCTAAAACCGTTGTCTCGTCCGTTTTAAACTTGGAAATAATTAGTTTGGTTACTGAAGATAACAGAGTAGACGCATTGACGATTGTAACTAAATGCTCGTGGAACGTTTGGGTTTCCTGCTGTTTTAGCTTGGGAGTAAATATAAACAGAATTTCTAGTGTCGAGTCTAGAGTTCGCCATAAACATATTTCTAACTTGTGGCCATTTAGTATCTCTTTATATTGATATGCTATACAACCGTTACGTTTTGATCTCTATTCACGATGATTGATTCAAGCTGCTTTAATATTCGCTTGGTTTCCTTTATATAAGTTTGTTCGTCTTCCATTGAGATAGCTATAATCGATATATATACATGTATGATGAGATGAAGTCCAACTCGTTAAAAGAAACTGATTATAATAAAAATAAAAGAGGAGAAAAATAGCAAAAAGTTGCTTTATTTCAATAAAAAACAGAGGAGAGCTATTATTCGCTGCTAATCTTTGTATAGCTACCTTGTTCCTATATAAGTTTTCTAAATAAAACGCCTTTTCATCTATATAGTTTGTTTTCATTGATGCTTCTATCTTGAGCAAGCTATTGCTACTGCAACTAGGTAGATTAAATGGATTTTTTTTTGATAACTCAATCTAGCGCTGGCTAAGGAGTTGTATCTATTGCTGTTTATTATAACCCTCAACCAGAAGCTATTACTTTTCTCGGGCATACACACAATAGGAAAATGCGAATGTAACACGAAGAGTCTCCCTATTCTCCAATTGCCTACCTGTTTTAGTATTTCGACAATATGCGCATGAATCATGTATTATTTATTCTAGTTTATGCGAATACCATCATTTTAGAAAATAAACATTGTTCATTGGATAATATATTGATTTTATATTTTAATTAACAAAGATTCAGTCGAATGCTTCAGCTTATTCTGAAAACGAACTATTCAACTGATACACGATCTGACCAAGGCTGGTAGAAAGACCCATTAATTGTTAACTTTCATTGTGAAATACATGCATTTTACAGAGAATCGCTAAACTGTAGTATATTCATAGCATTTCAATTAAATGATAATTTCAGTATATACCGTAGTTCATTCTGGACTTACGCTAGCCATCAAAGGCGACATTCAACTAGAATTAGCTGAGAAATGTAATAATAAATATAGGTGGATTCAGGAAATATACTAAGGGCATGTTCTCAAGCCCAAAATTTTCTATCCTTCTTTTTTTGTGGAAGCTAAGAGTGCTTCTGAGACATGTTTTACTGGTAACATAGGCTCTTTAACGTTGCGAGTATTTAAATGTAGTCTTTTTTTTTTTATAAAAAAAGGTAATAAATAATAATCTATTTCTATCGATATTGACTTCATAGATTGACCAAAGTACAGTTATTGTTGATCCTGAGCCATTTTGCGAAACCATTGTTCATTTTTCAACAGCCAATAGGAATTGGAGTTCTTTTCTGTAATCGCACTGATACATCTGTAACATTTTCTACAGAATAAAGGCATGTTAGAGGTATTATTTATAATCAACCTAGTTCACATCATTCCAATGCAATTATCAAGGTTTTTTTTTTTTTTTTGCCACGTAAAGGTTAAATAAGACCTGAATTTTCAAGTTGAAGCAAGGATTAACTGCGATCCAGCTGTCAAAAGCTTTTATGCGCCTTTTTCAGTCCTACAATGATGAAAGTTGACATAGTGTAATATACATACTCTTATTCTCACTCTTTAATAAATAATATATGTGCTATCGTTTAGCCTTTCAAGAAGTTTGTTTACAGACTGCTTTCTGAACTATGATTGGATATGAAGAAACGCTTTTACCATATACAGTTCCTGTTTAATGTTCGGAATGATACTTGGTAGTAACTATCTGTTGGTTTACGCACTTCTACATCAAAATGCCATTAGAAGCTTTGGTGATTGCGCCAATGACATTGCGGGAATTAATTATATGTGCTTAATTCTCATATAACTCATTCTCTGTGAATGCTCTTAGGATACTAATAGATACTGACTCTCACTTGAGCATAAAATACTAATCAAAAGCGACATTGGTGCAAAAACTGTCAGACTTTACAGAAATGAATATTGCAGATCATAGATTCGAAATCTATGCAACTACAATTTCTATTAACAAATAAGATATGTGAATTGTTCACCAGTGGAACAAAGACTCTGATAGATCTAACTGTTCTATCCGAACATGAATCGCTTTTTTAAATGCGATATTAAACCTGAATCGATCTGTCATATTCTCTCTTAAAGTACCAAATGTATTAACTTTTTTTTTGTCTATTAGGTGTTATAGTATAGATACAAATTATAACACAAAGCGCCTCTTTTATCTTTATATTTCTACATGTAGTATATGGCATAAATATAAGTTATAAGACGACTTAAATTCAAGTAGTAATATTGCTCTTAGGTTCGAATTGATGATACAGTTGATTCTACCAAGCGAACTGAAGGATATAAAAAGAGATCTATATTTTACCATGAAGCCTCCCTAATCTTTAATAAAAGGTTTAAATAAATTGTCATTTTCCTTAGCCCTAGTTTAACAAATCTATTTATTGTGTATCACAACATGGATGAGAAACCTATAGACCATAAGATTGAGTTATATGGAAAGGCAGGCGGGTTAATGTTACGTAGTTTTGCTGCTATAATATGCTCATCATGTTTCAAATAAAAGGTATCTTAATAAATACATTACTTTATTATAAACATATACTACCCATTAGGTGCACCATTAAATTGAGATTTGTTATAAGACCTGTGGTTCATTGGATACATGTAGCATGTATGAAATCCTTGCTTTTAGCAGCCAACTACTAAATTCTATTATACCAACAATACTTTTCCCAAATAATATTTCTATTAGATGCAGCAACTCATTCAAAGCATGTACTGATTATAAAATATGACAATCAAATATGATCAGTCGAAAAAGTAGATCCATTGAAAATAGGATGATTTCTGAAAAATCATAACATGCTTGTTGGCTGTTTTTTCTTTTATATATATATATATATATATATATATAAAGTACGAAGACAGTTTACAAGGTATGTTTATAGTTAATATAGATATATAATGCTTGTAAGTATGTAGTTGTATTTTTGAGACATTTGTATTCATACGCAGGCTACAACTAATATTTCTACAATTAATGCCTCAGTTGGCTCAATTACCTTTTTTACTTACTCATATGAACGCAACTGCGGTTTAAAGCAATGTTCAAACCTACTATTTGTGGAGGAAGCAGAAGTCATTGGAGGTACTTTGAATACCCACAGTTCGAACATCAGAAGTACCAGTAGACAGTAGTAGTTATTAATGCTAAGGCACCGAAAGTCACTGCAATCCGAGGAAACTATATAGTGGAGTACAATTGAGCTACTTTTTGGAGATATTGAAGAAGCTTAAGCATAAATATTGTTTGTTACTTTTTTAAGTATGTACTAATATTTCTCATGCAGTTTTGTAATATAAAAGCTTGATTTAACATTAAATCATAAAGTACACTTTGATAGTGTAGATATCTGTTTTCAAGCACCGGTGAGCAATGAAATTAACACCTGTATGAATTATAAGCTCCTGCTTACATTGATACGAGAGTAAGAAAAATGATTCACTAAAAAAAATTGTTTCTATTATACGTATTCCATGGAACTCAAAGCTTATTCCGGTCCAATGGTGAGTTATAAGTGGTTTATTGACCGACTCTACGTTCCATGTTTTATGCATATCTAAATGAAAGATATTACAATAAAAATAGCAGTACCCAATCAACTCTCCAATACGAGAGCTTGCTTGTAAAACATTATCGATCACTGTGTAAATAATGTTGGTATTAACGTACTCTGGAACGCTTAGTCCAAGCAATCATCGCCAGGACATCCGTGATTCCAAACTTTCTACGTCACATTGTGACTGAAGAAAAAAATACTTTCAAAACTGTTGGATTATAAGTAGATATTGAAAAAATTTCAGTAGGTTTTTAAGAAGATGTCAATTTCTAGTTTTGGTAAAAAGGTCCTATAGTTTTTGGCAAAATGAAAACAGTAATCTATCACATCAAATTCTTTGCGATTTGTTGTTGGTAATAACTGCTGAGCATTTATGATCATCCTATGACTATTTCGACTTCGCCGACTTATTCGTTGATATTTAAAAAAAACTAATCTCGGATATATCCGTATTATGAAGGCCTATGCAAGAAGCTAAGGATGGTAAGAAAGCATAGATTGCTTCTGTTATTAACAAATTTAATGTAACAAAATCTAGTCTTTTCCTAAGCTCCTATGTAAAATTTACTTAAAAATATCAGGCAGTTTCTTTTTCTTCGCAGCGGTTTACAGCTGTAGCGGCCGTCAACTTTAGTATATTTAAAAGGCAGTTGATTTTGCCTAATGGGTATATTCAGTATGCTCATGTAAACCAATAATCTGATTTTTTTTTTAAAAAAACTGAAAGCTCTTTGCGCTTTCCGGGATATAATCAGAAATATCGAGAAAAGATTAATTCCATTCAAAAAAAATGAAATCGTTCATTCAATTAATACACATGACTGTGATAAAACGGTTCAGCCAATGAATGCAAATGTCCAGGCCACTAAATGTCAATAAATAAAACGTTACACTCAAAATTAGTACTATTATTATTTCAAAAATTGGTGCTTTTATTTCCAAAATCTGTTGAAAATACAGTATCGCACTTTAAATAATGAGGAAGAGACAAAGTAGCGCGCGCGAGAGAATGCCAGAGATATAGAAACGCCACCCTCTTTTTTTTGTTTCTTTCTTTCTTTCTTTTATAATTTCTCGTACCTTTTTTTTGTGGCTCTGCTTCGTGTATTACTTGAATACGCATATAAGTTTAATAAGGCAGACCATTTTATAATACAAAATAGTGTAATTACCCTTCATTTTTGATTACCTTACAAAGAGAAGGATTGTACAAGTGAAAAATACGCATATCCTCATCACATAACCATATCCCCAACCTACAGGTAATTTGAATCATGCAAGTTTTGTGTAAAATACAAGTACATAAATATGGTTTACTGTAGCTTTTAATTTTGATATATGCCTTCTGACGAGGTAAAAACATAATTCTAATCATTGATTTATCACTACTAACTCTTCCGTCTTTAATTATAAAGCAAGACGCTTGCAACATTTGCGATGGAGATCGATCCACTGCAAAGAATCCAATCATATTTTGTGATGGAAAAGGTAACTACAGTATGAGATCACTAGAAGTATGGGGATTCTAATCAGTAACTTATTAGGCTGTAATATGCCAGTGCATAAACGTAATATAAACTATGGTTGTTAGGCGCGCTATTGTATTAAACATTTCATATATTGTAGGTTGTTATAACGTTAAAGAAATACCAGAGGATGACTGGTATTGCCAAAGATGTGAAAATAAAAAGAGAAAGAAAGCCACTGTAAGCTATATTATGAAAGGATCCACAGTCAAAATTCACTTTTATTGAATACTTTAGAATATAATCTGCTGCCCTATACAAACTGGAGCGGTTAAAAAGACCGAGAATACTGGAGACTATATGCATGTAGTTTGCGCCATGTGGAACAAATCCATTCATAACGAAGTTGAGCCATATCAATTTAATAGTTCGCAGCTAGGTTTACACGTAAGCGTAAAATCAAAAAGATAAACAAGATATATATACAAATATCTAGTCTATAGGAATGCTGTTTTTGTGAGAAAAATACAGGCTTATGTATTAAATGTGATGTTCCTGACTGCAAAGTGTAAAGTATAAGTTTGCATTTGAAACTGGAGAAACTCTAATCATAATTTATTAGATATTTTCACGCTACCTGTGCTATCAATAATGGTATCATCAATCCAGTTGCCGTAGTACCAAGTAATATCTCGATTAAATGTCTACAGCACCAACCTCGAGAAATCAAGACTAAGGCTTCCAGCAATAAGAAGGGTAGACGTCTTCGCCCCTCACGAAATATATCAGATTCAGAGGAGGAGTCTGAAGAAGAATCTGCTGAAGAAGACTCTGAAGACGACGAGGAGGAGGAAGATGAAGAAGATGAAGAAGAGGACGAAGAAGATGATCTAACATTTAAAGATCGAAAGACTCAAAAGCCGCTGACACCAAGTAATCGTTCTCTTTCTAAATCAAAGGCTTCATCAGTGTCAACATTGGTAAAGAAGGAAGTTCCACTTAAAAGAGCCGCTTCTCCTCATAGATTGTTCCGAGAGGATCAAAGCTCAGATGATAGTGATGATGATATGGGCACTTCAAGTAAATCCAAGATGTCATTCTCCAGCTCTGTTTCTATTACTAAAGTAAGCAACAACGCAGTCAATGCAAACAGCAATACCAGTACATCAGTATCCGCTCGACCTGAAGAAAAACCCTCTCATCGAGAGAGATTGGAGGCAAAACGAAAGAAATCAGGTTTGGACACACGTCCAAGTTTGCTGGAAGACAAGAAACCACTTAGCATTACCCCACCACCATCTTCTAGTGTTACACCCAAGCAAAAGCTGCCGAACAAAACGCATCTCAGTAGCAATAATAACAATAATGTCAATAATAATAATAGTAGTAGTGGCATTCGACCCAGTATCACTCCACCTATCAAGAAATACAATGGACCTGGCATTATCAAGGACATTGATGAGGTTTGTTATTTCAACACGATTAACCACTAGCGTAACTAACAGTGTAGTGTGACAGATCCAAAATGATATTAGGGCAGGAGCTCAAAGATGGAACAGCAACACGCCTTCTTCTTCAACCTCAACAGTTACAACCCCTCTTCAACACCCTCAACCAACTACACCCCATACTGCTGCGACTTCATTTTTCGAAACCGAAGCAATGAAAGGGTAAGCAAAATCAAAACCAAAAAAAAAGCCAGTCCCTTGGGTCCTTTTTTTTCACGAGGGCGGATTGATTACTTACCTTTTTAACTTTTTTGGAATTTCAGGCAATCGCATCGTAAATCAATGGAAGGTTGGAAGATGATGAATGGTGAAAAGGAGGAGCTGATCAGACTTCGAGAAGAGTCCAGACGATTCAACGAGTTCAAACGATCAGTTACTGAAATATTCCAGCACTTAAACGTACCCATACAAGGAGGCGCGCCACCCAGTGCTGATATTGAAGGATATGTTAACCATCTACAAGTAATACTAAGACGCGTTGGACCTATTCGCGAACAAGATCGCGTCCAAATCCAAGACTGTGTTCGAGGCGCTATGTCTGGCAATAATAACTAGATGGTAGATTCATAACGGAACTTTGCTCTTTTTCATTTCCCAGCCCTATCCATCAAGTTGTTCATCACTGTAAATATCATACTTCCTTCACTTGTTCGATTAACAAAACAAAGTAGATTGAATAAAAGTAACTTTATACTCAACGCCCGATACTCAATGTATGTGGTACAATGCTAGAACAACAACAAAGATCACTGGACAAGATGAAGTCCTGACTAAAAGTGTTTAGCCTCAGGGCGGAAAGGTGAAACCTATCTAAACTAAATGAGGTTGGTAACCAAGATCTGCATTATTAAAACGGGTTCCGATATTCGTATGGGTCTATAGCATTTATGTAGCGACTTTTTGTTGAATGGTATCTGATCACCTTTTTGATGTACCTGATTGCCATACATGTTTATTGGTTTTATTGGGTGGCGGGGATTAAATGATAAATAAGAAGAAAGAAGAAGGTTAATTTTCCTGTTGCTATATCGCCGGTAAGCCGATACAAGACATTGAATTTCGGAAAGTATATAGAACATAATGCTGTATTTAATGATAAACGGCTTTTTCGGTGGCATACTCGTGTAAATAAATACTCGACTATTCCAAAGCTTTAATGTTCTTTTGGTTTGGCCCAGTGCTTGCCTTTGTACTCTTGTATAAAATAGCACTTTCCAAAAATAAACCACAGGTTATATTAACATCAAAAGGTGTGAATATGTGCTGGTCATCTCTGTCATCTGATTTCCATGAATTGAAGTGAACTTTCAATTTCAGAGAATTCAAGCAAGTGCGCCTTTTCATTGGTGGTTGCACACTCTAATGCTGGCTGATGAAAGCTCCGCAACCAAAATCCTTGAATTATAAAATTATAAATGCCTAATTTTATAATGCTTTAGCAAAGAACTTTGTAAATAGGTACACATATACTTATGGAACCAAGCACCTTGGCTTAAATGAGAGCATTACCATAACTAGGTGTGCCATTGCAAAGAAGCTAGCCGTTTCCGCCGACATAATGCTTTAGTCTCTAGAGTACAACATTTCAGTGTTTTATACAATGCTCACTGGTCAAAAGATAATCAAACCTCCCAGCTTTGGAAATTCACAGGGCGCATAAATCAACATGAATGAACAATCTCGCTCAAATGTCGAATCTAATTAGTGCTTTCTGCTCAGAAGGATCTGCTGGTTTTCTTTCTTTTATTGTGTTATTCGTTTAGTCGTATGTTTAGGAATGATAATGCGAAAAGGATGTAAATTGAGAGTATTCCTATTCTCTGGGATGCGGGTTATCCCTTTGTTTTATTCCACAACTTGTACTATTCGCTAAAGAATTAAAATATCTATATAGCTCACGATGGTATATAAAAGCGATCATATAGGCTATTGACCATCTACTATTTGGTTAAGCAATAGTATCCTAATTATTATAAGGCATTACTGCCATCTTTAATCCAGTTTCGTTCCTTACAGCGAAAACTGTATATGTTGATGCATTTCTTGTCCTATAAAAACTAATAGTGCCTTTGTTAACAAATGGAAGAGGAAATTCATCAAGTAGTTCTAGCGTGATCCAGTTTACATTTGATAGCTCGCCTCCCTATTAATTTTATGTGACAATCAAAACACTGATGCATACTTTTTCAGAAAAAGAAAATCATACCTTTAGAATGTCTTTAATACCATCAACAGTCAGTGCAAAGGTATCCCAGCCAGAGATTTTTGTGCTCTAAACTTTGATCTTATTTTCAATGACAAAACAATGTCGATATGCAAAGCGTAATTTAAACTATTACATATAAAATCAAAGGGCGCATTGAATGATGTAAATATGATTTATCATTACAGTTTATTCATTGATTAACTTTTGAAAAAATCTATAAACCAGATTTTTAAAGTGCTTGATTACATATAACTTAAGGATTTCATATACAATTTTTTTTCTAAAAAAAAAAGAATGTTCATACTTACAAATATATCGAATTTATGCTACTGTGCTATATAAAATGAAAATGAGCGTGGGAATTTAAGCCTTGAGGGATCCCTCCGTTCTTTTCTGGTAATAGGCCCCATTTTCCCGCCTTTAGATTTCTTGTTTAACGTCCAGTCTGGTGACTAGTACAAGTTTAAAATGAAATGCTGCATCTATCAGAATCGTTATTTTACCAGAATACAATGGATATGCTCATTACATCACTGTATATTTCATACATATGGAGCTAATTATTTTCAGATTTCTTGACTGATCCTTGCTTAATATCGCATTTGATGACTAGTAATTGTTTAAGATGAGTCGATGCACTTACTAAGACCGTTATCTAATTGGATTACAGAGATTTTACATAAGTTATTAATGGCCGGCAGTGAATTATATGTATTTCATGCTTAGCACCAATGGTCTATATATCTCTGGCCGATTTCAGTCTGATGCTGAATCTGATTAGTTTTATGTACATGTTTTTATTGAGCAGCCTCATCTTTTATATTGCTGATTTGACTCGAATGCCTTTGTTGCATTGGATATCCTGTATATATTTATAATTGATTATGTTCCTTTCGTATAATTAAAAGTCTGTCTAACGGGACCTTCGCAGTCATTAGTTAAAGCAGAGTATTTTTGAAGTTGCAAGAATGTTCGATAATGATGGTGACTGGGTACAATTAATAGAGAATTAAATAATCCAACAAGTTATAGCCTAGTTTTTTCTTTTATTAGATATTTAGTCTATATGATCATCTCCGAAGTATATTGGCTGTTAGTTTCGTATGATACGATGGTCATGTTGATGAAGGTATCTTGAAGAAATAAACTTTCTCGGGTTTAGGTATATACCTCGTTTAGTATTTCCTACTCTGGATAATGTAACATCACGCATTGTTCCTTTTTTTGACATGTGTACGTGGTGATACCGAACGCATTGTTAAAAAGTATACGCTAAAGATGTAGCTTTTTCTTAAAAGTACGGGTATATGATTCACCCTCTTATTAATGTTACCTTAATGATTGCTAAGTCTTTTTTTTTTAAAAAAAATAAATAAACAAATAAATCGTTTCATCTATCTAAGTTCGGTATTGGATATTATATTGGCCTTACTTGAAGCACTGTACTAGATACTCGATGCACATATGATATATAATAATGTTTTTATTTCTTAAAGATAAAGCACTTAGTTTTTCGTTCTGGACCTTATGGAACACAATAAATCTATTTTTACAACTGAGAACTGGCTTTATAACTATATTTATATATAAAAATATAAAAATATATATATAATTCCATAGACTTTGAGCGCAGTCATTGCGCGTAACTGTATAGGTCTATATATATATATTAATACGGTGATATTTGCAGATACATCACTTGGATTAATAGCCAATGAAAAGCACCAAACAATGAATTGCCTCATGAATGATAATCTTCCAATGAAAACCACCCAAATAAAACTTAAAAGACCGACGCTGAATATAAAGCTGCGTGAGCTTGCTGGTATTTTTAACTACATCTTTCTTCTTCTTTAATAATATGTCACATTCTCAATTAATACCATGCTTATCACTGAAATCGTCTTCACCGATCTCCCGCAAAAGAAAGAGAATACAAAAGACAGTTCGATTTGACGTGGAGCATACAGTGATTGATACATATTCCCCACTAGACTATGACCGTGGTTCAATCTTTTCATTTCCTGTACAGTACAAAATCAACCCTGCCATTTTCAACAAGATACCCCAACCCAATTTATCATTGGAAATCCCCAATAGCTATAGTCCAGAGGCAAGCTGCAGTCCAGAAATTGAAACGCCCACAACGCCAACAGACACAATGATCGACAAGAAAAAAAAGAGGCCAAGATTAACTGTAAATACCAGCGTCTGTTCTGGTGGCCCACTCTTTTTTACAAAATTATCGACGAATCATGCCAAACATACTATCAATGATTCATCGAGCAGTAGTAGTAGTAGTGAAGATGATGATGACTATTTAATTCCAATCACTTCATATTAAACATTTTTACAATAATAATTAATTCTCTCTCTCCTATTCCAACCCTTCAAATATAGTACTTTTACCTCATGTTATATTCTCCTTGTATACAACGCCCCATAATACATCATTAGTTCATGTATAGATTAAAAAAAGTATATAAATAGTTAATTACCCAGTATTTTTATACCTTACAAAAAGTTTAATATTAGCCTGATTTGATTCCAATTAGGCTTAGTTAGGTAGTACGCCAGATATGTTTCATGACTGTCATATCAACTCTTGGCTATTAACAGCAGAATAAGCAGGCGTTTTTGAACCATTCTATTTGATTTTATTTCATTGTTCAACGGCGATTGAATTGAGGCCTCATTGTGTTAACACAGCCAAATCATTCAACCACTTCTCAATCTATAATGCAGCGAGATATCACTTTGAATTTCAAGTAATATATAGAATAATATTCACTCTTTTAATTGAATATATTTTTGTATCTGTAAATGGATATACTCGTTCGCTAAAAGTCTGCATAAACCAAGTAGTTTAGTGATTGGGAGTCATTTTACTTCTTTTATAAAACTTGTAAGCCTAAAATCCAACTTCATTTATATTAAATATACTGGGCGCGAATGTTAGTTATAGCCGTTTTCTAGGGCCAAATGTGCATCGGTTTTAGATCCTAGATCAAAAATTTGGATACCAAGAAAAAAGCAGCATTTTCATTGGCTTTTGAAAATACAATTTAACTGCCTCTTTCTTATTTGGATTGCTATTCGACGACAAAATCCTTTTATCGCAAAATTGCAGCTATAAGAACAAGTAAACAAAGCATTTACTTTGTTTTAGGGGAAAATATAAAGCATAATGCGTGCTGTTTAATGAATCAAAGTTTATGGATACAGCTTAAAGTCAATGAGAGCTAGATAAATTTGAAAGCACCTTAAAATGCAAGTTTTCTCTTTTACTTTGACTAAAAACATGTACCATTTAAAAAAAAATAATCTTATTTACAACTTTTGTTAAAAAATGAAGCATAGTATTGCATTTATCACCATTTTTATATATTTATATATATATATATATATATATTTGGCAGCCTTTTATGCTGAACCCAATTTTTCTCAGAATGAGACATTGTAGCACCATCATACCATATAACGAAACCCCGCTATAAACACTTCGGGTTGATAACGAAAGCTTTTTCCCGCTTCTTCCTTGAGTACTGTTTCTTATATTTATAGTCTACTTACAGAAAACGAATTCTAATTTTGCAATTCAAGAACTATGGAGCCAATGTCCAATATACCTTGTTCGGCTTTGACTGACGCTTTAACTGCTCTAGCTCAGAACACCTCTCCTGGAAGAAAGCATTCCGTTGTAAAGACGATTCCACGAGCACAACATACTTCTTATTTAACAGATACTGCAGATGCTGTTAGAGAAGTAGCTAGAAAAATGGGTGCGTATTTAATTCCCTATATAAATCTCTATGAAACTTATTTGAACATATAGGTCGAACGCGTGTTAAATGGGAGAATCCTAAGTCT
This sequence comes from Actinomucor elegans, assembly GCA_026027325.1. Lineage (NCBI taxonomy): Eukaryota > Fungi > Mucoromycota > Mucoromycetes > Mucorales > Mucoraceae > Actinomucor > Actinomucor elegans. Next base: position 713,075 of record JAMSLZ010000012.1, on the reverse strand, counting down.
GTCATGATTATCACAAAGCCTGGCGATTGTTCTCTTATTGGTATGACTCGAGATATGGCTTTGTATTTAGTTGAAACACCTCGCTATGGTCAAGAAAGCGGTATCACTTGGTAAGGACGAATAATAATTCACGCAGAAAACTGCGTAACTAATATGTATGCAGTTACGTAGATGAAAAACTTAAGAACTCCAAACGTTTTAAATACGAAAAGATCATAAGACACCATCCTACTGCTTGCGAGAAGCTCAAGTTTTGGACACCCGAGCTATGTGCTTCGCAACCCAAGTTGTTTGATTTCATTATTACACTGGGCGGCGATGGTACTGTCTTATTTAGTTCTTGGTTATTCCAAAACTATATCCCACCAGTGATTCCGTTTCATCTAGGCTCTTTAGGCTTCTTGACTCCATTTGATTTTGATCGTTACAAGCAGCACCTTCATAATGCCATAGAAAGAGGTGTTCGTATTAATTTGAGAGGGCGTTTGACTTGTACAGTCTATCGACGTGTGCCTCATCCTGACTGTAAGTCACCCGAGGAAGCCAAAGCAGTTCAGCTTCGTAATGTAGTGCGAGACCCACTTACAGGCAAATTCACAGTGGGTGGTTGGTGCCAAGAAATGAAAAAGCAACGCCAACAAGCTCAATCCGGAATTAAAAGAAAGAAAAAGAAATTTGGTGAAGTTGACGGTGATGACGTTGAAGACGACGATGAACAATGGTGCGGTGATAGTGAAGATGATATCCAGCAGCCTTCTGTACCGCCCAATGCGGTTCCCAACGGTGAAGAACGTCAGGTGCCCTGCTTTACTACTATTCCTGTTGAAAAGTATCATGTTATCAATGATTTGGTGGTTGACCGCGGGCCTAGTCCTTATGTGAGCTTGCTTGAACTGTTTGGTGACGATAAACATTTAACTACTGTACAAGCAGATGGCTTAGCCATATCTACTCCTACAGGCAGCACAGCTTATTCGGTAAGGCTCATTCAATAATCATGGTTTATTATTTTAAATTGTATATATAGCTCTCTGCGGGAGGATCGCTGACACATCCAGACATACACGCTATTCTAATTACTCCAATTTGTCCTCATACGCTATCTTTCCGTCCTACTCTGGTACCTGACTCAATGGAGCTGCGCATTTGTGTTCCATTCAACTCGAGAAACACAGCCTGGGCTAGCTTCGATGGAAGAGGAAGAGTAGAACTTAAACGTAAGTTAACATTATTTTCTGGATTATCCGCTCATATTTTTTATCATACTATAGAGGGTGATCATATCAAAGTAACTGCATCACGATATCCATTTCCAACTGTCTGTAAAGAAGATCAAGCAACAGATTGGTTTAATTCTCTTCAAAACTGCTTACATTGGAATAAACGAGAACGTCAAAAGTCGTTTGCAGTAGTTGAGTCCCATCCTACTCGACATCACAAAGGATCTTCTTCACCATCACATAATAAAACCAACCAAATGCTATCACAGTCCCCTCGCGCTACAGGTTTTAATCCACTCTCTCGTGCCGGAACCCAATCACCACCTGTTACCGGTAGTTACCACCAGCAATCTCCACCCAATGGAAACAGAAAGTCTTCTTCCTCTTCTTCAGTTTCTTCTGATACTGGCCAAGATGAAGTGTTTGGTATGTTCTATGATGATGACTCGGGAAGTGACCGTTATCGCCCTGGTGGTTCCAATGCAACTTCAGGTAATCGACGTAAAAGTAGCGCAATAGAGGCTGAATCCAGTGCTTCAAGCGTTGCTACCTATGAGTCTACAGACGAATTTGAAAGCGAGAGTGATGATAATGATTATTCGCCTGATGGATTTACTGGATGGACAGATGAAGAAATCATCAAATCAAGGTATATGGCGAATATTACCAAGGAATTGGAAAGAGTCTCGTTTAAATACACAAAGACCGAAGCCGCTAATAAGAGCGAAAATACTGCTTAATTAATTGTATATTTTATGTATTTAGTAAATAAAAAATCTGAAAAAAAAAAGCTTTGTTGGGTTTGATTCTTGATTTAGAGGTTCACCTTGTAATCCTCAACCAAAACTTTTTACTAGCATTTTTCGGGATACAGAGAAGATATAAAAATGACAGCTATAGTAGATTCAATAGCTTATTTCGAACTTACAATACTAATCTACGTATGCTACATTAAACTGAGATTGATTATATATGTAAAAAATTAATTGATTATAGTCTCTAGTTTACATGAGGCACAAAATTTACTATCAGTCAGCAATATATGATACCCATCTTGTATTTCATTCAGATAATAACTATATTATATGAAGTAGTTCAACTTGGACAAACATTTGTAATGAGATGTGACATGGAATCGTGGTCGATGGAAAGATCTATTGATCATTAGATTGAATGCGAGAAATTACGTGATTTACAACCAGTCAATTCATGTACCGTATACACTCACACTTTAGCCGAAGTAAGGACTCCGATAATCCCGATGCTTCATTCCGGTCATGTTAAACATAGCTACTATAGACGCGATAGGCCAATATGATGAACAAAGATTCATGCGCGAAAAGCAATCGGTTGCACCATTGAACCTGCGTAGTACTACATCGGATATGGAAAAAAATAGCCGTGTTCATAAATCACCGCGTCTCCTTTTCAAACTGGGATTCAATAACTTTCTATAACTATAAAACTTGAAGAAAATATGCGTACTGTATTCTTCTGTTTGTTCAACGCTGAAACTCAAAAAGCGATATGAGTAGTGATAATACCGAACGTACGCCTTTAATACATTCACCTCGCCCAACTAGGGATGATAGAGGCCCAGTATCAAAGTCATACAAAAGAACATACCATACTTATGGTACATCTTTGGGGTTCTTGTTTCTATTCTCTTTGTTTGTTCACTGGTACCGTGCCTTATTACCAACACCACTTTCTGATGTGCAAGCTAACCAATCCGATGATTTTTCGGGTATTCATGCTTATAATGAATATTTGAGCCATTTTACTGCTCCTCACTCTGCTAATTCTCGCGAAAACGGTGTTATGCGTGACTGGATTGCTTCTGTAGCTACAGATCTTCAACAAGAAGCCACTAAAAATGGCGTTCAAGTGGATGTCATTTCAAAGGATACTTCAAAGGATACGATCAAACAAGACTGGTTTATTCCCAGTAAGTATATATTTACCAGAATTATAGATGTAGCTGCATCTAAACTAGTTTTCTATGCATATTAGATGAACAATGGTTTGTTGACTCGCGCAACGTCATTGTTCGTTTGAATGGTACCGCCGGAAGAAGTGAAGCATTATTGATCAACGCTCATTATGGTAAGCTAATATTTGTTGCGCGAAAGTTACGTTCTCACGTTGTAATTGGTAACTGTTAGACAGTGTACCTACTAGTAATGGTGTAACTGATAATGGTATGGGCGTTGTAACCACCCTTGAATTGTTGCGGTATTTTGTTAGCCATCCTCCTCGCCATACTATTATCTTTTTACTGAACAATTTTGAAGAGGGTGGATTGATTGGCGCTCAATCTTTCATTAATCATCCTTGGTATACCAATGTCAAGTTGTTTATTAATCTTGGTCAGTATCTGTGTAGCTTTATATGTTGAGGAGCTTCCTGCTGACTTTTTAAAATTAGAGGGCGCGGGTGCCGGAGGAAGAGCTATCATGTTTAGATGCTCAAACTTGGATGCTGTAAAGAAACTTGCCAACTCTAAATCAGGACTAAAGCACGGTTCTCCTCTTGGTAATGATATGTTCAAAGCTCAATTGCTCAAAAGGTCGGTAGTAAGAAAAGTTTAGCAGGACCGAACCATTTGATTGATAAATTGTTGATTTATAGTGACACGGACTATTCGGTATTTACAAAAAATGGTGTGCCTGGAGTGGACATTGCTTTCTATGCTCCTCGATCCCACTATCACACTCCGCGCGATGATTTGGCTCATACTACACCTGAAGCACTTCAGTACATGGGCCAATTAGCTTTGGGGGCCGTCAAGTCTATTGCTAACAGTGATGATCTCTTAGCCACTCCTAAAGAGCAACAATCTTTCATCTACTACGATATTCTCGGGCGTTTCATGTTTGCATATAGTTTCACTACTTTTCAAATCATCAATGCATTGGCTCTTTTGGTTGTACCTGCAGTTGCTCTATTTCTATCTATTAAGAACAATCAGGATCAAAAGACTCTCCTACAGATTTTGAAGGGAAAGGCCTGGCTTCTCGTCCAAGGGTCTATTGCCGTTATTGCTGCATTTGTATTTGCTCTCTTATTCACTGGAATTGCAGTTTTTTTAATGTCTAAAATGAACCCTTCATTGACTTATGGTGATGTCTATGGAGCTGCACTCTATACTTTTATAGCTGCTTTTTTGGGCCTTCAAGTTTCTCAATTAGTGCTTCCCAGAAGATTGAAAAATACTCTTGCCGATACGGACGCTGCTTGGTACGGTTTAATCTCTTTCTGGTGGGGTTTTGTCGCTCTCTCTTCATTGGTAGGCTCAAAGGATGTTGCAGGCTTATACTTTACCGTCTACCTTTTAACTTTTACATCTTTGGCTGCTTTTATCCATATTACTGTGCCTTCTGATAAAAAATTCCGCTCTCCCTTGATATACTTCACTCAAACCATAATTCCTTTCATCTTGCTATTGGAAAACGACTTTTTAATCATGGATGCTATGCGTCATGCTACCGCTGATGGCACTCCTGAAATTGCAGGTAATTAATAGATTCATTGAAATCGGCATTCATTGTACTTACAGTCGCTGTTAGTGTATATTCTGATTGCTCTCCCTCTCATTTTGATTACACTCCACTTCGTCCCTTGGGTATACGTTGCTGGAAATAATCGCCAGGTTACCATTGTTACAGCTGTCGTATTCCTGTTCCTCTTTACCATCTGCTCAGCCCTTCAACCTTTCAATGGTTCCTGGTCGCCTAACAAGCTTGTCTTTAACCAACAATACAATGTTGGTGATGCATTTTCCACTGTTTCCGTGATAACAGCCACCGGTATCCACGCTATTCTCAAATCAGCGCTTCCTGCTCATGAGTACGCAACTTTAGAATGCAATACATTCAAGGAGTTCTTGACTCAATGTAGATATCAAACGGATTTACTGCCTGTTTATGGAAGCAATTCTACGTTGCAAGAGTTTGTTTTATCAGAAATCCAGAAGACATGCGATGACACTACTTGTACATCTTCTGCCACCTATTCTTCAAAGAACAGCTTGATGTGTCGTGTCTATTTCGATCCTGAAAAAAACAAGGAGCCCATTGATCGTGCTTGGGTCAACGGCAAAGAATCAACCATCAGCAATATATCTTCTTTAATTACTTACGTTGATAATTATGAGGAAGAAGTAAACTTTTCTGTTCAATACCCCAAGAATGGAAATCCTCCTCAAGCTAGACTGAGTTGCTTCTATGATGAATGGACCAACTTGGAGATCCCTGCATTCACTACACTCAGAGACAACTTGCCTGAAAATGCACTTTTACTGATTCGCGGGCAAGGTTTAGCTTCGGTACACTATGCAAACATTACTTTATAAAAAAAGAAGTAAACTATGTTGATTAATCAACAAAAAAAAGGAAGATTAATAAAAATAAAGCATTAAGTAGTATCAGATACTGTAGTGTTGCCAACTGCGCCTTAGCATTTTCGAATAACTTGTAGGAAAAGTAGCAACATTCAATACAAAGTACTATTTTAAAAGTATTTTCTTCTTACGCGTTGTGTTAGCTGAAGAAATACACATAATTTATTTCCCATCTTTCATTGCACAGTAATTGAACAAAGGTTCTTGTATCCGATGTAGCAACCCGCTCTGAACGAGAATTTTGATCAGATATGACATTAGGCTGAGGCTGACCAAGAGATCCAGTGACAATAAAATCAAGTTTCCGATTGATGACCTTTGGCTATGTCTTTAGTGAAATTATAGTTGACAATGAGATGAATTTCTCTTGTTTTAAGACTACAAGAGTAGTATAGTAGCTGTGTGATGCATTTGCAAAAAACTGGTGCTATCTTTTGAACTGGAAAAAAAAATCATTGCTGGATCATTACTTCATAAACAACGTTATGGTACCTTTAAACTCACGATAAAGTATGCTATGTAGTCAAATTAAGTGAAGTCAAGTTGAGCAGGATATAAATAATGAAGGAAACATATATTCTGTATTGTCTTGGATGTTAGCTCTTTTTTCTACAAAAGCCCTTTGCTAGCCCGCTGAAGATCTTCAACACAGTGTTCAGTAATTATCTCGTTTTTCCACATAAAAGATAAAATAAAAACGAAACTGCTTAATTCTATATTTTCTTTCAGGTGTTTTACGTGAAGGTTTATATGGTTGTAAAAAAATCAATACATGCACATACATATTTATACACTAAATCTTGGCCAAAACTAAAAAAAAGACTATTTTTCTGATCACCCTTTTCCAGACCAACTGTATGTCCCTGTTACCTCTAGCGAAAAACAAAGAGAAAATATATATAGTAGCATTGTCAACTGTCTTTCCTAGTCATCTTAAAATAAATGCTCAGCACTTACCAGACACTGTAAAATACTTGAAGAGTGTACCTATTTAAAATGTTCATTTATGTCATTCTTAAAACTAGAAACCGCTCTTTGTTAGAAAAAGCCCTCAATTGAATATCTAGATATTCTGAGTTACTATTTGTTTTAAACACAATAATAACTTGTCCCTACAAAAAAAAGTGCCATTGGAGATTTTATTTCCCGCCCATTAACTTAAAATGCCCATTGAGGTTACGGCTATTGACAACCATTTTTTATGCTTTCTAAAATTCGAAATGGTTGAGATTAGAAAAAGAAAGCAAGGTATGAAAACTTTGAATACTTGTAGTTGAAGCATTACATTAACTGGCTTTCTTTAAAACAGTCTCATATAATGACAGTGATAGTGACTTTATGAGTGACGATCAAGTGCGCAGTAAACCCAAAACTTACACTAAAAAGAAGAATGGAAAGCGTGTCAAAACAGCTTCCTCTTTAGCCGAATCTCAAGAAAGCAACAATGAAGGTTCTTCAAAGTCAAATACAGCTGCAAAGAACCGAGACGCAAAGACCAAACGTTCGAAAGTACAGCGATCGCCTTATTTTTCTGAGCAAAGCAGTGACGATTATGAAAGCGATGAGGAAAATCAGAAATTATCGCAGAAAAAGAAAACAAAAGCAGCGCCCGAGAAGAAAATAATTGTTACTGATGAAGAGCGAGAAAAGAGCGATACCGAGGTCCTTAGTGTAGACAATTTCAAGCCTAGTAAACTTGCTATTCCTCAGCCAAAGGGAAGTCCTTTTGCTGATTCTATTTCACCTGACACGCTATTATTTCTTGCTGAATTGGCTGAGAATAATGACCGTACGTTTATGCAGCTGAAAGCTAAAGAATGGGCAGTTGCACGTAAAGATTTTACTGATTTTTGCGGTTTGGTCATGCACGAACTTCATGAAGTGGATCCTTCTATACGCTTTGAAGAAGCCAAGAATGCGGTATACCGTCAGCATCGCGATCTACGATTTTCCAACGATAAGACACCATACAAAAAGAACTTGAGCGCGGCTTTTTCAAGAGAGGGACGAAAATTTTTGAATGCTGGATATTTCCTTTCGATCAAACCAGGCAATGAAAGCATTGCGGCAGTAGGGATGTGGCAGCCTGATTCTGTTCGTTTAGGCAATATGCGGTCTAGTATTATTAGAAATAGTGCTCTATTAAAGGAAGCACTATCAACTGATGCTCTCAAAGAAATATTTGACGGAAAGTGCGGAGTAGATATACTTGACAATACTGACATGCTAAAGGTTGCGCCAAAAAACATCGCAAAAGACCACCCTGAAATTTCTTTGCTGAGACACAAGAGTTTTGCTGTACAAAAAACATTTACTGATGAGGAGGTAGTGAGCGCTGGTTTCTTGGAAAGAGTAATGGAGTTGTTTGAAGCTCTGGTGCCATTTGCAGCAGTAATAAACTCTTGGGTTTAAACACAATTAGAGTAACTTATAAATAAAAGAACGATTTAATCATAACAAGATATCACTTACTACCAACACCAACGGCTTCTGGGTATAGAGTTTCTATGCCATACTGTGCTACAATATACCTTAGTACCTTTTTATGTTTTGATCGAGGTTGAAATACTTTCAATATCGTATGATCATAATTTATATCAAGCCTTTCGTTTGCTGATGATAATAATGTTTTGTATTTCTTTGCTCTTTATTGATTCCCAAGTTGACTTATGTCATTTTTCACGCTTCAGAGGAGTTTGGGTATTGTCCAGTTTCTAACGTCTCTACATTTCTTGACCGGTTCCAGTTTAATATCTGATCTAAATGCCATTACGTAACATAACAAAATGCTGTATCGGTTACAATCGTTATTTGGTATTTAGGTACACTCTATATTACATTCATTTCCTATAAGAGGAATATGATATAAAGCGTTATCGTGAAGCTATGGTATGCAAGTTTCAAAGAGGCCCTTGTATAGAAGTAGATTAGTGATAGAGCTCAGTTTTTTATTTTTAATGTACTTGATCTACAAAAAAAAAAAAAAAAAAAAAAGCTATTATTGGAAATACTATTTCATTAGGATGTCGATGGTTCAAAAATTGACATAAATAAAATGAAGTTTACCTAAAAAGATAACATCACTAAATTTCTTCTTTGCGAACAAGAAAGAGCACTTCGGTCTCATTCTCGTCATAATCTCTCTTCATGTTTCTCAAGATAGAGATGAGCTGTGTGCTACTATATTTTCTATTCAAATCCACCATATCAATATAGCCGTAATGGCCACAGATTTTTCCATTTCTCAACTTCACCATATTTTTCAAAGAGTCAGAGTCTATAATATAATATTTCTGATATGCAAGCAAACCTATAATCTCGTCATAATGGTCAATTAGATCTTCAATTTGGTAAAATCCAGCTTCTTATTTCAATGTTTCGTAAAAGAATTTATCTTCAGGAGGAGGAGGAGGTAGATCTACAGTACCAAATCTCATGAACTTGATGATATGATTGATAAAAAATGTGGGATCTCTACCAACAAAGCGTTCGTCATCATTGACAAATATTTTCTCGCTGTCTGGTTTTTGGAGCGGTTGCTTAACGAGGTTAGATGGCTTGAGAGTCTTGTAGAGGCCATAAACAGGTGTTCTACCAATGTTAAGCTTGGTTATGTGATTACTATCTTCTGCTGTAGTATTGTCTATTACGTTACTTTCCATATCTTTTCAGACAAATATGATACATGGAAGAGAAAAGGAAAACACGGTATATGAAACGAATGAGTTGACACAAACGTGTATGATAAACTGTCACCAGCAAAATGATTACATTACGTACTACAGTTGATTATCACCTTCTTTGTGTAATCACTTGAAATAATCGAGCTTTGACAAAATTTTCTGTTGATCTAGCAAATAGAGGCTTGTAATTTATATATATCTGTTTATAGATAATATTCGCCGGGCTTTGATCTCGAGGCTTTAGTTACTCGCTGATTATTGGCCGAGAGTTTGCTTAGCATATTCGTTTTAGTTTGATGTTCAATTGCCAAGTTCTATCATGCGCCAAGAACTTATCTTTTTCTTTGCCCTTCATATATAAAGGGCTAAAGCTTTACGAATAAAATAACAGGCATAGTACAACTATAGAAAATGTCTTCAGTAACTCATACAAATTCTACCAAAATAGAAAAAGAACCACTGTAAGCTTGAATTACTAGTATAATAGATAGCAGTCTAACGGTATCTCTTTAGCGATGCCCCTCCTCCATATACACCTTCCGACGCTGGATCATCATCTTCACACTCTGCTAATCAGTATGAAACACCACAACAGAACCAAGCCTCTTCATCAGCTTCATCTATAACAGCTCCACCTCGTTATGATACAATACAGGAGCAATTCGGACTCTTGGGATCAACATCCCCCGACCAAAAAGCACCTAAGCACTCTCAATCCTCCAATCCAATGATATTTAATCATTCCCAACACTTGGGCCCTTTGGATTCCATTGGTAATATCATTGATCTGGCGGGGAGCATCATTGAAACCACAACTAATATCGCAATGGGTATTACAGGTGCCGCTACAGGAGCTGCTTTCGGCACAGTAAATGCAGCCCATGATGCTGCTGCTCAAGTCAAACGCCAAGTTTCTACTTCTGCAGTTTGCTCTGCTAAACAAGCCTTGGATGCTGTAGAAGTCTTTATAAACAGTCGAAGAGGAGAAGTAAATAGATTCAGAAGCTTGAAACAAGAACAAAGAAACGAAATAATAGAAATGGAGAGAAATAATAGAGGCGGCTGGGGCAGCTGTAATAGGAATAGCGGTGGACCACTCTTTGGCTGTAGCAGTAGTAATAGTCGCTCATATCCATTTAGCCATTCCAGTTTTGGTTGTAGCGCCAAAAGCAACAAGGGCACAGCAGATCATTATACCAATATTAATAATAATGCCGAGAACAATGTTGATAAATTGGAGATGAAACAGTCCAACAGTCCGCTTAAAGTACATCAAAGCTGGTCTGGCAAAGAATGCCGCTTAAAAACATCCAATGGTCCCTTAAACGTACATGGATCCTTGACTGCCTCTGACTCTATTGAACTGGAAAGTTCTAATGGACAAATCGTAGTAGATGGTGCGCTCATATCCCTCAAAGATCTTCGTGTAAAGACAAGCAATGGTGTATTTATTGTTCATGGAGACTCTATTGTTGCAAAAGATTTGCAAGTACATATGAGCAACGCACCACTCCAGCTCAAGAGTTTTATCGAAGCTAAACGTATTGAGCTCAAGACAAAGAACGCACCTGTGATCATTGGAAACATTGCTGTGGGCTCTGAATTATACGTAAAGACCTGTAATTCGCCTATTGAGATCCATATTGTATCCATAGCCAGTCGTTCTGCCCATATTGAAATCGAAACATCAAATGCTCCTGTCTCTGTTTATCTCCCAAGTGACTTTTCTGGTTATTTCAATGTCAAATCTAACTGGCTTGGCTCATCATCTATAGTTGCAAAGTCAAACGAAAGTATTGTTTTAAAATATGACACAAATGAATCTAGTAAGAAATCGGGATCTTGCAAGAATTTAGGCAACAAGTCAGATGTTGATATTACTATCAAAACTTCAAATGCTTCTGCAACCATGTACATTTAAAGAATTTGCATCACTGAATCATACTATGGCAGGCTCAAAGTCTTGTATTGTATAACTTTTTCTTATGTTCTTTTACTTGTTAACCAAAATGAATCATACCATATCTATTTAGCTAGATATGCCTATTACTGTTAATAAAATTGAAGTATCTATTCTGATCACATATATATCATAAATGCTTTGCATATTTCGAGCATTGATTGCTTATCGGACGTGATATTGAACTAAGGTTGATCTTGTCAGTAATAAACATATCTATAGACACAACTTACTGTTAATCTTCAAAGGATATAATATATCCATAAAGTAATAGTCAAATAAAGATCACGATAGATATAGCAGTCCATCCTGAACATGTAGATGTCATAGTCACCAAATGCAATATTTAATTGGGATCAGTCAAGGGATCTATAGATCACTAAACTCATATACGTGGAATGCGTGTATTTTAAGCAGATACCTCAAATATAGGGTACACATCGTAAATCAGTTAAATGAAAGTTATGGTAGGTATAATGCTTCATTCAGTTTATAGTACTAGTCGTGAGATGCGATGATAAACTAAAATGGACTGAGAGATTGAAAATGGCCTGGAAAAGAAGTGATTTCTGAGATTCAAATGTTTTGGGAGTGATTGCATTAATCAGTAATCCCTTCGATCTCTGTCTAATGTCCTATCAGATTAGTACATGTTCAGAATGAGTAGTTTCACCTGCTAAACTTATTGAACTGTTCTAGCTCTTAATTTCATGAAATACTTGTCACTCAAGAACTAGTTTATGGCTGTTTTTATTTTATTTTAATTTTGTTCCTTCTGTCTAAACGAAGGTCCAGCTAAAATAGAGATAATGAAATAATAAAAGCAATTTTCAAGGAAAGCAAGTGTTATTAGGTACTAAAGCGAAGAAAAGCTTTAATATAACTTAATTTGTAATTATAATTCCATCAAGTGCCTGTTTTTTCTCCTGGTTATATGACTGGAAGAAATGAAAGCAATGCAGATAATCTCTGTATGTATACTGAATGTTAGCTCAGATTTATAGGAGCGCAGGACCAAGATAAAGCAGCTTTATTTGTACTGATATACCCGCTATCGTCATACAGCGTGAGGGGTATTTATAGTAATGCAGCTATTTTTTTTTCTTTTCTTTCTTCTCTATTTCATATCCACTCCGTTTTCAATGTCTAATCCAAAAGGATTTTATAATCAGCCTGGTATATATAGATACTATATTTGTTACAATCCATTTGGTATTAATAAACTTATCCATATCTAAAGATTACAGTGGTGAGGAGATTGGCAGTAGCTCGCCCAATAGTGCTCGCCCACCTAATGCTCTTGGTCAGAAACCAAACCAACTGAGCTCACCAGAATTGCTGCCGCCCTATTCACCAGATCTAGCCGGAAGAAGCAGTAACGATGGAAGTTCAGAATACGGCTCTGTTAGAAACAGTATAGATCCAGATGAAGAACAGCGTGTCGGTTTGTTGAATCAGCAAGAAGAGCCTTCCAGTAGTTTTCCTGAGCAAAGTAGAGATCGTGATAGAGATTCTGGTTGGAAATATGCCAATCCACGTACAGTATCGTATCTGTTTCGAATGCATACATATACTATACTAATGTATTGTATAAATAGAGCAGGACTTTCCGGCTTATAATAGCAATCCACCTTCCAGTTCTCTGATGCAACAGCAACGGCAGCAGCCTGTACAGCGTTTCGCTTTTCCATTCAATACAAGAGGCGCTCAAACAGACCCAGGATGCTGTAGAAAATGGTGTAAATACATTTTCTTGGCACTGTTAGTGTCACTGGTATTTTTCAAATATAGCAATCACCTCCCAGGCTACCCAAGTTACGACGATATATGTTCAGTTAAAGCTGTTGGTTGGGAAGATCTTCCACGATCGATTTCATTTGAGAACAATCTTGAAGTCATCATGCTGGGTCAAGTTCATTATGGACAAATAACCATTGTTCCTATTGAAGATCGGTCTGGTGGGTCTATTATAAGTGATGTTCGTGTTTATCCCGAATCCTTGCAAAGTAAGCTTTCACATCAAGTAGAATCAGATAATGGTATCACTCGTTTAACAATGGAGATGCCTCAATATATCGACTACGATAAAGAATGTATCACTGTTTCGATGGAGATTCGTCTGCCTTATGGAGCAGATATATTGCGCCTTGATGTAAAAAGCTTGGACATTAAAGTGTTGCACCCTTTTGTTAAGGACTTGAAGACCTTGGATGTTAGAACAACCAATAGCGCTATTGAAGTGGGACGTTGGACAGGCGACTCGATCAAGTTGATCACAGATAATGGTGATCTCAAAGTAGGCTCACTCAAATCGGGTGGCGCCATTTATCTGCAGACGACCAATGGTGATTTATCGCTTTCTGGTAATATTGTAGCTAAAAGAACTGTGACTTTGAAAAACAACAATGGAGAAATAGAATCATTTGCACTGATCCAGTCTGAAGAGGATGCTGTGGATGTGGACACAGACAATAGTTTGATCCAATTAACCAATGTAAAAGCAGATTATGTATCTCTCAAGTCTTCCAATAAAGGAATAACGGTAAAGCACATCGATGCCAAGGTACAAGCGTTGGCCAAGACTTCCAATGGGCCTGTATCACTTAGTGTAGGTGGGGCCAAAAATAACCAGGTCAATATTGCTACAGTCAATGCTGAAATTGATTTACATATGGTAAGAATCAAAGGCTATTAATAACATTTATTAACTGTTTCACGTAGTCTAATGAATTCGAAGGCAGTTTTCTTCTGAGTACAACGAATGCTGACGTGTATGTTCCATATGACGAAGAGATTCGATATATAGAAGACAGAGATTACCTTAAAAGAGGCACCAGAAAAGGGTCTGGAAACAAAGGCGATCTTACCGTTCAAAACAATAATGGCAACATCATGATTGACTTTGAAGCATAGTTTTTATTAGTACATAGTGTTATACATAGGTGGTAATATACACGAATAAAACGTCTTCTTTATACATCCTCTCTGTCGCTAGCTACTAGTTCATCTTGTTCTTCTTCTTCATCCTCTTCATGGTGTACGGAATGGTGCTGCTGGTCTTCATCACCTATAAAGACCAATGTACCATCACCTCCTTTAGGCACTTTTCTATTCGCGTTTCCCATTTGTTCTAGATTGCCTCTCTTCTTTTCAGCGGCAGCCATAACGCCTTTGGCAGCACGAGGTTCCATTTCCTCAAATGTCTGCCATACATACTGTTTTAAATCTCTAGCACCAGGTAAGTCCTGAATCAAGTTGGCTATGGTAGGATGCTTGAAGCCATAATAATCAGGTCCTGATGCTGAATTAGAATGGTCACGATGACGAATTTCATTAGATTTACGTACGACGACTGTCCACGCACCAGTTGCCGAGTTTGCAATGATGGGTTCATCTGGCATATCAGCAGCAACAACATGGAACTTGGGACAGTCGCCACCATCAACAATAGTGGATGTAATGACTGTGTTACTATTAGGATCTATCATACTTGGATAGGTTCTATATAAACGATGAGTCTTCTTTCTTTCTTATCCCAGTGCCCATCATTATGTACCTGCTCACTGTATAACCAACAGGAAAGATATAACGTTCGTTATGGAAACTAGGTCTGTCGGTCACAATGGTACCCAGATTCAATACTGTTAAAACACCAATCTGTTGAGGGAGCTTTGGACTTCCATCAGCGTTTCGTTCGATAGGTTGAACGCGACGGGTTTTTACCGAGAAACGAGTCAGCTTAGATCGCTTTGCAGGCGTAATAGGTGCAGGTTCTGAAGAATGTACTAGTTGTGCATCGCTTGTTGGTGTTAAGTGGTGCTGGTTGGAACGGCGATATGGTAACGATGGTGATGGTAAGGAAGATGAGCTGGGTTTGTTGGCTAGGATTTTTAATACTTTGGATTTCGTAGCTAATGAGTTTGATGATGTACCCACTACATGGTCTGTTAACGATAAAATATATATATGTAAAATACATTTATTCCTTACCATCTAAATCATCATCTGTATCGGATAAATCACTGTATAAATCACTATCGCTTTCATCTTCTGTTCTATTCATACTTTCTAAACGACCAATATTATCGAGCAGTAGACTAAACGATGCAAATATTAGTAAAAAAAAAAAAAAAAAAAAAAAAAAAAAAGGGATGAGGATACTATATGTTTCTACTTTACTTTCTTTCAAAAGTCAAGGTACGAATCTTCTTTTTTGCATGAAAGTAATCTCTACTCATAGCCATGTTCAACTGGTGTATTTGTTAGCATTATTCTTACTAATAAAAGTTTGGAACTACCTCTGTAATTTCCTTCATTTTTCGTTTAAGCTGTTTATATGCTTCTTCAGAGACTGATGACTGCGATGGACCAGCCTCTTCTATTTCATCGTCCACTTCTTCCTCTACTGCGACTGCGCCAGTTTGATGATAATCAGACATGACAGGTATATTACTTGTTCCACTAGTATTTACAGAATCGCGTATAGGTGAATAGAGAGTTGATTTGGTATCCATGTAATGCGGCGATAATGGATTAGTCATCTTTATACGCTAATAGTTGGTGCGTTTCGTTCTTTTTTATTCGTTAAAGAAAGGAAGAAGAAAAGAGAAGAAAAAAGTGTGCGAAAGGAAACCATCCAGGGAGTTCTCAATAGGACTGCTTTCTTGAGTATGTATACCTGTTTACAGTACGAAACATGGCTTCCAAAAACGCGACAATGGCAATTCATAAGACTCATTTTTTGATTGGCGACCGGTATTCTAATGTAGCCAAGTAGTTTACAAGCCAGCGATCTAGTTTATTTCGTTCTTTGCTTGTACCTTGTTGAATATTTGGCGCCTTATTTTCGATAATGTTTTACTTTCCACGACAAATTTAAATGCATGCATCATTAGACTTCTAACTTGACTTGATTCTGAACGGTAGTTTTGACTTGGACCAATCTACTCACCTACCCACCTAATTTTTAATATTTTCTCTTATTAGCTCTTGATACCCAATCTTTCTTTTTTCTCCAATAATTATTGCGACGATCTAAGGATTTAAAATAAAACTGGAGATATTTCATTCTGCTAATAGCTTATTTATTTAGCACATTTATAGCATTGGTTCAAAAACCAGATATCTATCGAAAAGCAATTATAAATGACTTGTCTAATTTAAGCAATCATCAACTGGTACGGTTTTGGATGATTCAACAATTGTTGTGCTCAGGTTATTATCTACAGTCAAGCAATCTTTCCTAACACCCTTCTTTGACTTTGGACCAGGATAATTCAATATGTATCAAAAATGTGTAAAGTGGAAAGTAGGTAGCTTTATATCTGTGCTATACAATCAGACTTTGAATCTCAGTGACTTATAAATGGTAATGTCCTTTCATATCAAATTGATACAAAATATCCATGACACCAACCAAAAACCCTACGAAATGTTCACTATGTCGAATGAACTCTATCATGCGTTTTCCCGATTTAGAAGACCTTCCTGGATAATTCTGGAACCGTTTACTACATGAGTAGGTGTAGAACTAATCCATTATCACCAATAAATTTTTCATTCATGAACCCAGTTCGCGATAGTTGTATAGCTTTCCTTGCTACTTTAGTTAGTTTTGAGTTTACAATATTTCGTCCGTCTCTAGGGATATTATTTTTTTAAAAAAAAAAAACTGCTGTTGATTCAACTGCCGATCCTGATTGGCTGCCAAATGAATAACATAAACAGCTAACTGATATTTATTGGTAGACGGAGACTGAAAATCGGGAACAAATTAGACGCGATTTCCAAGATTTTCTAGATCCCTTTTTTCCAGCTTTCTTTATTGTAAAAGTAGCACGTTTTTGGTATTTCGGTAGTATCTTTTCTTTCTATATAATTAATAACGCTTTAAAGATTGTGCAAGAAAATAGATGTATAATAAAGTCGAGATCCCTCGAGATTTCTCGAGATGAATGTCTGATTTTAATAGTTCGGCCCATTCCTCATTTTAAGAACAAGGAGCTTGTATAAAAATAAACAATATGGCAGCGTGCGTTTAAAAATATCTCAAAGTCACCCCGATTATTCCAGTGATGAATCTTTACGATTTGTCATTGGAAGTAAAGGAATAGAACCTTAGTTGTCTCTGTTTCTTGGGGAATATCAAAGCGATTGATTAACAGGATCCATAAAGAGTTTAGATGATTTCTTTATTTGGATAGTATAATTGCAATCTATAGCAGAAGGCGATCCTTTCCTTGTTGTGTTACACGCTATATTAATAGCTTAAGGCAGTGTAGAGTGATCTTCCCTTCTTCTTTCCTCCTATATATACATATAATGAAAATAAAAAGAAGAGACACTACAGTGATAGCTTTAATACTTTTACTGTTACTTATATCATGTGTTGCCTATATCCAGTACATTAGATCTGGTTTCTGGACAGACAACCCAAAATCACCCAAATCTCGAACCCAATCAACTGCCATTCCAGTTATCTTTCCAAAACCTTTTGAATTACACGTTCCTAACACTAAACAAGAACGGTTTTTATCCTATTTACCTCACTCAGGCTTCCACAATCAAAGAATAGAACTAGAAAATGCTTTACTGCTGGCTGCTTACTTAAACAGAACCTTACTAGTACCACCTGTCTATTTAGCAAGTCCCGCTATGCCTTGGTTGCGATATGAAAAATTACACGAAAGACTCTTGTTTCAAACAAAGAATGGTCTGGATCATTGCGTTACTCTAGATGCAGCTGGTTTACCTTTACCAAGCGAATGTCTGAATAACTTTCGTTGGACAAATGTACCTTGGTCTTTCTTTTATAATATGTCTGCTATTCAACAACAGGTGCCTGTGGTCTTTCGACCGGGATTAGATTACGAATGGCTTTATGAATCATTCAAATTGACTGAAGATGACGTATACTTTTTCAAGGACATGTCACCTTATGAATATCAGATACACGATGACAGGTCTACAGATCTTCCTTTGGACCGTTTCAATTATCGTATTGATTTGATGACGCTGGAAAAGATTGATCATCGCGTACTTCACTTTGGATCCATGTTTGGCTCTTATCGTATCTTGGCCGAGACCGAAGCACATGCAGAACTCCTGCGTTCGATCCGTTCCAAAATGATTTTTCGAAATCCGGTTATCTCTGGTGCGGCTGAAAGAATCGTGGAACAGCTGGGAGGAGCCAATAACTTTGTAGGCATGCACGTTCGTGTCGGCGATGGTATTTTCAAGCTGAGAGCATCTATTTTGGTGGACGATATCTATCATGAGTTGGTAGACAAGTTTACTGATTTAACGGTGGAACAAGTAGCTGAATATGAAGGTGGTGTTGATAAGCATAATTTGGATCGTACTGAATCAACAGAGTATGAAATCAAACTTCGAAGCTTTCATCCAGTTGATGAAACCAACTACACCAAGCCTATTGAAGTGCATCATGAAGACAATGCCAAAACACACTTTAAGTACAGTACAGCTAAATTTGACACAGACCCTCATATTGCCAGTCGATTAAAATGTCAACAAGGCGATGCTATCACGCGTCGGTTCCGAAATACGGTAGTCTATATTGCTACTGACGCACCAGACCCACGGAATCACCCTCTGTTACGCAAACTGTTCCAAGTCTTTCCTTGTACGTTTATCCTATCTGATTTTATGAATGAACTGGACGATATCAAGAAGCTTGAGGTAGTGGAAGAACGAGTTAAACTAGAGTCTTACTTGATTCCAATGGTAGATGCTATGATATCAGCTCATGGGCATACGTTCCTTGGTACGCCACATAGTACATTTACTAGTTATATTGAAAGACAATTACATCCTGTTTATACCGGTAAACCAGTACAAGTGATGGGATTACTGGATTACTTAGAGTTGATGTCTTCATAATGTATATATAAGATCGATCATATTTCATTTTTTTTTTTCATTTATTTTGTCAAATAAAAGCAATATTAAACTGCATCAAAAGCGCAAGTGCCTATAGTAGGTATACCTTTTTATATTAAGCATTATTGTGTCCTAAAGAGAGATTTGTTGCGATTGAGTCTCAATAATCAGAAACTCACTAATCGATCGAGAAACATAGCCGCCTGTTTAGTATAAATACTGATAGTTTCATTCTTTGATTCCTTATCTTTTACCATCATATTCGCTTTTTTCTTCTATGCAATTTGAGCAAATTACGTATTCATTTCCAACATCTTTATCGCAGCGTAAATACTACTATAAGTAATTGCATAATATTAGAATGGCTTTCTAACACATATTCATAAGATTTTAACTCTAAGATTAGTAATATCGGCAAGGCAGTAATCAAAGAGTACAATTCACCACATGTATTGGAACTATGCACTTTAAAGCAACAGTCAACTCAATTAGAAGCTTTAACACATTGTCAAAAGTGCTTGAATTGCTTCAAGCAGCCTATAACGTTATCTTGCGGGTTTACATTATGCTACCAATGTCTACCTTCTACAGAACCCTATCAATGTCTGTCATTTAGTTGTCTAAGGTCGCACGATAACAATTACAAACCAAATGTACTACTGGAAAGTATACTATCCCAATACAATAGTCGTAATCCGAACAGTCAAGAAATGTTAAAAAGCTTATTGGACTGTTCTATATGCTTAGCACCGCTAGTAGAACCTATCACAACTCAATGCGGACATACTTTCTGTAAAGGGTGTCTAATTCGTACAATGATGGACTCAAACAACAGAGCTTGTCCTTTCTGCCGCCATGAGTTGGCTAGGATAGGAAAAGTCAACCAAGTCATCAGTGGTTGGTTAGACTTTCTGAACAATGGCATGATCTATTATCCAAAGAATGATCAAGACCAAATAGTACCTAGTCAGCATATGCCAATCATTGAAGTTACTTCTGCTGTCGTGTTTCCCACTCAACATTGCTTGATTCATGTCACCAACGACTGTCGATCACTGTTGAAACAAATGGTCAACAACCCACATCGAAACCATTATGCCATATGTGTGTTTGGCCAAGGTAATGAATCATTGCACGATTATGGAGTGATGCTACAAATCAATCATGTTGAATATTCACCCGATGTCCGTCATTCTGTGGTGCAAGCAGTTGGTCTCTTTCGGCTTGGGATCAGTCAGTTGACATTGGATGAGAATAACTGTTATACTGGCGATGTGACACGACTGGATGATTCAGAGTTTGAACTGCCATCAAAAAAGTACAAAGCACCAGATGTTATAACTAATAATAATACCCAAGATGCGCCTCTCGAACGAAAATTGAAGCGTATACGGCCTTGTTCTATGCGACTTGGCAGCTCTATATCCAGCAACTATCAATTCTCAATGTCAAACAATATACCAGTCTGTAATTACCGTAAAACATGGGCTACATCGACACAATTCAGCAAGCCATCTTCTCCACACCTACTCTGGACCTACACCCAACCAACATATGCTGTTTCCCCTTGTTCCAAACATAACATCACTAATAAGATACCCAACCCTCCTCCTCCTCACCAGAAATCTGCTACTACTACTGCAATACCTACTTTAGCAAACGTAGATACATTGCTCGCTGGCGACCTTCATCCGCGCCTAGTTCAATACTTGTCCAGAATGAACAACGAAGCATGGTTGAAGCAGTATGAAGTATATACGCAGCAATTTGATAGAAGTACGCTTATCTGGTGGGTATCAAATGCATTGCCTCTTCATCAAGAAGAGAAACTGCAATTGCTCGCTATGCAATCATTGAAAGAGCGTATCATGGCTATTATATACTTTATGGATAAATGGAGATAATTGACTCTTAGTTTTATGTATCTGTATATATCTTTCTCTCTCTTTCTTATGTGAACTATCTAATATTATATGTTCTTTCTCTATTATCGGGTTAATTCCAAGATACTTTCCTTTTCTTATTATATCGTTAATATGCCATCTATTGTTTCATTGAATTGTTTGCAATAAAACCATATATCTATAGTTCTTTCAATGTTTGAATCGCTTAGTCAAAGTGAATACACTATACACGTTTAATATAATATCCATGCCCCTAGATCTGCGTTTAACCCTTGGGGGCACCTGTTGCAATTTATTCTCGGCTTTAACTTTCCCTTGCTTCTTTGCCTATTCGGTAGCACAAACTCGAAAGTTCTTTTTCATTGGTTTAATTTAACTACAAACATTTTTTAGTGCTGTATCCAATTTGTTTTTCCTATCGATCGAGTTTCAAAAGTCACTGCGCCAAGTAATTCTTTTTTTAGTCTGTTAAGTGAGCTTTTGCCTTGAAGTTCCGTCACGGAAAGCTCAAGTTATCATGTTAGTGATCTTAGATTTGAATTGCTTATAATCCAGAATAATCCTCGATCGATAATAAAAAAAATGCATACCTCAAGATATTTGGTAATGCGCATCACATCACAATATATCAGACTTACCCCTGCGCTTTTACAAACTGTTACATTACTTTATTAGTATCACGCAAACAAAGAGTATGTCTGGGTGTCTTACCAAGATTACTTTTTAAAGGTGTGATATACATTAGATGCAATGAAACTAGTTCATAGAACGAAAGATTGTTTCGAACCAAGACAGGTTTCGTTCAATTTAGGATATCCTTAAACTAATAAAGCATTTCTGTTGTGTTTGTTTTATGATAAACAATTATATAAACTTGTTTACTAAAATGAGTAGAGGAACGATCGAATCGGCCACCTTCGATGAATATAGCTCTTTGTACTTGTCCAATAGTACTAGCCATTATGCATAACTGCGGACTATTATAAACACCACAAGATGCGTCTGAAATAACTATCAACACGTCAGATTCAGCAATACACTCCATTTGGTGATACTGACCACGACATATATAACATTAAACCAAGGCTTTCCATCAGACAAAAGAAAAATCATCCATTTAGTTTCAGTAGGCTATTCATTAATAATAAAGAAGATCCGAAGTTAGTTGATATCTTTCCAGATGTAACAGTTTATTTCAAACATGAACTACTAAACAAATGAGATATTTGACTGAGATCGGCCGAGAGATCTGTAGATCATTAGCAATAGATTGCATGAAATGTTAATCTTTCAAAACTCATCATTAAAATAGAATACAGCCCTAGTACTTTAGCCAAATAGAGGTTCTAGTAGATACAGCAGTTTATTGTGGTCATGAACTGGGTATTAAATGCAATATTAAACGCGAATCGGTCAAGGAATGGAGAAATGTTAAAAAAAAAAAAAACTCTTAGAAAATTTCAAGGAAGTTCATATAATTCTTGCGCTTATCTAGCTTATCAATCTAGACAAGGTTTACTTGATCCAGGGAAATGAATGTCTCAAAAGACAGAGAGCACTGATCCTCCTTATACCAATGATGAGGTCTAATGAGATACTCATCCAAATTTTATACAGCTGTTTACCCTCAACATAGGTCTAATTTGGCTAATATTCTCTATTGGCACGTAGTAATAGATCTACAGCAAATGAAAATGATTTAATGGAGGTTCGTTTTTCGAGCATTTTTTTATTAGCAAGTACTATTTAAATTGGACCAAATGATCCGATTATATCCAAGGATACTCTGAATTCTACTCATATTTGTTCGCTGATAGTGACAATATTGTTTGGGATCTTTTTTTTGTTTCTGTTTCTTCACGCTAATTTACATGCTCATATACTTATATTTCCATTCAAGATCATTCAAAAACTTATTTTTAAAATGCCAGTCATAAATAAGCATCTCGATGTCAACGCTCGCGTTTTTGATTCCTCGCACTACCTAAAAGACGCAAAAGTCCAAGAACTATAAAGAAGAAGGTTTGACTTTAATATTAGTCCTTAAATCTGGTTAGTGGAAAGATGACTGGGCGCAAAACATGCGTTGATGAGAAGATCGATTTCAAGATTGTGCTTAATGAGTTTCCCACAACTTCATATGCTTTCTTAAGGGTTTATTTAACGCATGAAGGCTCTAAAGTACGAAAAGTTAGCATTGCACCACCTACCACTGCCACCATTATAACTGAGAGCAAAAATTTTCTTGATGCTGCTGTGGAAGAACTTGATTCAACTTTCAACAGTTAGGATGACGATTACATATCACTTCTAGAAACAATTACTTCAGTGGTGAAACTAAAATCAAATTCCTCAACAAATTCACTGGCTCTACAGCTAACATTCCTTTGTTGTTGGCCTCTCGGGTATATCGAGAATGTGAAGAGCTTGAATATTAACAGCAATGCTCAAAGTGCTACTAGTAACTTGGGAAGAGTTGATATTATTTGAATATCCGATAAGATATGCTTTATTACTAGCCATGATCGTTTGTCAAACATATATTTGGGAACTAGTGAGTTTTGATCAATCATTAATTTGAAGGAGCATGAACTATTTTATGATAGATTTCTAAGTGATATAAGTACTTCCAGTTATAGACACGACAATACGATCAGTTTTTATAATGTAAAGAAATACGCGCGAAATATGCTCTTCTTTTCCATTTGACATTTCAAGGACTAGTATCTTTGCCTATTTAAGGATTCGATCGTCAACTCTGTCCTTAAAAATCCAAGATCATATGTGAAGTTGTTGGAAATACCTTTATAGAATGAATGAAGCTGAGGAACCATGATTTGATGCTTATATTTATGTTTCGCTATTGACTGGAAAAAATAAATAAAAGTAATACACGGATTAGACTGAGTCGTGTAACTGTTGATTTCATGCAACATTACATAAGTTACATTTTTACAATTATATGATAATAAAAAAAATACAGTGCCTCCACAGCCAATTCGAGGATTTTATAAAAACTATGAAAAGAGACCAGACTCTATTACTCTTGAAAAGAGAACCAATACTCAAAATAGGTCTAAATATCACCTAAGAGAAGCATAAGCAACATTTAATCGAGTTTTACAATGGTAAGCCTGGTACCTAGGTAGACATAGTTGATAAAATTAACATCCTGTAACTCAGTTGCTAGATTTTTTTTTCTTTGTAATCAATAAAACATCAAATATATCATTGTTTGTTGAATAGCAACATCTGTTTAATTCAGGCTTTATTATCAGGCCAAATGGTCAGTTTTAGTTTTTGGAAAAATAAAATTTCTTTGACAAACTCTATCTACAGTAATGAGTGCTTTGAAACAAAACTTGATAAGGTGACTAAATGTATACCAAGAGTTATGCAAAAAAAAACTTAAACGTTTATTGAACGAGATATGAATGGTTTACTGTCGGGCTATTTGGTCCGTTTCGGAAAATAACACTTGTTAATTAAACAGAGCGTTAACAGAGAGAGAAACAAATTTAGAGTATATACTGTGAGTGTTCCCAATCCCTTGTATTTCATGAGTGCTATATACACACTGGTTTTATCTTCTTTTTTTTTTCTCATTCTATAGCTCCTGCCGTCTAAGAAAAACAAGACATACATTCTCATCCGAGTTTATTTTAAGACCTAAATCGTAACTACATAGCTGACCATCATCACTTAATATTCTTATAATTGGTACATTTAAATACTGTTAGTTTTTTCTCTTTTTCATCTTCCAAAACAACTAGAAATGAAAACTCATTTTTTATTATTATCTGCAATTAGCAGCCTCTTGCTACAGTTACAGACCGTAAACGCTTATAAAACTTGCATACCAGGAGAAGTATTTCGTGCCAAAGATGATTGTAATACATGTCTATGTCCTTCTAGTGGGCTGAGAGAACATGCCGCCTGTACGAGCTTGACTTGCATTTCTCCCTCTGATGATAATGAATGCTGCCCTGGAGAAACGTTCCCTGTCGATGATGGCTGTAATTATTGTACCTGTCCTCCTAGTGGATCGCTATATGAATTATATTGCACAACAAAAGTTTGTCCAAAACCTCATCCTGATGATAATCGATGCAGGCCAGGAGAAAGTTTCCTTGCAGATGATGGCTGCAATAGTTGTAGCTGTCCAGAAAGTGGATTGAAATCTGAAGCAGCTTGTACTCTTAAGGCCTGTATTCCTCCACTTCCAGAAGGTCGATGTGTCCCAGGAGAAGGTTTCCCTGCAGATGATGGCTGCAATAGTTGTAGCTGTCCAGACAGTGGATTGAAATCTGAAGCAGCTTGTACTCTTAAGGCTTGTATTCCTCCACTTCCAGAAGGTCGATGTGTCCCAGGAGAAGGTTTCCCTGCAGATGATGGCTGCAATAGTTGTAGCTGTCCAGACAGTGGATTGAAATCCGAAGCAACGTGTACTCTCATGGCTTGTAGTCCTCTACTTCCAGAGGGTCAATGTGTCCCAGGAGAAGGTTTCCTTGCAGATGATGGCTGCAATAGTTGTAGCTGTCCAGACAGTGGATTGAAATCCGAAGCAACGTGTACTCTCATGGCTTGTAGTCCTCTACTTCCAGATCAATGTATCCCAGGAAAAAATTATCTTTCAGATGATGGTTGTAATAGGTGTATCTGTCCAGACAGTGGGTTGAGATCCGAAGCAAGTCTCATTCAGGGATTGTGTTGATGAAGTAGGCGTAAATTAATGTCATGAATAAAGCCTATATTTGATTATAATGTTTGTGTTGATCATTATTGCGTTGAATGAGGTTGATATTCTATCCATTATGAAATGGATTTATTTTCTTAATGTCAATTGTTCGTTTCCATTATTTGAAACTGCAATTTGTCACATTCTCCATTTCTTGAGTTACACACTATGATGGTATTGTTTACTTGCATATATTGTATGTAGAATTTATTTTCAAATATACTATACGCACACAATAATGATGATATGCATATCTACGTCTATTGGCGTCAGGGTATGACAAAGTTGTCTGGTCGAGTACCTTCAGGACATGACCTTGGAAATGTTACGTAAGGTTGTTTGAAATCCTACTAATCAAATCGATGATTTTGCTTATTATACACTGTTAAATTCAACTTATCTACAAGCTTAATCCTTGTGGAAGATTCAATCTTCGGCTGGCAGTCATTGTTGCACAAAGCCTTAACGAAAAGGAATAGGAGAGGAACCACTGAATTAACAAAAAGAAGTTGCGCTGAGTATATAGTATCACCACCTGGGAACTCTCTGATAGACACACTGCTACCTTACCTGCAATATTCTCATAACTACTCTCACTGATATCGTCTTTAATAAGCGCTACTCAGGAAAAAATGTATTCCTCATCTTGACGACAACCTAGACCGTTGTCTCCTCAATTCAATACACAATACTTTTCTACTTGAAATATTGACTGAAAAAAACAAAACGCTTGCTACCCAAAGTTATTGTATGCTTGCTGAAATAAGGTATTCCTTGATCCTATCCTTTGGTAGCCCATGACAAGAACTGAACGCAGTCGCTGTCTCCGCTGACGTCTAGGTTAGCTACTTTTGGGTCGACCATAATGCTGTCCACATCACCCTGATCGCGTCTTTACCAAAGTACACGCTATAAGCTACTTTCATATTCATCACAGATTGTAGATATCTGAATCTGTTGAAGATCCTTTGTCGTTCCTTTTAAACAGATTGTCTATTAGTAAACCAATCTTTTTAAAAAGAAGCTCATCATCATCATGATACATCCACTGGCCCAACATTTGCACCCTATTTCACGAAATAGATTACTTGGCTCACAATACTTCCTCACCTTTAACTCTAAACCCAGGCTCTCTCCTTCTTGACTGATTATCTACCAACCATTATCGCTTTCCTGTTTTTAATTGTTCCTTTTCTCATCACCAATTAACCCTCGTACATGTCGTTTTTACATTTTTTTCCCTTTTACTCTAAAAGGCTTTGGCCTTCTTTGCTCATATTTTTTTCAGAACTGGTCAGGACAATTCAATAATTTTATATAAACTATGTGCCCAATACGGTCAAATAGTTAACAAGTACTATTTAAATCAGACCAAATGGTCCGTTTATCTTTCAATGAATACTCTGAGCCCTACTTACCTTTGTTTGCTGAAAGTTCGTGTAATAGAAGCTGATAGTAATTATATTATTCTGAATCACTTTTTGTTCCCGTCTCTTCACACTATTTTACATACATATACACAATTTTATCATACTTTTTTTTTGGAGTTCTAAGTCCAGGAAGAGAATCGCACCTAGGGTTCCATTTCGATCAAGATCATTCAAAAAACTAATCGTAAAAATGCCAGTCATGAATAAAAATCTCAATGTTAATACTCGCATTTCAGCCTCTGCTTACTACTTAAAACATTCTGAGGCTCCATAGCTTTTAAAAAGAAGGGCTAATTTCAACATGCCAAACAATCTAACAGCCTCTCTTGCTGATTACTTCTTGTACCTGGAATTGAACACCTCATATAGCGGAAAATACATATTTTTTAAAATCAGTTCTTATTATGTACTTTACATTGATTATACTGCGACCCAATAAAGATTCTAATGGATGAAGCAGCTCAATATAAGCTTGAATCACTAACCAGATCAATAATTTGACAAGGATCGATCAAGGGATTCGTAGATTATAAGAATCAAGTTAAGGCTATATGAAAATATTTAATGGGCAGCTCGTTGAAAAAAAAAAAAAAAAAAAACACAAAAAGTGTGTCGTGATCAGACGAAAGCGCTATGAAATACAAATAATCGTTCATTGTGAGTATGAACTACTAATCAGATGGAGATCGGCTAAGAAATCTATAGATCATCAAATCTACTAGGTTACATAAAATAATATTTGCAATTTACGGCTAGTCGTTTATGTATCCTTAACATGAAGAATGTATTTTAATTAAAAATAATTTTGGTAGGTGGAGTGCTTCATTATAGACATACTCTAGTTATTCGAAGTGATAATAAACTGGAGCTATTTGAGAAATACATAAAGAGATGACAGCTTCAGAAAGAAATGTAAGGGTATACCCTTAGGGTCAAATTTACAAAACCTGTTTTTTATTTTATGGAACACCAATAGGCATATTTCACATTCAACATAATAAATAACTGTGTATATGCAAATGCGTTTTATTATTGATATTTTTTGTAATACCAAATATGCGATTTACGGTTGGGTTTTGAAAGGATTTACTCTTACTAGAACCAGCTTGATCAGTGTAAGGAAATATGTAATTAAATTTAATCATTGTATGCTCCATTTAATCAGTATAATCTGTCATAAAGTATGTTACGTTTATCATCAAATGTTTGATACTGACCTGATTCTGAAAGGATTCTCTGACGATGGTGGCGTAAAACAAATCACTATCATCTAATAAAGGTCTGGATACCCGCGTAGGGGTATTAAAGGCATTAATAAGCAACTCTAAAAGCAGAGCCTTCTTGTACATCTCATCTGAGCAGTAATATATAAGATATATGCATATATAGGCCATCTATATATTAAATATAAGATTCTACTGTCCTCAGATGACCGGTTTACGCAGAGATATCATTGTATTGTTTAGATTTGTAAGCCGATAGGTTTTGTGCACGTACATTAGACAAGCATAGCCAAGCTTGTATATTTATATTGTGTATAATCTGCGGACCCTTCAGTCTACCATGTGTACTAATCAAAAATCAAACCTTTTTTCGAGTACAAAGTTATAATATAGAGATCCCTGTATAATTTCTTGGTTTGGGGCACAAGACCTTAATTGAGCCTGTTGGTATTTTTTAAGCTTAGTGGGAAACTACCCAAGGTTCATTTGCCTAAATTTGGTGAGAACAATGTGGGGAGCGAGTCGTCCTAAAAATATAGAACTTTGGTGATACAATTATACTAGAATACTTTGAACAACCTACTCACGCTGTTTATTATCTAGTTTCAAATTATATGGCTAAAGAACATGAGTACCTCATTGTGTATACTAACAGTAGCATTTGCTTTGATGAACAAGATGCTACTGTGAGCAACAGAAAAAAAAAAATGCATTTGCTAAAAAAAAAATCCAGAAGCTTGGTTTTATGAATTATACAAGCCGCTACTATTTAGTATTTAGTTCTGTCGGCTGAACAAACTAGAGTCAAGTTACACATAAAGATCAATAGATAGCTTGGTTTTTAATTTGGCTTAGATGTAATTACAGAGGCATATTTATTAGATAGTTTTGTTACAAAAGAAAAAAAAAGATACATATACATAGAAGGAAAAAAAACATGAAAATATACAATAAAAGTAGTTAAATAAGTATAGGAATAGATTGTTATGCTGACAAGATAGAAGCATTTGAAGGATAGTTGAGAAAGATTTCAGAATCTAATAATAAGTTTTCTAAAGAGATAGTATCTTGTTCAGGATTTGTTTGTTGTTGCTGTTGCTGACCAAAAGGAACATCGAGCAACATAAGAGAAGGCAAATCAGGGTCGAATTGTGTCAAGAACTCATTTGAGAATAAGGAAGTAAACATAAGATCATTCGTATCGCATGGTTTTCCGACCGGAAATGTGGTAAACGATGAATCAAAATCATCCAGAATAGTAGCTGCCTCCATAGCACTTAAAGGAGTGGATGCCTCTTGTTTGATAGAAGAAGCAAAAGTATCGCTTGAGCATGTTGAAGTAGGTGATGTACAGAAATAGTCTTCATCTTCCATAGAAGATGCAGAAGAGGTAGAAGGTGAAGGTAAAGGCGACAGGATTTCAGAGGGGATGACAATTGCATTAGAGGGCTGTCTGCTTAATAAGATGTATGGTGTTTGATCAGGTACAGCCAATTGAATAGGTGTAGCAGATAACGCACTTGTAGTTTGCTGTTGAGAAGTTGGCTTCCATTGAACGACACTACCTTCTACTCGCTTTCTCTTTCTCTGTTGTTTCTTGACTAATGCCGGTTTTGCTGTGGTATCTTCCTGTGACTTTTGACGCTTGGATTGGATTTGATTCCATCTTGTTCTACATTGACGTTGTGTTCTTCCAGGAATTGAACCAGCAACTCGAATCCAACAGCAACCAAATCTTTCCACACCAACTTTTAACATATCATCTTCTTCCTTTCTCCATCGACCCTTTCTTACTGAAGGATCTAAAGCTTCCGTCCAGCGTGCTTGACATTGAATACCAGTACGGTTAGGGATATATTGTGCAATTCGACTCCATGGAAGGTTATCTTCAGTTAATGACGCGTCATTCAGGTGAGGTTTGACTGCAGCTGTTAAAGCCTCATCCTCTTCTTTTGACCAACGTCCTTTATGCACATGTGGACTATACATGAAATTGACTGTTAGTAAAATTGTCTATTATGCCCACAGTTCGACTTACTTTAATGCCCCCAACCATCTTGTAGAGCACTGTACAGGAGTACGTCCTGGGATATGACGTGCAATAAGAGACCATTTATGAGGACCATGAATTTCAACAGCTTCAAAGAGCAGTTTATCCTCCTCTTCAGTCCAGCGA
The DNA here is from genome assembly GCA_026027325.1 of Actinomucor elegans. Taxonomy (NCBI): domain Eukaryota; kingdom Fungi; phylum Mucoromycota; class Mucoromycetes; order Mucorales; family Mucoraceae; genus Actinomucor; species Actinomucor elegans. The sequence continues at coordinate 682,440 of JAMSLZ010000012.1, read as the reverse complement.
CAATAAAAAGGTGCTTGTCTGCTGTTACCTTCTTGCTTAAAAACGGAAAAAACGCCTTTCTTTGTTTGGCTCATAGTGTTAAATGTATGGCTATTGAATGATGAATAGTAAGGGAAAAGAAAATTAATTGTAAAAATATATAAAAAAACGAGGCTCTTTTATATATATTTCCAAGATTTTTGGTTTCCGATGATACTTTACAGTTACAGACGCGTCTCAAGCCTCTAAAGGTAAATCTTGATCCCTCTAATGGCAATCTTCAAGCCTCTAAAGGGAATTGACGGGTAAATTCGGACAAATATACTGTGGAAAGGATACAACGATGATTGGTTTTACTAGTGGGAAAGAAAATAGAGTCAAGGGCGGATATACAAAGTAGAAGGGTATATTTTATATAACGTGATACAAGCCAACCCCCCCTAAGCCAGTGCTTTGACATTTAGTTTCGGTAGCCAATTATACTCCAGTATAAACAGCAATCGATTGGTCCCACATTGTGTTTTTCTACCCACACTGTTTTATACACTACAAAACTTTAAATTGGCTATAAAATATACTAGTCATCAGTCGAGGATGCGTCGTTACATATTTTGAGATGCACGTTATTGTTTAAAAGATGCACTAAACAAATATGCAGTATAGTTGCATATGAACAGTAAAGAGATCACATTTTAAACTATTTTAAAAGTTCTAGATAAAAAAAAAGTTATCGGTTTTGTAGTACATGAATCTTTTTTTATTATTTTTATTTTTATATTTTTTTTTAGCATTGGTGCCGCTATAACTGCAAATGATTTGAGTTACACTTGGTTATTTCAAAGGTGTATAATTAAAAATGATCAGCGTCTGTGGGGATCTGATCTAATTGATCATGCTACCCAATCATGTTTTAGCAAATAACATTAACCTTCTTAAGAAATATTATATCAACATCAAGTATTTGAGTGTTCTAGAAAGGAATCTCATCCAATTATAACCTTTCTATACTATTGAATCAGTTAGAGTAACTATCGCCTTACCCACTAAGAAAAAATCCTGTCGATATCTCATATTCGAGGCTCTTAGTTTAGTGAAAGTGGCCGTTTCATTATTAAAGACTATATGTTCAGTAGATTGCGTCGTATATAAATTCCAATTGGAACTAAATAGGAATCCTATTAAATGCAGGAATTCATTCTGAACATGCACTAGTAATCGGATGTGACATTTGACTGCGCGGACTAATTCCCATAAATTTTCAAAGTGCAGAAAATTAAACTAGCACCTTAAATACTCTATGCATATTATAGAACTTGCTTTTTATTCTCTACTGTCAAATAATATAATAACCGAATAAAAATACGACTACAGATTAAACAATAGAAGATGCTGAAACTTCATGGCGCTTGTCAGAGCCAATATATTAATTAATAGAAATCAATATTTATAATAAAGAAAACATTTTGCTAAAAGTATTTTCTGGATTTTAAAGCTATGCCAATATTTGTTATAGAGCATTATGTGCCTTGATAACTTGAATATATTTTTAGAATGATTTTTATTTGTTACGCGTATTTATGGCCCAAGGATTCGATAGAGTGGGACATAAAAGTATATACAACAATTGAACAATATAAAGTTAGATAATGTAGAAGAAAAAAATCTTGAAAGCACCAATCATACCATTAAAAAAAAAAGGAAATGTATGCTTTTTCTTGGCTAAAAGAGAAATATTTTTCTAATATCCTAAATTTCCTTTTGGCTTAGAGTTCTAATCCGGTATTTGAATAGTGAAAGAATGTTAGTAAGCAAAGTGTTTTAACAATGCTTGTAAAAACATTTTTTTTAGACTTATGGTATAAAATACATTGCATATTTTGTTGAACCCAAAGAGCTTTGTTTGATGAAAACCCCATTTTTACCGCCTTCTAGAATAAGGTCATAATTTGCGAGCTTTTAAAGATAAAAACATGGGTAAAATGTGTATGCATACGTCTGAATACATCAAATCTATTATATAAATAAAGTATGATTCAGACATCGTCTACTTGCTTTACAAAAAAAATCAACAAATTGAGTTAAGGGATACCAACGGATTTTTTTTTAAAAAAAACATCTTGTTTTCAACGTTTCTAGATCACGGTAGATCTTGATCTAATGGCACATGTGATGAGTAGTCTATGTTCACAATGAGCTACTGCATCTAACAAAATTATGACTTTGATAAAGCCTTATCAAAAAATCATACTATTCGAAAGTAGCAGTGATTTTATATATACGTTTCATGTAGCTAGTGCTGATCGTCTTTAGACATCTCGACGATCTCAACCATTGCAACATGTGGTTGGTGGTTGTAAAATTGAGATTTTTATTATAAAAAGTCACGAAAATGAGCTCGTATTTTGGTAGTATCCGTTGTGAATTCTTTTCGAAATAATGAGTGTAGGTATCACACAGTAAAAATAATGTTTCAGCGTGTAAAAGGCGCGACATCTCTTTGCGACCATATGGTATCTGATGAACAATTATATAATAAACTGACTTAAAAGAGTGTGGATCGTTCAACAGGTTCCCTAAAAACCCAAATACGTATATCCTCTCTTAGTTATTAATCCGAATAAGATGATATGTCAAACACACATTTGATTCATGCATTCAAGGAGTGTCGGACAGGCGGAGTTCAGTGGCACAGTTTGTGCCGCATTATCATCATCAAATTTTGAAACAAGTATATAATACCCATAATAGCCAAGTTAACGCGTATATCTTGTATAAATAGCTTTACTGTAATACTTTCTATATAGTCTCTGAAGACAATAATCATCTAGTAGGTGGATAAAATGATGAATAACGAGGCAGGACAGATGATCCGGATAGCCTATTTAGGACTTTTTGTTTTGTCATGATAATCCTCGCGTTTTGTTGCCATGAAAACATTTTTGCACTTGCTACTCATATATACACAGTATATGTGATAAGGGATGTCCCTCCATCAAAAACTGAGAAGATGAAAGGAAAACTAATATAGCAAAACCGACACTTCCAAAGATAATGGGTTTATTTCCTAATGTAGAACTTACCGTGTGATGCCGCATAGCAAAATAAATAATAGGAAAAAGTGTATGGTCTTTGTTTCTCTTTGTTCATTCCCAAAACTTCATACTTAATGAAAGTATACCGAGCGGAAACTGGCCAGTATATCAACTGGCATCAGAAATCAAACCTGATTCAAACGTAATGCACATGAAAACAAAAGTTGAATCTCGGCTTATTCACTTTTCATACTTTAGATTAGATGATTTGAAGCAAGAATTAGAACATGACAGTGGTGTTCCGACAAGTGAACAGATATTAATGACTAGTTTTGGCGACGTCGTTCGGCCTGAAACTTTGAGGCAAGTTATGGAATCTAAAGGAAAAGTATGTTATCTATAAATTTGGTTCATAATAGACGCTGACTAGTTATAGGACGAGTATATTATCATTTGTTATGATCGTCGATATCTAAGTGCCCGTGAAGAAGATATCCAAGCCTTGTTGGACGCAGAGACCCCACCCCTTGAGCCCAAGATTGCATTATTGGATGGTATTGTAAGCTTATACGTATTGCTTGCTTTTTTGCTAAAATATTATATTAGGTGCTTTAGCACTAAGGCAGCTGCATATGGCTATAAAGAAAGCATCATTATCAGAAACTTGCAGCCAATTCATCTCTTTATTCGCTCATTTCGACTCCTATAGCCAAGTAAGATCTATTCGATGAGATAATATGTCAAATAAACTAATTTTGTATTAGTCGTTGATCAAAGCTACTACTGCGCATGCTCAGCTTTCAAAAACGATTGTGGAAGAACAAAAATCGCAGAGTATGGCTCTGAATGTAGCTATAAAGAATCTAGAAAAGCACAGAAAGAATTCAGAAATATGTATTCAACAGTTTGTATCAACTTCTGAAAGAGAACTACACAGACAGCAAGCTCTACTCAGCTCTGTGGATAATGATTTAGTGATTTTGAAGCATGTTCGAGTTCATCCTGCCATTGCCAAGATATTGGAGCCTAGCAATCAGGGAAAGCGTCGATTATTAGACTTCCTTGATGTAGGCCACGTTGATCTGGTAAGGGCAGACACTGTTGAACTTTGCGAGTTTCTGTCGTTTCATATCAAGGTTTTAAAACAAGAAATGGTCAATTTGGCAGCAGACGAAAAGGAATTTCATCTTGGGGTGGCAGAGAACATGAATCTACATGACCTGGATGGCACTTTGTCTGATATTCAAGCATTGCAACTCAAAACAAAGTACCTTCGAGATAAAACAAAGAGAGACCTAAGAAGAATTGCTGAAAAGATATCCACTATGCTGAATAAACCTATATCAGCTTTATTCGAATCTTTATCGCTCAATGAACAGCCTTCTATGATGGAATCAACATCGTCTTCTAGTTCTTCACAGCGTTTTGAATCTTCATTTAGTGTCAAACCTACTAGTACCACAAGAGGACCAAGTGATATACCCTCGTCAGCTAAACGAACCTTTGACGCGTTTACACATCTAACCGAAATCCATGTCAAGGATTATCTGCCAAAGATGGCCAACTATGAAGGTGTTGTTCGGCAAAAGACCTGCGAATTGGTGATGTCGAAACGCAAGTCCATCTCCACATTTATACGCAATATGGCAGTCGTATCCCAGTTTCAAAGACATGTTGGTACCATTAAACCTACTGTCGATGAACATACTCAGTACTTGATTGATTTCAAAGAAAAATACAATGGACGAGACTTGGAAAGTATACGTGATATCTTGTTTGGTTATGTAAGGATTTAATATGAAAAAAAAAGACTACAGAAGATTAACCATTCAATAGGGCGCTATCATGATTGAGTTGGTTCGAAGAAAAGAATACGCGACAGTAAGGAGTTGCCTCCTTGTTTTAATGTCCTACTCTAACTCGTTTGTACTAGTTGCTTGTGTCAAATTCCAAGTTAATAGCAAATGTTCTTTCACAGTATCGAACTGAAGAAGAAAATCGTCGAGAACACTTTAGACAAAAGATAACCAAAAGTCTACCATTTAAGTTAACGAGTAAGTCGTTCTCTGTTGTATGTATTCTATAAGGACTTACATAATTCAGTCACAGATAAAGCTTCACCTCAATGTGAGATATCAGTCAATGGTGTCAACAGTGATGAGCACACAGAGCTGGAGAAGAAGGATATTTCAGACTTTATGTCCATTATTACCCAAGTCTATTCCCAGTCACCCCAACTAGCCGATAGTATGCGAAAGCTCTCCTTAGCAGACAAGACAGCAAGTGAATCATCATCCAAAACAACCAGCAAGCTTACCAGCAAAGCTTTCCCGGACGAAGAACGGTTCTTGGAAATTTTGCAGACCATGATCAACGAAATGAATAGCATGGGGTTTGAATTCCTCATGTCTGTTAAAGACAATCTATTTAATAATGCTCAACAACATCCTCAACTGCTGATCGAATCCATAAAAAATGAAGAACCATCATTACAGGTTTCTGTCACTAAACAACCTACTCGAGAAGCGCGGAACAAAAAGGCATCCTTGGAAATAGCTTCGTCTAATCTTGACACATCCACTTCCTCCGCATTCTCTGTAGTGGATGACGATAAGAAGATGATAATGGAAAATAAGGAATTGCAAGCCAAGTTGGAGACAGCAGAAGAGGATATTGTTTCGTTGGAGCAAAAGAATCAAGAACAAGCAGAAGAAATAGCTCAGTTGCGTGATATCATCAAGAATGTAAATATGATGATTTTTGAGTAACGTATATGCATGAAACTAACTTGTATATTGTAGCTGGAAAGCGAGAAGGAAGAGTTTGAATCCCATAGACAAAGTGTAAGTATCATATATTGCCTAAATATAATATGACCTTACTAATGACCTTTTAGTTCTTGAATGAACTTAAGAACAAAGATAAATCTGCAGACTTCAGAATTGCCAGTGCCGAAGAAGATTTCCAAGCCAAGGTTTGATCAAACAAAGAGTATAATATGAGATACTAAAAGTGTGTATAGATCAATGATCTGCAGTATGAATTAGAAGAAGAGCGCCGCATGAAGAAGAATTTGGAAATTGAACATGCTTCAGAACTCAATACATTGCAAAGTGAACATACAGCAAAAGTAGAACAACTCAATTATATTATCGAACAAGAAAAGAAGACGGTAACAGATACCAAGAATGAGCAGCTTGAACTTCACCGTCGATTAGATCAAGTACGCGAAGACCTAAGTGCCGTCAAAGACAAGTTGGAGAACGAAAGAACCACGTACGAAAACCAGTTGAGCCAATTACAAACTGAGATAGAAGAGAAGGAAAAGACCATTGATCGAATCAAGATGTTGCAACAGCAAACGCGAAACATGGTGAACCGAGCTCAGGAAGATTGGGAATCTAAAAATGAGGAGCTAAAGTCTATCAAGCGACAGCAAGAGGCTGTTGAAGCCGCAGTACGCGATTTATTGTATCGATTTAAACCAAGCGATCCCAGCTTAAAAGACTACAGTCTGGATAAATACGTCAAGAGCTTCAAGGAAAACTTGGAGTCATTCATCAAAGAATACGATATAACCAAGGGAAATTTAAATGAAGTCACTCAAGAGTTAGTAGAAGTGACTGAACTCAATAAGAACTTGATAGACGCGCATAATGAATGGAGATCCATTGCCAGTGGTATGGCAGAACAACTGGAAGAGTATCGTCGAAATGTCATTTTTGAGATTGTGAACCAACTGCAACTACCGATGGATGAAGAAGAGTTGAAAGTACTGCAAACAAAAGTAACACCCAGTGATGATGATACCGCCATCTGGAATCAAATTTTGCAGCTTTGTTCTTCCATTAATACCCAAAAGTTTGTCCTTCGCGTTAATAAGCGTGTCAGAGACAATTATGACCTAGCTAAACAATACAAGAAAGAATACCGTAGCATTAAAGGTAAAAAAAAAAAAAAAAAAAAAAAAAAAAAAAAAAACGTAACTTTATAGATACTTTATACTCATGCAACCTGTAGATAAATACAACAAGCTTTGCGCTACATATTGCGAAAAGATTGCATTTAGAAAGTAAGTCTTATACTTTTGTTTCGAGCATAAATCACTCACCAATGAATAGCTTTCAAGTTGGAGACGTTGCGTTGTTCCTTCCAACACGCAATTCCACAGGTAAGCCTTGGGCTGCATTTAATATCAATGCACCCCACTATTTTTTGCAAGGCACCGATAACATGGCGGCCCAAATGGAAAGCCGCGAATGGATCGTAGCGAGAATTGTCTCTATCACTGAACATACAACTAAAACAAATGACCCAGAATCTAATCCTTTTGGTCTAGGCGAGGACACAAAGTTCTATCTTGTAGAAGCAGAGAACTGGCGCCATAATAAGCATCACCCCAACAAAAAGCGTCATATCCAACATGATTCTGGGTTAGCTTCGATCCCAATCCCTGCTGAAAATGTCATACTAGATCCTCATCATCAGCAACTGCAACAACGACGATCTTCATTTGGTACAATTGGATCCTCGTCCTCGTCAAATTTTGTACATAGTTATACAGCTTCACTTTCAAAATAAATATACAGCTTGCACTAATAATAATATTCTTTCTTTCTTTCTTTCTTTTTCAGTGCGTTAGCGATTGATTTCACCCTTATGGTATGAGGATTCTTTGCATATAACAAGGTCAAAACAGGTAGTATTTGAATTATTATGGTATATATTTGTATTAAGTAGGATGATCCTTTGTTAAATGTGCTGTTCCTTTTTATCGACTTGGACACTGGAAGCCCAATATTACTTAAACACAGATAAATCAAATAAACTAATGGAGCATTACCCAATGGACATACTAAGTATTTGGAACCAACTACAGATTTGATATGACTTTTTTTCAGCTCTATGCTGAGCATGAACTATTAGCTTAGATGCGGTATTAAAATAAAGATGGGTCAAACACTCTAGGATTAATTAGTCATTATGAAATACATATAGTTTATTGTTAATGATTGGCAAATAAAACATGGTCATTATAATTCTGCAGAATAAAAAATTTGAATTTATCAAAAGCTTATTCTGCATATGAATTACTAATTAGACGCATCATTAGACCGAAATTAACGGAGAGATTTATAGATCTATTCATCTGTTTCTTATAAAATGCATGTATTAGGCTGGCATTTATTAAAGTTTAATCTATTCATAGTACTTTGACAAGTAACAACGCCAACACATGCAGCAGTTGATTCTTAGCTTGCACTGGCTTATTAAATGCGATATTAAATCAGAATATCTCCAGAGAAGATCCATTGCTCATCAAGTCCGGTAGATATACATGTAATTACAACTTGCACTTAAAATGCGTCATATTCATTGCAATTTGTGCTAATTGTATTGAACATAGTGCTCTGTTATGAACTTGTACTAGTCATCGGATGTAAAATTAAGTAGGAAGTATTGAAGATGTAGGTGAGGCGTTTTGAGCGATTTTCGAAAAATTGTCTTGTATTGATGTCCCTTAAACTCAAATTACAGCCTCAAATTTTTTTTGAAAATGCATACATTTATTTTCAGTCTATTTTCACCATCAAATGCATAAGGGCGATCCCCTCTTCAATTATTTGGAAAAATTCATGTTTCATCAAAGAAAATTCCATTGGTTTAACAAACTATAATATACTTTATGCGTAATGAAATGTAGCACACTATTTGTTAAAGCACTTTCTTTTTTTTTTTTTTTTTTCTTTTTTTTTTTCTGTAGATAATTTTCCTCCGATAGCCAATCAAGTAATATTTTAATTCAAAGCTCAGTGCGGTAATATCAAGCCCTGACAATCGTTAGCCAAGATCTAAATGCGCTGCTCTCTTTTTCTCGTTCAAAAGCGAATATGCTTCCTTCATTAGGGCTATTCAAGTCAATTCCTTGCCCTTTATATCCCAATTGCTACCGTAATCCATGTTTCTATTCTCACACAGCACCAAGGCCTTCGACTATCAAAGGTTTTTATCTGCCTTGCTATTCAAGATCTCGATCTTAACGTTTTTGTAGATCGTCCTGCTGAAACGATTAAACGACAGAAGATGCAAGAGGCTCCTGTCAGGAAGCCTATAAAGAAACCAGCAGCTCCTACATCTGAGCCTTACATTCCTTCACTCATGCCAACACCAGGTAAGATACCAAAATTCCGAAAAAAAAAACAACAGAAAAGTTCAATTCATACATAGCGATCGCTGCCAAACCAATGTCCAAACCAGCATCTTCTTCTCCAGCGCTTTTGAATAAGCTGAAGGTTATGCCCAAGTCAGTCCCCTCATCAAGTAGCAGTACTATCCATGATATCACAAAGAAAAGAACAGCACATACTGCAACTGTAAAATCCTTTTTTCTCTCTCTCTTCTTTATACAAGATGTTGATTCTATAGATCGCATACTGACACTTCTCCCATCTAGGTTCCAAGTAAACCAACCGGGCCACCTACTATTTTACCAAATGTGAAATCAAATATACCGCTCAAAGTAAGACAGGTAAGTGAATTACACCATTTTTAGAAAGCTATTGAATACGAGTCAATTAGTTGATTGCTACGAAGCTTTACGAAGCATTTGCACGCATTTACGGCGCTATCATGCCAAGCGCGCCCACTATTGCTACTGAACATGCCAAAGAGCAAGAAGAAAGAATACTGGAAGGCACCACCAATTTGGCAGGTTATAAACAAATGGCTACTACGACGCTCATGCATTTAAAGAAACGACCTGTCAGTACCAGCACATCCGACGTAGGTTTGGATGGCGACTGGGTAGATCCTCAAGTTGCAGCTGCAGCCAAAGCTTCGTTACTGGAGAAAGCTAACGAATGCATTGTCCCGGTGGATGTACTACGACAACTGGAATATCCGCTACCTGACCTTTTGAATAATGAAGAAAGTGCACCTATAGAGATGGTAGGCACTATCCACGCTTGTGATCGATGTAGCAAGGATTACTTGATCAAAAATGTCTTGGAAAAGTCAGATTTGGATGCTTGCATTTATCATCCAATGCGTATTCGTATGATCAAAGTAGATGGCCAAAAAGTAAAAGTGTATGGCTGTTGTGAGGATCCTTTGGGCAGCGTGGGATGCACACGAGGGCCACATGTATACAAAGATGCAGATCTGCGAGTCTTGCATCAGAAGACACCCTATGTGCAGACGCCCAAAAAGGACGCACACAATCCCAAGAAACGTTTAGTAGCTCTAGATTGTGAAATGGGGTATACGACAGCAGGCATGGAGCTGATACGTTTTACAGCAGTAGATCAGGATATGCAAATTTTGTTGGATGAATTGGTATTGCCTTCCAATATGATTATTGATTTAAATACGCAATATAGTGGTATTAAGACGTTGGAGGGAGTCAAGTATGATTTGGATGGCGTGAGGAAAGAATTCTTTAAGCATGTAGATGAAGACACAATTATTGTAGGACATGGCTTGGAGAATGATATGAATGCAATGAGGATCATTCATACAAAGATCATTGATACAGTGGCGGTAAGTTTTGGTGTAATTATTTTTTTTTTAAAAAAAAGATAGATTTCTAAACGATCTCTAGTTGTTTCCTCATAAAAACGGTTTACCATATAGAAATAGCTTGCGCTTATTGTCTTCAATGCACTTGAAAAAATTTATTCAAACAGGCACAGAAGGTCATGATTCATTTGAAGATGCGCGTGTTTGTATCGAACTTTTAGAGCTTTATCTAAAGAAGGTATTGGATAAGAAATAGGAACGCATATTCTTGCATGGTTTGATTGGAAATAAACCAGCTATTTGTATTTGGAAATCACAGTTATTTTCTTTTTCCTTTACTATATATTATGATGGCACAGGTCGTTCCTTACGAAATTAATCTACTTGCAGAAGATACTATTGTATGCAAAGGCCATAATCTAGTGACATGCCTTTCGTGTCAAGTGGACTGGACACAGCACAATCAACTTGCCGCGTCTATCAAACCATTTGCAGAATTGCCACCTCCCAATAAACCCTTGCCTTCAGTCAATGCGCAAGTCGATCAGCTCAAGGTAGAAGGTAACAAAGCCTACAAGGCACTTGATTACACAGAGGCCATTCGACAGTACTCGGCTGCTGCTGATCTGGCGTGGAGTAGACCTCTATGGGAACCTCTGGCATTTCAATTTGTACGCGAAGAATTGGCACCTATCCTTAGCAACCGATCAGCAGCACACGTTGCGTTAGAGCAGTATGTGGAGGCGTTAGTAGATGCAGAAATCGTGACGCGACTCAAAGCAGATTGGAGCAAAGGATGGTTTCGTAAAGGAAAGGCTTTATTTGGCTTAAGTCGTTTTGAAGAAGCGACCAAAGCATATCGTAAGGGATTACGATATGGAAGTAATAGCGAAGATCTTTTACAGGCTTTAAAGGAAGCTGAGAATGCAATGAAATAAAATATTTGCAAATGTTATGATAAGGAGACCTTTTTAGGAGTATTAAACCAAGTTTTTATAGTGATGCTCCCTCTGACAGTGTGCGTGTGCGTGTGTGTATGTGAGTGTGCACTGTTCGTTTAAGGTGTATAGGAGTATTATACAATAATGCAGTACATCACAAAGGCACTACAAAGACGATTATCATGACAGTTTATTATTAATTTCCTTATTATGAACAGTAGTCTTTTTTATGTCTTTCTTTCTTACTTTTTTTTCTTTTTTTTTTCACCATGTCAGCTTTTTTACATAGTGATGATACAATTTCTGTAGACGATGTCATTGATTTGAACCAAGACTATCTTGGTGAGGATATTTTATCAGAAAAAGAATATCGTATATCTCTTCGTAGTATAGATGATGATGAATTGCGGCAGTTCCACCGCAACTTGGTCACACCAGCAGCTTCAGTTTGTTGCAGTGATGATGATAATCTCTCCAAGAATATGGTTCGGCAAAGGTTCGTACCGCCATCTCGAGTACAAAGGCCTCCATCCAGAGGTGAAAGTGTGATGCTTTTCAAAAAGATCAATAATGGTAAATTCTGTTATATCATCATTTGTTTTGAAAACAACTAAGCAGCTGTGTATAGGTGATGAAGACGTAACTTCATTTGATTTAGTTTCTAGTGATCTAAGGGACTTTATTGATACTGATTTTATGATGGAAGGGATGCTTTCTCGGCCTGTCAGTAGAACAACCATTGTTCAAAATGCTAGGTAATTACTGTTATTGAGCAGATGATGCAATGTATAATAATAATTTATACGCAGTAAGATCCAAGATATCAATAGATTCCGTAGTAGTTTTATAGAACGACCAAAAGAAGCTATGAAATCACCATTGATGAATAGTAACAGCAGTAGCAGTATCAACAGAAAGAAACTTCCAAATACACCCACTCATTCTAAATCACGCTTGTATTTATCAAAAAGCCAGGAACAGCCATTATCTTCGGTATCTGAACTATTAACTAAAGCCAATCACCGGTATATTGATCGACAACGCCCCAGCCAAAGCTCACCATCTAGTACTCGTGATGAATTTTATAAACAGATACCAAGAAGAGTAACAAATTCATTACAGGATACCAAAAAACAGCAACATGATATACTCGTGGAAACGAGTCGCACTAGCGCGGGCCGGAGTAACGGAAGAGAGCCAGGTAAAAAAATAAAAAATAAAAAAAAAATGGGTGTAATTTTTTATGTAACAATTAACTTATCGTTCTTTTAAAAGAGTATTATCAGCATCAAGCAACGCCTCTTACTGTGAGAAAACCAGGTTTTTCTATTCCAAATCATCATCATTACTCGATGTATTCAAGAAACAGGTCTGATATTACAACCATCTCTAGCTCCTCGGATGAAGAACCAGTAGAAGAATATGGAACTTCGACCAAGTTTGTCATACCCCAACATAGATCCTCTTTTTCTGCAGTAGAACCTCGTATGAAACATTATTACGATAGTACGGAAATGCATTCAAAATCAAGTCCTCGCTTACGGGTAAGTCATCAGATAGTTAGATTGATTAAAATGACTATAAGGTACCTTTTTAGACCATGAGCTCGCACAAGACATTTCCGATAAGGAATTATTATAGCACAGCCACCACCACCACAGTAACGGAGGATGAAGCGGTAACTGATTCAGCCAAACAAGTATTGGCCTGTATTCGAGAGCGCAGAAAAAGTTCCTTATTGGCAGCGGATCACAGTCCCAAAGTAGCAAGTAGTACGCGTTTAATTAACTCAAGTGCTTCAGATAAACCAAGACTTTACTACAAGTCATCTAATAATAGACGAATCGACTCTTCCTCTTCAGCTGTTGCCGCTATTGCTTCTGTTGGTAAGTTATATATAAATATATCATATATCATGCAATTCCTTTTTATTCTTATATAGTAAATATAGGTACTATTGCTACTACTACCAGGTTGCCTCAACGTACACTGTATCGCTAGAAAAAAAAAAAACAATATGATACCAATAGAGCCCTTTTCTTTATAATCCTATAACATATGAGAAGGCTGTGTAGATATGTGTAATATAGATATACTTGTAATCAGTTTAGTTAATGTGGCGCGCGTATCATCTTGTTTTTTTTTCCCCGTGTAACTGACTTTATATATAAACGCAGTGTTTCGTTCTAGCTTCTTCTTTCTTTTTCATTATACTCGTATTAAAAATCTCAAAAAATAAAAGAGAAAAAGGGTCAATAGGAGTCGCTCCAACCAAACCCTTAACTATGAATCCACAACAACTATTGGAACAACCTTATTATACAGCTACAAGCACACCGACTTCCTTCACTACTTCTATGATTGAACAGCAACAGCAGCATTTTGTAGTAACCCAACAAGCCTATCATCAGTTACAAACTCAACCATACCAAACAATAGACTTTCGTTATGAAACACCTCACATTCAACCTGTTATGACCACCAGTTCTGACCTGAGTAACTATACCACTTCATCTAACAATCAAATACCCTTTGTAAGTATGTTACACATCTTGTCATAACCAATACTAACACTACCTAGTTAAATACCAATACGAATACCAGCAATAGTAACCCTTCCGAAACCCCAAGCACTCAAGTGTCAAATGTAGATGAAGATTATGTTCAAAATTTAACTAATGAATTACAGCACACAAAGCAATTATTAAGTCAGTACCAATTAAGAACTGAACAACTCATGGAATTAGTCAAAAAGCAAACAGATAAAATAAGTGAATTACGTGAACAATTGAATAAAACTACTACTTCATAATGTTTGTTATACGGTGAAACTAGCTCTTACCGGGGCTCTCTAAGCTATAATGCGCGCGAGAATTTTTTCTAGTCGCACATACTTTTTTTTCTTTCTTGTTCATTAACAAAATGAAGCCATCTATTACAACCGCTCCATTAACAAAGCCTACAGATACGGATGCTGACGGTAATAGTACTCATGGTATCATGGACTTTCTTTCATCTGCCTTTAGGTCGCAGACGACGTTGTCTGATAAAGAGCAGCGCAAACGAGCACTACGTAAGCGCTCTTCGGGCAGTCTAAGCGTATATCACCCTTTACAGGATGCCGTCTCTACTACCATGGACCGAAGACGAGATTCCAGTGGCATCAATTTTGCATTAGCTCTTCAAGAAAAACAAGATGAGGAAGAACCTTTATTTACAGTGAAAAGAGACGAGCCTTCTTCCTTGCAACAACAACAACTATCACCACCACCACCACCACAATCACCCAAAGCGCCTACACATCGTCCAGGTAGAATAGCCAAAAGACTTTCAGCTACAATGAATACAATAATGAATCCAATCCACAGTAATCCTCATGGCAATACCAGCAATACACATACAAAGGCAGTAAAGGATATCAAACCCATTGAATCTTTGCAATTAGTGGATTTGCTCGACCAGCATCAGCAAGCATCGCCCCTCCATCCAGTCACTGCGCCTTTATTAATAGATATGCGACCTCTCGATCAATACGAAAAGTCTCACATTCAATATTCGATTAACCTGAATGTACCGAGCTTATTAATTAAACGTTATCGTCGAGGTGTGGTATCCAACTTTAATCTTGAAAGCTTCATTACTACGCCAGAAGGTACTGAACAATTTCGATGCTGGATGAAGCAGTATGGTATTACCAATGAACAAGTATTATCTATACAAAAGTTACCTGAAGATGCACGTATTATCTTGTATGATGATAATATGATAGACAAAGAAACTGCCGTTTGGACTCTGATGGGTGTCATTGTAAAGAACACCAAGGCTATAGTCAATTGGCTTCAAGAAGGCTATCATGGATTCGAAAAACTCGATAATCACTACATTATCAGACCTCAAGGATTGGATACACCGCCATTACCTATACCTTCCAATTCAACCGAGTTCAATAAACACTTTTCATTGTTTAATCCGCCCAATAAACTCAAGATGCCTACACCTATGGTTTCGAGAAGTGCAACCACCCTTTCTTCGAGAAGCAACAATGCATTAGCACATAGTAACGGCAGCAATAATAATAACAATAATGTACAGAGAAGGGCGAGTTTATTCAGTCTAGATACCAGTATGCGATCTAAGAATAGATCTTCATTAACGTGTGTGGCTCAGCAGCAACAGCATCAACAAAGACGTCCAATGATTATACCAACAAATACAGATCTCAATAGTATTCATGAATCCAAGCTCAATACCCCGATTTTTTCTCCATCTGAGGAAGACGAGATCTTTCATACACCTCTTGAACGGATGCCGTTATCCTCTGCCTCTACTGCTGCCTCATCCACCAATGAGGAAGAACTCCTGACTGCTACGAACAACATGACACCCAAGACCGAGAATGAATATGATTTTATCATATCCGAAATCATACCTCATTTTCTCTACTTGGGTCCTGAAATTGCCACTACCGACCAACTCGATGGACTACAGCAACGATCCATTCGACGCATTTTAAACATGGCAGAAGAATGCGAGGACGATGTGCCCGGATTAAAAGAAACGTTTGTATACCAAAAAATTGCAGCACAGGATATAGTAGAGATGCAAAACGTACAAGGTACTTTGAAAAAGGCCGTTCAAGCAATAGGTAACAAGCACATGCTAGCATCAACGCAAACATACATACTTATTTATTTATTGTTAGATGACTCCAAAAAACATCATGAACCGATTTACGTTCATTGTAAAGCAGGTAAATCTCGATCAGCCGCTGCCATCTTGGCCTACTTGGTTTTATCAGAACATTGGACATTGAAAAAAGCCTATCGTCATATTGTCAAGATGCGGCCCAACATCTCACCCAACATTGGGTTTGTGGCCGAATTGATGAAGTTGGAAGAAGGCGTCCATGGTCAAGTCAGTAATTTTGCCGGCACGGATTGGCATCGTATTGATTCTACACATCCTCCTAGTCCTGATACCCAAAAGGAGATGGGCCGATTGGAAAAGGCTTGGAAGAGAGGATCCTCCATGAGTCAAATCAATAGTAGCAGCAGTAGTCTACATCAGTCCTTCAGTAATAGCAGTAGTAGTAACGAACAAGAGAATAATAAACTATAGTTTCTTTGCATAAGAGCGTTATTTGTGTGTATGCATTGACTCAAATTAAAGTTTTCCAGCAGATGCAGCAGTTTGTTCTGAATAAGGAACATTCTTTTGATGCGACATTTAACCAAGATCAATAGAGAAATCTATACATTATGAGAAGAAGAAAAAAATCTGAATTAACAGCCATTCATTAAATTAACACAAGAAATCAATTGTATGCTAGTCATTTAGTGGCTTTAGCAGAGACGGTTGATCTGTTTAACCATACCCCAAGGCTGGCCAAAGGATCTAGCATAGATCCAGTTTGTGTGATGTATCAATAATTTACAGTTAGTCACAAAAATGTAATATACTTATAGTACTTTGGTCAAATAATGTTTCTAGTAGATGCAGCGCTTCATTCTGAACATGTATATAATTTTAAATCAAAGATAGTAGAGGAATTAATGACGTTTGAAATAGGATAACTTTTGAAAAAACGTAAATGTAAATGTAAGGCTCAATACTTTAACAGCATGTTTTTTTTAATGCGAAAAGTATAACCGATTTTTACCATAGGTGTAATATAGTTATTAGTATGTGCCAATAACCTTTGTTAGATTTTGTTGTATATACAGTATTTTGAGTTATATCTGTATTTATATAAAACTCAGAGATTCACTTATTATCAATAACTCTATTTATTAAAATAAAACTGGAAACTATACTATTTATGAAGGAAAATTTTACGTGATTGGTTTTTTCCGAGCTACTGTATATATTATCCAGTTACGTGGAACTGAATTTTGAACCCTGATAATGGAGCGGGAATATCGGCTCTCTACCCCCAAGAAAATGGCTTGGTAATCTCTTACAAATATGAAATAAATACGCAGATGGCAGCTTCTCTTCTAACGAACACTTGTTTCGTGGCATAGCACATTCCGGGCATGACTATTGTAATCATTATACATTTATTATACAAGAAAATTCTTTAGTTGAAAACATCTATTGCTGCCGTTTCCATCTAAGTGATAATATGTACATGGCATCTTCCGTTACTGTTTATTGAGAGCAGAAGCAGGCAAGAATTTTCTCTCGATAGCGGCTTGGATAATATGCTGAGCTTCGATATCTGGAGTAGGTACAATACTTGCTACAATGACAGCCTCGATCTTTTCATCAGGCTCCTCCAAGGTATCCAATTGCGACTGCAACATGGAGGCAGGCATAAAATGCCCCTTACGGCCCTGAATACGCTGCAGCAATAATTCTTGAGTACCCTTCAAGTAAACGAAAACGACAGTGCCCAATTCCTTTGGCACCTCACGCAAAATATCGCGGTACACTTTCTTTAACGATGAGCAGGTCACAATCACTACACGATGAGGGCTATCGACCGGAAGGTCATATACTTGTTTTGCTTGCGCGCTGAGGTGATCGCGGATCTCACGGAGCCAAGGCCAACGATCATCATCGTCTAAAGGATAACCTGAACGAACTACTTGTCAGATTCTATCCCTACAGTTTGGATATAATATATATTTATTTTACCTGCCGCCATTTTGTCGACGTTGTGTTGTGGGTGAAGGGAATCACCTTCGAGATAGTGACACTGGAGGACCTTTTGCATTTCTACAGCAACACTGGTTTTACCGCAACCGGCGGTACCCATCAGTACGAAAATTGGGACAGGTGTCATTTTTGAAAGTTTACAGGAAAGAAAAGAGCATGTTGAGTTGGACGGGAAAATAACTAAATAACAAATTCCCCGTTGGACCCATTTCTTATTTGTGTGTGACTAATGATGGGTTAGTTTCCCGCTACTTTGCCGCTTTTCAAAAAGCTGGGGTAAAATCAATGATAAAGAATTCCCCACGAAAGCAAAAAGAGGATAGCGATATTTAGGAATGTATGGCTTTAGCTGTCTCAAATATCAAATCAAATTACATTTATTTTCATAATATTTAAATATCTATATGACGATATATTGCTGATTTAGATAAAAATGTATTTACGTAGCGGCATCATTTATCACGGTTTATTAGAAGATGTATAATAGTCAAGGAGAGATTTCCCTTGTCGACTACTATCGTTAGAGTTGGACCTAGATTTATACAACGTTTAGCTCGAATAATGTCATCTATTGCATACATACTTCTTTAATCGTTTCGAAATTGAACTGCTACTACTAGATGCAGATCTTTCTCTTTCAAGTTGATCTTTCAATATAGCTTTCACTTCAACTTTACTCAAGCATTCATCAACATGCTGATTAAACTGAGAGTTATCCATAACTAACTGTCGATTACAAATTGGACATACGAGTACAGGAAGTTCTTTAGTGGGTGTAGGTTCTATTAGCCGGGTATCATTTGTATTCTCTTTTGTCATAGAGGATTCAGGAAGCGGAAGTTTTGTGAAATACTATCATGTAGACGATTCAGTAAAAAAAAAAAAAAAAAAAAGAGGTTTCGAAACATTTTGATTGCATACCTTCATCACACTTTCATCTTCGCTTCCTCTTGGTTTCATTGTCGATATACGTAAACCCATCAATCGAATGTTGATAGGCAGTTCTTTCATTAGCAAGTCCTTTGCAATACGCTCAATATCTTTTGCCATCCATATATAAGAAGGAAACGTTTTGGACCTTATACGCATTTCATAGGTTACAGACTTGAGTTTAATTCCTACATTTCGTCCCATAAACCCAGTCTTCTCTAACTCTGCTTCCAACAGTACAGCCAGCTCTTTAAGCTTGTTCAATAGTTCACCAGGATCTGATATGGCCGAGAAAGTCCTTTCAACACCTACGCTCTTGCGCTCGACATCAGTGCTGAATGATGTACTGCCCAATCCCAAGTAATTTCGTAGCAGGAACTGAAAACTGATAGGACTGAGTAGCTTATAGAGCATGGCACGGTGCATGTAAATATCATTGCATGTTTTGACACCCAATGATTCTAGTATGCGCTCAGTTACTCTACCTACACCTGGCAGCTGACGCACGCGAAGTTTACGGACAAATTCGAGAACAGAAGCTTTGTCTATTGGCAAGTAGTATTGACCATTAGGCTTGTTGATATCACTGCATATTTTAGCCAATGTTTTATTGCAAGCAATGCCTATGTGGAATTAAAGGATAAGCTGCTTTTTTTTTTGCAGTTGACATTGCAGTACGTACCTGCGCTTGCAGTAAGTTGTGTTGATTCAAAGATTTCTCTTCTGATTTGTTCTACCAACTGATACGGCGTCAAATCTGTTGATTCCAGGTACTAGACATACTCATTAGCAACTTTTACAGTACATGCTCTGATTTCTTACTTTTGTCAAATTCAAATAAGCCTAAAACACGATTGTTAGTCCTAGTATAGTATGATCAGATCTATTGATTACCTCGTCCAAACTCATTGGCAAAAAATTGGGATCATACTTTCTAAAAATGGCCCGTACTTTTTCTGAAGCAGCCCGATATTTAGGAAAGTGTAGAGGGATCAACTTGAGTTCAGGACACAATTTGAGGGCAATGAACCCAGGCATAGCGCTGCGCACGCCATACTTGCGAGCCAAATAATTGCTCGTACATAACATGGACATATCTCCTACAGCCATAGGAATACTTTTTAATTCAGGGTTTTCTAATTCCTCAACCGAAGCATAAAAAGCATCCATATCTACATGGCAAATACACTGCGTCAAGTCCCGTGTATCATCTAAATCGCGTATCATGTTATCAACAATCCTTCGTTCAAAGGAAAGATCCTGATCTTTAATGGATTTGTATTTGGTCAGAATCGCGTCAATGCGTTTTGTGACAGCTTCGTCGCGTCTTTTTTCGCGTTCAAAGAACGCCGATCCCTAGACAGGCATCATTAATATACGAAAAGTAAAAAATAAAAAATAAAGAGAGCAGGTAAAACTCACTTTAGAAGCTTCATATATAATACTGTTGACTTTATACCGATCGATCCCCTCGAGCCCAGCCTATGCATGTATGAGTATTTCGCTTAAACTCAAAACAGATAAACCAGGCAAACCTTATTTCCAGAAGGTCCAGCAAGCAAAGTTCGAAACGACCTTTCTTTACTTTCTTCAATTTGAGGCAAGTCTTCCTGAACTGTATCATCGTCGAGGAAAAAGTCCTCTTCTTCTTCAATAATTTGAGAAGAGTATTCTATAGGATCGCTCATAAATGTCGAAATGAAGAAAGAACACAAAAATAAAAACCTGAAAGTCAATTGAAGTATAATGCTTGCTGCGTAAAACGTGTCGGGCAACGAAATCAATTGCTTGCTGCCCGAGCTGGTAACTCAAACAGCGACCCTGCTTCTTTTTTCTATTTTGCTATACAAATGATACGTACAGTACAAAAACACCATAGGCTTATTCGACCTGTCTTTAAAAACGCGTTTAATAGACGCTGCCTTGCAACTGTTGCCCATGATCTCGAGAATGCCTACGACGTAGTGATTATTGGGGGAGGAGTGGCAGGTGTTACACTTGCTTGTTCATTAGGTAAATGAAAAAAAAACCCCCTCCCAAATAGCCAAACTGCGTGACATTGATAGTTGAATAGCTTCCAGTCCTGCCATGCGTAACAACCGTATTGCGCTTGTGGAGGCCATGGATTTGACGGGTGTCAGAAATTGGGAACCCAAGCAAGATAACTTTTCGAACCGCGTTGTTTCTTTAACACCTGGCTCAATGGGTTTCTTTAAAAGTAAGCCTGAATCATACCGTCTATTTACCCTATAGATGCTAATGATTTTCTTGATAGAGATTGGCGTGACAAAACATATGGCAATGGATAGAGCCAATGGATACCGAGATATGAAGGTATGGGATGGTGTTACTGGAGCTGCTATTCATCTTGATTCTGGTCTATTACAAAGCTATGGTATGGATAAAGGCATGGAGCAGAATACCATCGCGTATATGGTGGAAAATCTCAATGTTCAAAGCGCTGCTTTAAAGAGATTGGAAGAGTGTCGCGCTCAAGGATCACATATTGATTTGATTCAAAAGGTCAAAGTGGCTGATATCAACAGAACTACTGAAAGCAAGTCTGAAGAGGAGAAAGAAGGATTGGACCTCGAAGATTGGCCCACTGTTCACTTGGATAATGGAAAGAAATTGAAAGCGCGTTTATTGGTAAATACAATAGCTGACATGATAGAACCGATACTCATCTCTGTAGTAGATTGGTGCAGATGGTATTAATAGTCCTGTGCGTAATTTTGCACATATTGATTCATTAGGTTGGGACTATGATGCACATGGTGTTGTAGCAACTTTAAAACTAGATCCTGAAAGACCTAACAATACTGCCTGGCAAAGATTTCTCCCAACCGGTCCTATTGCAATGCTTCCTGTAAGTCGATCACAAGCACCATCATACCTGACTCAATTAAACCAATATAGATGAATGACGGATACGCTTCTATGGTTTGGTCAACTAAACCTGCTATTGCCAAAGCGCTCAAGAACGTTTCACCCTCTGATTTCTGTCATCTCGTCAATGCTGCTTATCGTATGTCCAATGTAGACCTGAAATACCTTTATAAACAAATTGACAGCACGACATTTGAATCAAAATGCAACATTCAAGAGGAATACCTTTGGAGAGAAAGCGTAGCAAAGAAATCTTTGAATGATCAAGAGGTCTTTGACCGAGAATATTCATTACCGCCTCAAGTCATTGATGTACAAGACAAGTCTAGAGCTTCTTTTCCTTTCAAGTTGAGAAATTCAGAAAGTTATGTAGACGATCGGGTTGCTCTCGTAGGCGACGCTGCACACGCTACACATCCCCTTGCTGGACAGGGTATGAATCAAGGCTTACTTGATGTAGAATGTCTTTCTCAGTTATTAGAGAAGGGTACCATTGAAGGACAAGATATTGGTAGTATTCACTTGTTAAGACAGTATGCATCAGAAAGATACTTGCGTAATATTATGATGATTAGTACTTGTGACAAGCTGCATCGATTATTTGGTACGGATGCTGCTCCAATCACTTGGATCCGTTCCATTGGCTTGAATGCAGTAAACAATATGGATTTTGCCAAGGTAAAAAAAAAAAAAAAAAAAAAAAAAAAAAAAGCCATATATGAATTGTAAAGAGTTGTCAAATCTCACGTGTATTTTGTCTAGGCTGAAATCATGAAATATGCAATGGGTATTGAATACACTGGAGAGTTTAGACATTAACAATAAAGCCACTTTGTAGCTTATAATAATCGTTTTATTACTTAATTTTGTGATACTAATTGCTGCTGTCCATTGCCCTATCATTAAGGCTTGTTTATCTATTGATTTCATTCTGTGCTATGTTTTGCTCATATTAGTCGCTGTCATGTATGTAGGAAAATGTTGTAGGGATAAAAAAAAAACAGGTGAACAGGTTACTTTCAGTGACAAATGTCACAGAATTGAAAAGAACACTACTATGGCTCGTAACTGTGACAGGATTTGATATGGCTACTCTGCCGCGATTTCAAGTTGCTCATTCAGGCCCTTTTGGCCTTTATTAAAAAAACACTGATATACATTTTGACATACAAGGGATAACGCTGTATTATGAACTATATCTTCAAAATGTCTTGAAGGCTAACAAAATATGATACAAATTTACGCTGACATGTGATTTATCAATTGTATCGGCTAGTGGCAACTAATTACATGTTTGCAATGAAACATTGCATCTGATATGACTGTTGTTTGGCAAAAGTACAATGAGTATATCACTTTTTAGCGATTGGTTGTAAAATACAGCTTTTCAAGTAAACTAGAGTAATGATCTATGGATTTGTCGATTAATCTCGGTTTCTTATCATACCTGATCAACAGTTTGTGCATAAAATGAACGGAATACATGCTCAATCAATATAAATAATAAACAGTAAAATGCATACATTTCAGATAAACCTGTCCAATAACCCCTGCTACTGCATTTGGCAGAGCCTTTGCTGTTCAATTACAATATAATGAGCATACTGCTATATATGAAATGACTGACAGTAAAATACATACAGCTGACATTTAACCAGCTGTCACATTTCAAATCATCATATGAAACACCATATATAGTTCTGTAACTGTTTATTTTCTTTTTCACGCTCTTTTCTTTCTTTTTGAAAACCATACGACTTTCATGCCTCCCAAATATAATTCTGAATCAGAAGAAGCCTCTGATATAGCAGAGAATGTAAATAAACCATCATAAAAGAATGATGACCAAGATACTTACCTTGTGCATCGTTTAGTCTGATAATTACCATGTCGTGCCTTCAAGTGACGACCAAGATGAACATATTGCGCGTATAACGGCAGAAGAAGATGAAGATGATGAGGAAAGTAACCTGATACCAACTACCGAACAAGTACAAGTAGAAGAAGAGGAAGAGACACCACCAAAGCCTCTTCATCCAGTCATTGCACTCTTATTCAAGGCTATCAAGTTTGCAATGTTACCATTTTGTAAGATATTCTTTGCGCCAGCAGCGCAAAAGACATTTATCAAAACCACAGTTCTGGTTGTAACCGTATCTTGGATTCTTGTGACTAGTATGGTGGCCTATATTATGTTTTATAACCGTTATGTACCACCTATTATGCATGTACAACCTGCCTGGTTTAATTATGACGGATTGGCAGGGCCCAAAGCCATGGTGGATATTGTAACAGAAAAATCTGTAGTGAGTAAGATATTTGTGAAGTGCTTGAACATCTGATTAATTTCACCCTTTTTTTTTAAAAAAAAAAAGCCCTTGAGACACGAACAAATGTATGAAGTCTCAGTTCAGTTACATGTGCCTACTTCTGATGTAAATTTTGATATAGGTAAGCCAAACGCCAGCGGAAATTTGATGCAATGTTGATTAACGTAATCCTTAAGGCAATTTTATGATTGACCTTCAATTACAGACAAGTAATGGATCTACTATTGTATCTTCTAGTCGACCTGGTATCTTGCGTTATCAGTCGCAAACACAAAGAATTTTGAGAGTATTTGCAAAGGCCATCCCCATTTTGGTTGGTTTGTCTGAAGAAAGCCAGATCATTACCATCAAATTGATCGACAGCTTCAAGGAAGTACAGGTACATGTTGAATAAATAAAGTACAGGACTTTTATGTTAAAGAAAATTATATAGACTCAAGCAGTGAATCGCGTTGCTATTGCTATCTCCGAACCGAGAATTCAGATTTACGATGCAAAATTGATGATTCTAGCCAATTTCCGTGGTCTACGGTAAGCAAAAGATAGATGTACAGTCGGATCAAACACTGACCTTCGCATATAGTTACTACATGTACTTTCATAGTATCACCACAGCGCTTTTCTTTATTTCTGTATTTGCAAGTATTGAGCTTGTGTTTGCTGCAGTCGCTTGGAAAGGATTTGGAGAGAATTTATGGAATACGCTATCTCAAATTCTCGTTGATCATGAAAAACAGTCATCTATTATTGATGATGACTCAGTTGACAATCCTGATGAACTTTCTGTTTCAGGATCAAGTAGCGACAAGTCAGATTAAAACTTTTTTGTCTTTCTTTTGATACACATAAAGCCTAACAGTCTATATACCCATCCTCTGAATAATAGTTAATTTATAAAATGTTTATAATAATAAAGGATGTTAATCATTATACTAGTTAATTGAAGGTAGTATTGGAACGTTTTACGTGGGTATTGTTGCTGTTATTATTGTTACGAGAACCTTTTCTAACAGGTTCAATTAAATCAGCGGGGTGAAGGAACATACAGCGTTCCATGAATGTACATTGGTCTCCCATTCTATATTCAAAGCGAGTTAGTACTGTCACTATGAATACGTGTTTCTTTTCTCTTACCTGCACTCTTTAATTGGATGCGAATATTTGCAGTGGTTGTTTGTACAGTATGGCCAATGGACACAACGAGACTTCCAAGTAGGGTAATGAGTTTGTGATTGTCTCTCAATACGTTCAGGTCTAGTCCAAGGCTTTTTATATTCAACGTCAATAGTAGCAGCGCGCTTAGGAATGGGTTTGGGACTAATAAAAGGAGTGAGTAAAGGATGCTATGGGTTTCAATATATAATCTTACTTGTTTTCATTTCCAGGATGGATAAATTTACAGTTTTTGTTTGTGCAATTAGGATAATAGGTACATAAGGCAGTAGTCATGAAAAATTCATTGGTCTTTGTCACAGGTGAAGCTTGCATCGATGTAGGCGACTGTTGGGCCTTGATAGGAGACTTTTTGGAATCATTACCTCCACCAGTATAGATTTGGTCCCAGTCGAAACGAGATACAGGCTTGTTGTTATTTTGATCGATCGTGTTGACATGCAGAGCTTTACCTTGATCCTTGTTGGAATCAACGGTGATATCATTGGAGGTTTTAATGTCTCTTGTGATTTCAGTCATGGAGCTAGAATGAACAGTACTGGTGCTGGAAGAAGCGTCAGATGGGGAGAGAGATAAGCCATTGTTATCTTCTTCATCACTCTTTTCGGTCAGTAAGGTTTCAGTAGCAGCCTTGAGAGCAGAAAAATGTTCGTTGTGACTAGCTACACCATGGTCATGGGAAGCAGAGACATTAGTGGTAGATTCAGATAGTGCCAAGCTGTCATCCAAAGAGGAGTGGCTAAGATTGGTCTTTTCTTGGGATTGCAATCGATCAAGTGTTGATTTCAACGCTTGAACATACGTTTCATCAAACTTGAACTTTACAGCTATAAATTCTTGGGCCTTTAAAGCTGCTAGAGCAGTTGAAGCATTGTATGCAGCGAGGAAAGGCTCAGGAGCCTTGGAAGCTTTAGGTGCCTTAGGTGCCTTAGGTGTCTTGGGCAATGAAGATATATAATGTTGGGCTTCAAGAGTAGTGATAGCTTCGGTGGTATTGAAGGCAGCGAGGAATGGCTCAGGAGCTTTGGAAACCTTAGGTGCCTTGGGAAGTGAAGATATATAACGTTGGGCTTCAAAGATAGCAACAGCTTCGGTAGCATTGAAGGAAGCGAGGAATGGCTCGGAAGCCTTGGAAGGCTTAGGAGCCTTGGGCAGTAAAGATATATAATGTTGGGCTTCAAGAGTAGTGATAGCTTCGGTAGCATTGAAGGCAGCGAGGAAAGGCTCAATGTGCTCCTTCTTGACCTCGTCAGTAATGACTGGTGAAGCATCAGTTTCAGCTTTAGGAGCCTCTTCCAATACGACTTTATCTTCGACAATAGATCTATTTCCCTCATCAGCAGATTGCTTTTCCTCCACAGGTTCAGCAATACATTCCTTGTCTTCAATAGCAGGTGCAGCAGGAGATTCCTTTTTCTTGATCACAGGTTCAGCAATACACTCTTTTTCCTCAATAGTAGGCTCTGCAACACGTTCTTTTTCCTCAATAACAGGTTCAACAATGGCTTCTTTTGTTTCAACTTGGACAGGCTCAACTTTTTCCTCGATAGCATGCTTCAGAGTACTCTCCTTTTCCTCTGTAACAAGTAATTCACTAGCCTTTGTAGTGACAAGCTCATCCTCCTTGGTAGAAACATCTTCCTCTTGCTTAATAAGCTCATTAGAGTCGTTACTAAACTCCAATTCCTCAGCTTTGGTACGTTCTGATTTGATAGCTTGACCGACAGCAGTAGCAGTAATAGCAACGGCAGCAGCACCAGAGGCAATAGCAACGGCGGCATTACAAACAAGGGCGTCATCACTGATTGAACGCTTTGATGAAACCTTGAAATGGGACTCGATGTACTGTCTACACTCCAATAAATATATGGCAGCGGTAGCGTCATAGGCAGCAAGTACAGGTTCCTATGATAAAATAACGCGAAGAAGGTCAGGCGGCATTTTCAAACCTGATCATTTTTCGTGATACCTTTTTTACTGTTACATTGACGGAAGCTTCCGACTCCTTGTCAGCTTCAGAAGCCTGTTTAGTTACGGGTTCGATTGTAGCTTCCTTTTGAGGGGCCTTAACATCAGCTTTCTTTTCAGCAGTTTTGGTACCCACTATTAGAAAATGAGGTTAAAAATGTTGGTCAAAACAGCCACAACGACGTGACCAAATAGAACACGCAATAAATTGAACAGGTTACCCGTACTTGATTTGATCTCCCGAGATTTTGTTTCCTTTAATACAACCGGCTGCTTAGGCTTGGCTATCGATACAATAGGTTAGAAACGCTATACTCGCTTTCCGAGAAAGATACGTCAAAAAGGACAAACTTACCAAAGAAAATAAAGTACACAGCCACAGTCGCCACCAAAACGCCGATCAACGCACCAGTGGTATTGTCGGTATAGAGAGAAAACATGTCTTGTAACAATGCCATTTAATACTAAATAGAATTTCGCGAAAAAGTGAAAGGAATAAAGAAAAGAAAGGGAAGGGGTTATGAGGTTTGGAACAAGTTTTGTAATACGTAAAATTTTTTCTACTTTGAATATCCGCCAGAACGCAATCTCATAAACACAAAACTAGTTTGGAGCCCAAGCAGTCTGAAAACAACGCGTTTAAGCCTTCAAAGTCTATTAAGCAAACAAGGCTTGTTTTTCACAGATGTGTCGTAGTGAAAGGTAGCTTTGTCGGACACCTATTGTAGTCGGCTCTCGATTTATTGATAATTGATTCTCCACTATATCACTGAACTCAAGTTTTGTATTAGCTCAAAGGAAAACGCGATCCTTTGGTTAATGAATCAACAAATGTCGACAAATTGGAATAGATCTAAGTGCTCAACAGATGCAGTTGCTCGTTCTGAATGAATACTATTATTTAAATGTGACATTGGACAGCGAGATCTACAGAGATCTGTAGAGATCTATTGTGTCATGAAAAATTTTCCAAGCCCAAAAATTTTGGTCTCAGAAATCAAAAAAAAATCGTAACAAATACAATCAAGACATAGCTATACTTTGTTGAATTAATAGATATTGTAGATGGTTAGATTATCTTTAGAATGGTTTGAATTTGCAAAGGAAATATCAATAAAAACTTTTTTTAAATAGGAAAAACACTGTAGTGTTGCAATTATGTGGTTTTTCTTTACATATTTTCAGAGCGTTTATCTGAAATAACATGTCATTTTCTATGTTTTTCCTGGAGATCAAAGTTTAATCTTCGGTTATGGTTGATATAGGCACTTTTGCTTGATTCTTTCCTTAATATCACGATTTTTTTCGAGCAACATCATATACTACCTGATTTAATTACCGTTGTGAATGAAATAGGCCATCTAGGCACTTATTTATTGAAGTCAACTTGCCCCCAGATATGAACAAATAGCAAACCAACGAATAGCGACTACTAGCTTCTTTTATAATATTTTTTAATCGTGTTGGGTATTAGTCATTAATCCCCTTTCAAATATGATGATGTATAGTAAGAGATTATTTTAAGTGTATAGTAAAATATGAAATAGATATAGATTAGATAGAAAGGCAAATACTTTAGCAGCATCCTCCTTGCTTTTGTTCTTCAGCTGGTTGAGTAACAGTAATAGTTTGACCGGCCGTAGGTTTGATCACATCATTGGAAGATTCGAGCGCTTTATTGGATACAATGCGATAAATTTCTAGAGATAGATGTTAGATTAGATTTGTGTAGATATTTAGAGAAATTAGGTAGTACCTGTCAAGATTCTCTGGAAAGCAAGTTCTACATTACTTGAGTCCAAAGCAGAAGTCTCGATAAAAGAAAGGCCATTAGCAGCTATACATAATAAAAGATAAATAATACTGTAAGGGGAAGAAGGATCACACTTTTTTTTTACCTGCAAACTGCTTGGCTTCCTCGGTAGGTACTGCACGTAAATGTCGCAAATCACTCTTATTTCCAACCAACATAACAACAATGTTCGAGTCAGCGTGATCACGAAGTTCTTTTAACCAGCGCATAACATTCTCATAAGTAGCATACTTTGCAATATCATATACCAACAATGCACCTACAGCGCCTCGATAATAACTAACATTGCATATAACTTTAGTATCCCTATGAATACGTAAAGGTTGTATGAAAGGATACTTACGCGCTGGTAATAGCACGATATCTTTCTTGTCCAGCTAAATAATGTAAAGTTTTAATAAGCAAAGCCTTACCACCCCCGGAGATTGGATCGGAAAGGTGCCTGTTTACCTGTATCCCAGATCTGTGCTTTAACAGTTTTACTGTCGACTTGAACACTACGAGTGGCAAACTCGACACCAATAGTACTCTTTGATTCCAGGTTAAACTCGTTACGAGTGAATCTAGACAAAAGATTGGTCTTTCCTACACCAGAGTCACCAATAAGGACAACTATAAAACTAAATATGAATAAAGGGTCCGGGAACCAAAGACTACAAGAAAAAAGGTACGAGTTTGATTCTTTTATGATTTACTTTACCTTTGAAAAGATAATCATATTCATCGTCTCTGCTCATATTGAATACCGTTAAAAATATAGACTGTAAGTGAAAAAAGAAAAGGGAAAAAAGGAAAAAGGTATGGGAAGGCTGCAAATAAGAAGAGTATCCGGTACGGTTGTTCAAAATGGATACACAAGAAACGGCGGTAACCGAACCACTCTCGTCACACTTTAGTTTAAACTACCAATTTTCGCGTTCATCGCTAAACCCAAACAGTAACTTGTTTAACTGTTTTTTTCAAACAGTTTCATAATCTTCAAAAATCAGATAGCTCTTGGGTTTGGAAAGTGTGGTACTTTCCTATTATTAGAAAGTTGGCTATTTTCTTGAGATGAATAGATTTAAGTAAAAAACCTAGAACGCGTCAAACCTGCTATTGAAGCTGAGAAACAAGTCTGTATCCACAACCTTTGTCTACTGATACATTTATATTAAATTATACATGACCATATAGGCGGTTTTACAAACAACCATCCGGTGTGTTTATCAAAGGATTGTTTAGTTGCGAACATTGAGCGTATTAACTGCTGACAGATACTACTACAGGATCATTTCTTTCTCTTACAACTAATAAAATGTAGTAGCTATGTTTTAATTGTCATCCGCCAATCAAAAGCAAGGAAAATAAAAGACAACGATGGTAATGAATAGCTTATTGTTTCTTGCTGAGATACTGACAATATATTTGTTGTATTACTACCAAATATGCGTTCTAAAAAATTCAATAGTTCATCCTGTGCATGGACATATTAATCAGATGCAATATAAAACTAGAATCTGCGAAGATATATTAAAAAAGGCAGGATTTCAAGAAAGGTATACCTCCAAGTTCTAACTTGCAACTAATTTTTGGAGTAATAATATGATATTTTCGAGATATAGTTCATAAATAGTATAGATATTATATATATATATATTGTTAATATTAAATACTCGAGTTAGACAGCGTTTCTATAAAGTCTGAAAAGCTGCCTGATACCATATATAATTTTATCAGTAGAAGGAAATACTGAAGATATTTATATCCCTAGATTTATAATTTAATTTTGAATAAACCTGATTAAAAAAAAAGGTCTATCAGTAATAGTTTAATGTATAAAAAGATACTAGAGTTCATATTGAGATTCTCATTCCTGACTTCATAACGCAAAGCAATTAAATCGCCGACGTCCAATAGATATTGAAAGCATTTTATAGTGCCGCACTTTTGAGTTGCTTTTTAATAGTATTAAAGACGTTCTAGATGCATGGTATCTAGTAAGCCATATTTCGCACAGTACAACATATGTATTGAGAGTTTGTTTGTCACATAAAATCTATTAGGGCCCGAGTTGTCAAGTTTGAGTGGATCCCCACCTGCCAGATTGAGTGCGATTCATCTGTCAGATGCTCAACGGGTTACAGTGCCATATTGATATAAATACATATACACTTTTCAATTATATGGTGCTTCTCGTTGCTAATATGGTCTATGAACTTACTTTTAGCTTTTTATATACTTCCAAGATGTATTTAAATGCTGAACAGGTGCAGAAAAAAATAGTATATGATATACACTTTATTATTAATTATAGACAAAGGAAATATATTAATTACATATCAACTAAACAAAGATTCCGATAAATAGAAAAACTTATTATGAAGATATACTACTTGTCATATATGTCATTAAACTGGGATCTGCCAAAATATTCATATATTAGATTTAATTGGAATAAAATGTGCGTAATACACTACTTGTCATTAATGTATTGCAATAACCATAGTTCAATTAAACAATAACTATAATAGATGAAAGGGCTCTTTTTCAACATGTATTAGTTTTGAGATGTGACATAAAATTCGAATCATTTAATTTTTTTTTTTTTTTTTTTTTTTTTTTTGAAGCGTGAGGACTCCACTATTAAGGTTTAGTTATGATCATAAACGGGAAAGAATCTGTGAGTATACCTGCAGTTTTTTGTGACATTTTTATTGTTTAAAACACATGAGCTATGGTTGATTTTTTTTATAAAAAAACAAAACATAATACTAATACGGTCAATAGACTCTTCATATATTGACCCTTTGTTACTAAAGGCCGCAGTAAAATACCAAAAGGAATAATAGTTTGTTAATATCCTTTGTCCAATAGACCCTGAAAAGACCTATCAGGTAACGAACGAACGACTTAAACTGGTGATATGTAAGTGATAATGTTTATTTTATCCAGTCAAAGAAATAACCCCTTCCCTTAATGTAATAGTATCACTTAAATAACAGGTATTTTGACTGAATCAAGAATTTGAAAGTTGGCTGATGATTACCTAAATTTTTGTTGTTAGAAGCCATGTGTCGGTACATCGCCCCGCTCATCTCGAGTGCAGCTTGAAATAATCAGGTGGAACACTCTCCGCCCCAACCAAAACTAAATTAATAAAGCTATAATCATCCGAGTAAACAATTTTTTCTTTTTTCTTATTTCTTCAATAACAATCAATATTATAGACGAATGTTTCAATGAGTGTCAAGAGCATACAGCAAAATGAATCAATTACAACCTATCCTGACATAGTTTATACTCTTGAACCTCTCATCCAACAAGCTACTCACTTGCTGCGGATATTACGATGGGAAGATGGATATAGTCGCCATTCAATCATTCTTACGCTCAGTTGGACTCTTCTGTGTCTTCATCCGAAAATCATTGCTTATACAATACCCATTTGGGTTAGTTTGATATTACATAGCTATTATTCTACTGCTATAGACAGTTCAACCATTGAAACTACAACGAATTCATTTGAGAAACTGTCAGCTACACTCAAAGATATTCAACTCGAAGTATCACTTATTCTACCTTGTCCAGAAAAGTACAGCAGAATGAAACAATGGTGTCGATCATTGTTTACTCTCAGTAAGATGCAGCAGCTGTTTCGGTTTATTACTGTTTACATACTGTGGATGGGATCATTACAATTGTTTGGACTCAACATAATTATATGGTTGATTGGCTGTTTGACGCTTACTTGGCATAGTTCTTTATTCAAGATCATTTGTTACTCCTATCACAGGGCGGCATTCATTTTTCGTCATGCCAACCAAGCGATGGTTTCACAGATGCAACCAGTTGAGACTTCAGCCAAGTTGAATTCTAGAACCTCCTCTACTCAAGAGCATTATGACCGTTTTTATCGTTTTAACGTATTGGAACATCAACGCTGGTGGTTTGCTAAAGGCTGGTCGGCACTTTTACTGCCAAATGAAAGGCCCCAATGGTAAATAAGGATCATCATATGATGTGCCCATCTTAACTGTTTAGTTAAATAGGTCGGACGAATATCTAGTTCGAGTTCCATCTATAGACAAATTTCATTTACCACCTGCCATTACCAAATTTGACAAAAACACACAAAAAATGGTTAAAATTACTTGGCAGTGGATGTCTGAAGAATGGCAAATCGATGAGAACCGTAATGTAGATAAAGACGGCTGGGAATATGGAGGATGGGATTGGAAGTCTTGGGGCACCAAGTCTTCTGGTCTGCGCGTGCTCACAAGACGTCGACACTGGGCACGAAATGCTCGATTAATCGTAGAAGACGCTAGTAAGCCAATCACAATCCAGCGATCCAACTCGACATCAACAACTGCTTCTTTATCTACCTCTCCATCAATTGCATCATCTGAGGATTCATCTTATCTGCTGTGTACGACACCTACCAGCTTGTCATCACTTCTGAGTAATAAAAAGTTATATGCCACGAGCACCGTGGAACAGAAAACACCATCACTATTGTTCTCCGATAACTCAACAGTCGATAGTCACTTTTGGTTACGCCGTTGATGAAGCTTATTAGGCTTGTGTATTATTATTGCTTTTCGCGTTTGTATCTTATTTCATGTCATATTATCACTACTATTACCACTACTACTAATACCTTCTAATTATGTTATACACACTTTATTTATACTCTTAATTATTATCAGTACTACTTTCTTGCATACCCCTATACTCTGGAGTGCATCTAATTACTTGAATTCTCAAAATAAACTATCTTTATTATTGTGAAACTCTTTCAATCTCGATACAGCTTCAATATGGATTTTTCATATGATCATCGTCTTTGAAAGGCTTCCTTGGAACTTGCATATGCATCTATCAAAGCATGCAACCATACTAATTCATATTAATTAACCTCCTCTAGGTAATGGACGCATGGTTTTTTATAGATGATACTATTTCATTTTATTTGCTATTCTCAGAGAAGCAAACCGTATCATAGAATGTGGTCTTGGTTTTCGTTCTGGCAGTGATACCTTTTGGTCCAACGTAACTGCAGACATACGCCATTTCTGCTTTTGTTGTATGGTTACTGGAGGAGATTTTTCTAATAATAACGACAATCGCTTGTTTTTGACCGACATGGGCTTATTGATATGATCCTTTTCTTCCTCTTCTTCTTCCTCTTCTTTAAATAAGCAGCTCAAAGACTACATATGCATATATAAAAATTAGTTTATAACTTCGATTAGTTATTATACCAATTGTACCTGAATCCATTTTTCATGTGAGTCTTTGCTAATGCATTGTATTTTGATATCCCGTTTAAGTGACTTGACAGTGATTATTGGTTGATTTTTATCATCTTGCTTCTGATCGCTGATGCAAAAGGATTCGATAGACACTAGAAGTATATATATTAGTATATAATATAGCCTGTTACTTGTAACTTACCGCTTTTCGCTTTATATTCACCACCTTGTACACCAGGCTGTTTTTCGCTCCAGTAAAGTGTTTTTGTATAAGGGTGAAGCCAAAAGAATCGCTGATGTGATTTATTAGATATACCGTTTCCAATATGATATCTGGTGTATTTGTAAAGCCATTCACCTATCATGGTGTGCATGATAAAAGGTAGAACCTTTTCAAAGCCATTGAGATGCGTTAATGGTAAAACAAGAGGATGTAGTGGTTGTTCTAATTGATCATCCTCTTCATTAGCATATTGCGTTCCAGAAGCTGAAGAAAGGTTTGTCGAACAAGATTCTTTCATGAGCATACTGGAACCGAACCTGTCGATGCTACACTCTTGAGAGTTTTGCTCTTGATGAATGACATTGGTTATTTCTTCCTCTAATGATTGAGGCGAGGTGTGAATGGAAGAAGTGGCGGTAGCTGTAGAGGATTCATCCACCGAAACGGCAATACTGCTTCTTATAGTAGAATCAGCAGTATCTTGGTGCCAAGCCGCTGCATGCTCTTCGGATTCTGTAGCCGAGGAAGAATTAGTCTTTTGCATCTGCTCAATAGTCTCCTGGGATTCTTTTAGTAATGCATCCACCACATTCTTCTTTTGCTTTTCCGTTTCAAGATCCACTTTTAAGGCCTCTATCATACCGTGGGCTTGAGCCAATGATAATTGCAAAGTTTTTATTTCCTCTGCTGAAGGCTTCTGCATTTCCAGAACTGTATCTTTCTTTTTAGCTTGTTCGATTGAGTCTGAGAGCTCTTCTAGTTGTAAAGCAATAATATCTTTTTCACGCTTCATTTTGATAAGGGATTGATTGAGCGTCGCTAGCTTGGCTTCATATTCCGACTGCGTCTTGTTGATCACGTCTTGCCATTTGATTTGTGCAGTTTTCATTAGCTCTAGTTCTTGATGCACCAAGTTTTCCTGACGTTCGCGACGTACTTGATCCATATGAGACTTTGAAATGGTTTGGGAGAGCTGTCGAATCTGATGCGATAGGTCTTGTTTGGTCAATTCTAAATTCCAAATATCCTCTTTAAGCCGCTCTTCAGTCTCATTTTTGAAACGCAACTGCTTCACTAGGTCATCAATGCGGTGCTGGTTTTCTTGTTTTTCGTGTTCCAACCGGATTAATGTGTCCTGACGCTCTTGCAAAATGCTTTGCATGCGACGTACTTCACTGAGTAGACCCTGGCCGATCTCTGTTGCAAGCTCAATATCAGATGACATGCTGTTTCGATTATTAGTGGTATTGTTAGCTACAGTAGTCGATGCAATGGTCAACATGTTATCAGACTCTAAAGATTCAGGTGAAAACTGCTGGAAAAACTCTGAAGAGGCGTTTGAGACGCGTAATAGAGACCTTCTCTTTTTCTTTTTAAGACTAGAGATAGATGAACCACCTAGTAAAACGGGTGCAGCTGGTAAAGTGATTGAATTGACGTAAGAAGAGGAAGAAAAGTAATTAGAAGAAGAAAAGGGTGACAAGTATCGCTGTTGCTGCGTATCTGAAAAAGAACGGAGAAATCTGGACGTTGCAGGCACTTCTGGAGTAGGTGATACCAAAGGTGAAGAGGAGGAGGAGGATGTAGTTGTTACAGTTTTGTTGTTATGCTATTCATGTAAATAAATATTAAGTTTATATTTGTATGGTTATGCACATAAAAGGCGTATGTATCTGTGCTATACTTACTACAGAAAGTGAATTTGACGAGGCCCTGTGAAATACCCTATTAAGTGATTGCTGCCTTGATTTCATCCAATTACTATTGGAGGATTCTTGATCTTTTGCAATCGAATCTTTCTATGATTATACAAGATAAAGTCAGGGTGATGTTGGCTGGCATTTACATAGCCAAATAAGTCATTATATAGGAGTTGATACGTTACTTGAAGTAAAGAATTGGATGCTGATGATGCTTTGAAGGTAAAAAGACAATCAGGAGATGACTTTCTCCGTTGATTTAACAGTGATATGGTAGAATTTTTATTGTGGTCGAGCATTGTGTTATCTAAAGAAAAAAAAAAGAGTAAAAGAAAGAAGAATACAGTTTGTATTTATAGGAAAAACTTGCCACACTGTAAGTATATAAAAAGAAAGCATACATACAGTCAAATCCAAGAATAGGGCAGTTTTGTTGATTTCAAATTTGACAATGGCTTCTTTTATACAACTTGGCAAAGAAATAGGAGGCGTACGCGTCAATCTTCTTAGTTTTACTGATTATTCGCAGTAGACTTACTGTGCTTATTTTTATTTATTATACAATAGACAAGTATCAGACCAAGGAAATACATGTGCTTTGCTAGGTATAAAACAGAATGCTGCTTTAAAGCGTTACTTTTGGGTACCTTTTTATGATTCGCATGAGCCATTTTACCTAGACTCCCTGCAGTTTTGGACGTTTGCTTATCAGTTTGAATATATATATTTATGAGATAAGCATCATTTTCGACTTTACATCTAGCTATACACAATCACAGTAATAGATCAATGATTGTTTAAAATCACAGTAAGGTAATCATTGAACGCCGGTTTCTACTGACCCTGAACACCAATATTAGTATGTGGATAGTTGATTTCATTGGTAGCGAACCTTGAAGCGTAATGTTCCTTAAAAATAACATAACCTTGATTGGATCAACAATAAACCGAAATAGTCTTTTCAATTCCAGGAAATATATGAGAACAATAGCGCTTTTTTATTGTAAGCAAGTTTTCATAATCGTACATTAACTTACCGCTCTAAGATGAGCACAACAAGCATAACTTATTTGCCTGCATATAACTGATAACTATATATTCCTTCAATTTTTGGAACTTGACTCATATTTCCCGGAGAAATTCAATAAAGGACATTAGTATATATCTAAAAATTTTGTAATTTAAGTTGCTTTAAGTATTATATTTCCAAACTGCCTCTATAACCACCAGTAAATGAAATAGGACAAACCAAGCAATACAAATTTATATCGTATGTGATTGGCTGTCATTAAACAATTTTGACTCAGACTCGTTCAATTCACATTTTAGTATTCAATAGTTGTAGATACAAAAAAAAAAAAAAAAAAAAAAAAAAAAAAAAAAAAATGACTTTTTAATAAACAGCCTATAAATGGCATTTATATCTCCAAACAATACAATGAACTTTTAGTGGTGTTCGAAAGTAGGCGCATCATCCTTAATGGGATATATTTCTAGGATTTTTCATTCGAGCTTTATGTCAATAGATGGGTTAAGAGAAATTGACTCGAAATTACCTTTGTTATATATTTGAGAAAGCTTTTATGGAAAAAGTGTATTTATATATTCATTAGTCCAGGTTGGGATTTATCAATGCATATTCAACTCACACCACCACTAAAAACACGCCTTATGTTTTGATGGAACCTTTTAGTGTTGTAATAATGCATCATTGATATCCGTTATGGAAATATTGATCAGAAAACATTTATATATAATATCGTTGGCCATGCACTACATAGAGAATACTGGTAGATATATGATTTACAATAAATGTATTATGTAATAAATTATCATTGGACATTAACTAAGGAAGCTAAAAGATGTATGATTTATAACATGTACTAAGGTATGAACTGACAGTCAAAAGATGAATACATTCGCTAATAATGGATGAGGCACGACAAATTTGTCTAGATAAATTGATCAGTTCCGACCAAATGTCCATGTGATTAGTAATGCATGTTCAAGATGAACCGCTGCTGTATTTACTAGAAAACATTCATTTTACCAAAGCTCAATGGAAATAATATGCATTAACTACTGGTATTAAACTGTATACAATTCACATAAGCCATCTCTAAGCGATTCTAGATAGCTTGACAGATACCAGATTAAAGTTTCATCTGAATATTAGCATTTTTTCAGAATGAACTGTTGAATCTACAAAACGTGTATTCGATTGAAGTGATACTATCCTATTACTTTATTCACAATTTGTTTACATTTCATATATGCCAGTCTATAATCGATAGATTTATTGACTTATTCCGGTTAATGCCGCTTCTAGTTATGATGGCATGTTTATTAAAATGAATCGCTGCATTTATTGAACATTTTATTTGCTTTAAGCATAACATATGCTAAGCTATGTTATTAATTATTCACAATTAGGTGAATATACCAAAATATGCTCCTCCCATGCACCAAATTTACTAATCTAACTAGACAATACAGGTTGATGACAATTGTTAAACTGAATCGATTGGTATGTGCGCCAATTGATTAAATGTATATATTGTAATCACTACAGTCTATGAGTCCAAGTAGAACATAGTCAACTAAGCGAATTAGGTTGATAGTGTTTTTTTATTTAGATCGCGCTTTATTCACTCGACACTATTTAAACTATTTAAGAGTACTTAGATAAGCTACCTCATCCGGCTTTATGATGATGAAAATGGAGTATACCATAATGTTTTCCATCCCTGCTCACTGAAAAAAGTTTTAATAAATACAGTTATTCGTCTTGTTGAATATCTCTATAGTTTGCCTCTTTGCCAGTGTGAACTGGCACTATCGTGTCGATTTCATTTATATTGTTCCCATTTTCAAAGCAACGATCCTCTTTTATTTGAAAGATAAAGTATACCTTCTTTACTCTACTTTAAAAGAATACAAAAAACCAAAATGTCTCCATTACCAGTTTATTGACTGAATAAACTCAATGATGAAATAAGCCACCTAATGACATTTCAAACAGCTAACCTATTTAAAGGGTCTGTCTATGTTTTATTGAAAAATAGAAAGGAAAGCGAGGAAAGGACTTTACTTATACCTTTTTTGGGGGCGATTATGGAGCTACTTTTACCACCAAAAAGTTAATATATCACTTTTTTTAAGCAATAAAAGTAGCGTAAAGGTAAAGAGATATACCAAAAGTTTTGATGGTCTCCTGTATAACCTATATATATTACGTTACACGTGTATACTAGTATATTCAGATATATTTAGTTAATATTGCCGTATTCGTAGACAGAGCTATCATACAATCATAAGATAAACTATTTAACTACTATTTGCATATAAAGTCGTGTTTTTTACTTTTAAAAAATAAGCTAAATATATTATTCAAACTATTTTTACTATTTATTTTGATGATTAAAAAAATAAAGATCGTAGAGATTAAAAGAAATGATCTAGAATTAAATGTACAAAATAAAGCATTTAATATTTGCTCAAGCCAGGCGCTGAATACCAGATAGTCTACTGTGTTTAAAATGATTACTAACAAAAGATGCTGCCCTTTGCCATTATCACAATTGGCAATCTACTTTTTTATAGAGTCCAAGTGCTGATGGCTATATTTCTGCGCTGATATGTGCATTGTAAATTATTTAATCATATCAAGTGCTATCCATATGAACTCACGCAATTCTCAAATATAAGGGAAAAAATGAAAACTATTGCCATTTTGATCATGACGTGCTTGTTGATCCAATTAATATAAAGTACAAACGATATCTAACTGTGTCAAGCATAAAATAAATCCAACTTATAGTATAGCGCAAGTTTAAAGGATATCATAACTTGCACCATCAAAAATATATGTGCCAGGTTAGTTTAATTGATTCTTCTCCAGCAAGCACGGCAGCATATATAATGAACTATCTTTGGTTACAATACAAGACTTGTAGCTAGATACGTAACAAGCTTATGGAAGAACACTCTTCTGTTCATTTTATAATCTATATTCTACTTCTATTAAACAAATATCTTGATACGATATTCAAGATAACATACATATTTAACTGCTGATTACACTTAGATTCAAACCTTAATGTCACACTTTCCGTTACTATTTCATTAATGTTTCAAGTTTAGGCGTCGATAATACTGTTGACTTCTCTTTTTGCAATCAGATAAAGCGTTAAATAACATCAATGCCATAAGGATTTTATAGGTGTACTATACCTAAAATGAATACTAGCGACACAATCTATATAAAGGTAATAAAAACTATGATTCAAATGGATAGTAGTAAATATAATCTAACACAATGTGCCAAGCAATTAATTTACATTGTGGTATAATGATAGCGCTTTCTCAATATCGCACCTTTGTTCCAGAGCATTGTAGCAACTGCACATTAATTAGATACCCAGCAACGGATTTTTGTATTCATTCTTTATAATCGAAAATCGGTTTTGTTGAAGACCTGACGGTTACTCGCCATATCTTGCAAAAGTTGCTCGATTTTACTTCGATTGAATAGTTAGACAGCTAGTACTATACCATTGCAGGTCATTCGTTTGATGAGATACGACTTGTTCAACTGTCAGTGGGCCATCGCTTCATTTGAATTTCAAACATAGCTTATAATTGTTTATCAAGAGAAATACTAATAGCAATTGTCCATTTCTTACATTTTCGCCCTTGTTCAAGATTACTCAATCTTGCATTTTGGAATATCCTCAACAAGGCTGTGTAAGCATACTTACCTAGAAGTAGATTTGTCCCTGTGTCAGTGATTAAGTATTTTAATTTATCAAACTAGTTCGCATTTCCTCTGCTGCTTTACATTCGAATTTAACCAATGAGTACACCTTAAAAGGCGAGAAAAGATAGAAACCACTATAAGCATGTGTGCAGCGCAATAGGTGCAAGCTTTATAGATTTAGATAATAATGAGCTTAATGAAATGGCTATTGTGGATGCGGATTCCTGGCTGAGTTTCGGACTAGATGATTATACAATATGAGTTGAGAGCTTTTGCGGATAATGGACTAATAACTCAATCAACTCAAGGTTTTACCGTCGAATTTACTTGTAGATTGCTATAGGTGAAACTGAGGCAACTTCAATAATATTTTCTATGATATTGGTTGTGTAATTTACAGTTTTTTGAATAGCAGATCATCTTGAGTTCTACAATGGTTTAATTCAAATGGTATTGCAACAATTTCTTGGCCCTCTCACTAAGCTCGATCCAATAATAAAAAAAAATATGTTTAAAACTTTATAGTTTTTCATATCAATTTGGAGAAAATAGCAGCTCGATCTATAGCAAAAGTAATTCTACAAAAATTTTATTTGGCGCAATTTCTGTAGTTGAAGTTATCTATATCAAGGCAAGAAAGTCAAGAGCCTTAACCCAGAATAAAAAAGAGGAAAGCAGGTAATATTGTGGCAGGACATCACTTCAGTTTTGTATGCAATATAATGGGTATTGTGGATAAATACGAACGGATTAAGAGTCGTTATATTGATATGTGTATGTTACTACAAATATTTTCGGCCCTATTTGATTAAATTTGATTATGCAGCTCTGGTTTGATTGCAAAAGCAAGAGAAGATCTATTAAAGGTAGATTTGTTTCCAAAATATATGTGATGCTTATAACAGTAGCTTACAAATGACATTCAATGAGTTATTGATATTTTGTAATAAGACTTGAGTATGTATACTTTTTGCCAAAGTTTAGGTATCATTTATTTCAGT
This sequence comes from Actinomucor elegans, assembly GCA_026027325.1. NCBI lineage: Eukaryota > Fungi > Mucoromycota > Mucoromycetes > Mucorales > Mucoraceae > Actinomucor > Actinomucor elegans. The sequence continues at coordinate 640,287 of JAMSLZ010000012.1, read as the reverse complement.
GTTTACAGTATTCCAGTACTCACTTTTACCCGCAAGAGTTTCAAATTATATGACTTGAATTAATGGTCGGTATGTGCATTTTGTCTATGAAGTGCGGAAGGGTTTTCTTCTTTTATTTACTAGTTGTTGAGATTCGCTATCCAATATGCATGCGCTACCTACTCAATGATCTATATTCAACTTCTTTTAGTATTCCTGTATGAAATTGTTGGTGTTCTTAATGTTGTTAGTTCATAGCTTTCATGTCTCGAATTTTCATATCTTAAGAATTTCATTTGTAGTGATCATTAATTTATGCAGTATTGTTTTTACATAGCTAATGAAGTGGTAAATCCAAGCTTAATATAACAGGCATGAAAAAAAATAAATGAAGTTATTTATATATATATCTTGTTTAAAATTTATAATTTGTAAAGCTTTTAGTCCAAGATAACGTTGGTATTATATCAGGGTTTTACTAGATATAGATAACAGCTCATTCAGAGCTTGAACTAGTGGTCATATGCGATATTAATCGGGACTAATCGGGGTATGTTGAAAAGAAGAACCGATATTGTTTTACGAAATAACTATACGGGGAATGGAGCATTAATTGAGGATAGATAGATCGAAACGGATAATTCATAAAAATGTCTAGGTCATGGACGGATTGTTATATCAATTATTCTGGGTAAAGCATAGCAAAGATCCATGTATATAATTCATGCAATTGAGTTCGACTATTATATATCAGGGTTAATCCATGCTAGAGACCAGTCATCGTGATGAGAGACACGTGCAGTATGACCCCATAGAATACGCAAGGTTACAAAATCGAGACTAGATTATCAATGAACGATGATATCTCGATGATTCTCCAATAAATTTTATACCTTTACAATAAATGCATTTATTTTACTATATACTATTAGCAATAGATGTCATAGATTGAATTGCACTATGAAAGAGACACCTACTCAGATTACAAGAATGCATCTAAACTGTTAAACGATCGGTATCTATAATTAAATTTAGCTCAAAATGTGGTAGTTCTTTTTTCAATGCATACTTAGGTTACTATACATATATCAATGTAGGTAAATGTTACAGGTGACAAGAAATTCTAGGATATATTATCCATCTGAACTGGCTAGAAAGTGAATAAATAGCATTTAAATGTTTTTTTATTAAGTGAGCTGCGATTATTAGCCAACACTATATATCACACAAGCCTTTATCTACTTGTGCTTTTATATTTAATAACAAGGAAGAAAAGTCATTGCCTTTGTTCGAGTGTGGATAAGGTACACCTTCTGGCACTGGCTTACCCAAGAACGAACAGAGATTTTCCCATCCTTCCCCAAGATTGAGTACCAGTAGATTTTCAGGCTTGACGATGGACTTGACATGCTGGATATGATCAAGAAATTGTTGCTTCAGTTCTTCTCGACGCTCAAGGATATGATCGCCGCCTAATTCGCCGTCTCGAACTACCACACGAGCCATTTTGCGAGCATTAAGGATTTGCTTTGGCCATGTGTCATCTACCGCAGGCCATTCATGAATAGTTTTTATAACTGAATTGAACCATTGATCTGGGTCACGTACAGTTAGGATAACCTTGGCATCTGGATTCAATTTGTATAATGTATCAAAGAAAGCAACTGAAGGCCAATCGACAGCAGCATCATAGCCTTGATAGGCGCGCGCCCAATCTACATGTTCTTCAGGATGCTTGTAGGCGCTTTCAAACATTTCTGGTTTCTGAGTAGGGTCTACTAAGGCACAATACATATGATGTGTGTTGTATCTACTGCCATTGTTAAACAGCGCATAGATAAGTTATATTTTCCATACCCTAGATGATTGAGAGCGTGCATCAAACTCATAGTACCTGTACGGCCATAGCCAGCACCTAACACCTTGAGAAAAGGTTTAGTCTCTTGTGTGTTTCCTACTGAGAGCATTAAATTAAAACTAGAAAATAAAAAAGGGGGAAAAATGCCTTTTCTGCAGTTATAAAGGGTTTTTCGAAATGTACAGTACAGTTACGGTATTATTTGAACCTAGTTTATTGGTTAAGTTTTATAGGATATTACATTTTTTATCTTTCTTGTTTTTCTTATTTTTATGCAGACCCTCTTGATATCCTTCACGTGCTTGACGAATGAGTCGAACTACTGTATAGAAAGATCTTTCAACGTTGACACAAGTCTTAGCTGATGTTTCAACAAAATCACAGCCTAAAGAACGCGCTTTCGCTGTACCTTCTTCTCGAGATACTTCTCGATCTGTCACTTTATCGCATTTATTTCCAACCAATATAAGTGGAATTTTTGTAAGATCTTTCACTCGAAATATCTGGTCTCTGAATCGATCGACTCGATCAAAAGTTGAACGTGATGTAATTGAATACACGATAAGAAAGCCTTCACCATCCCGAATCCATTGGTCGCGCAATGCTGTATATTCCTCTGCCCATGATGTTCAGTTTATTGCTATTTTTGAGAACTTCTGTACCGAGTTACCTTGGCCTGCTGTGTCTAATACTTCCAATACGCATGGATAATCATCTATTACAACTTGTTTACGATAAGAATCTTCTATAGTGGGATCATAGGTCTCTAATAATAAAAGCTCAATAAGATGTATTCAATCTGCTTAAGGCTTTATAATAAGGCTCACCAACAAAATGATTTAAACAAAGCTAATAGAAAGAATTAAGATTGTTTATATATTAAATAGTATCTTTTTGCTTGTACCTGAATTGTGAGCGCTGTCTATAGATCAAGATAAGCTTATCAGTTCAAATATCTGATAAAGAATGTCGGGTTTACCTTGCCAACGCCACCGTCGCCAAGCACTACGATTTTGAATAGCATCATTTATTGAAATGTTAAATGTAAAAAAAAAAAAAAAAGAAAAGAGTAAGAAGAAAAAAAGAAAAGATTTCTATTATCGCTGTAGAACAAATAACCTTTAATATATATATATATATATATATATATATATATATATAACACACAAGCCATAGTAGGTTCGAAAAAAGCGTTTGGATAACAGTAGGCAGTTTAGTAATTATAGTGTTGCAAGCTGTGTACACCTTTAATACCTTATTCCCATGATGATTAGGAAGATTCTTTTGTTCTTACTGTTTAATAGAAATAAAACTCTCCAAGCTGTATATTTCTTCAGAAAGTAATAGGATCATAAAAAGATAATATACTCGAATTATCCAAACAGCTCATGTGGCTTATAGAAACATCATTGATAGTTATCCATTTGCTCGAAACTGTAGCAAAGGGGCTGGGGTTTCATACTATAAAATGAGTGATTCTCGGGACCAAGTGTACTATACTCTACTTTCAGTAAATAAAAAAGCCTTGAAATCAAGTTAAATGGGCCCTAATTTAGGTTGAATCAACTAAAAAAAAAAAAAAAAAAAAAAGCTCCTTAATCATTAGCACCATGTAGAACACATTCTATTGCAAATTACTCATTAGTGAATATTAATATATTTTTTACCAGATACGGCAACTCACTCTGATCTGGACAACTAAACAGACACGATTTTTGACCAACGTCAAGCAAGATGAGCTTTGAATAAAAGTTACGGCTGGTGCGGCATTTGCATATTCATTTTCCGTAGCCAATGAAAATAATTTGCCACTTCTACAATTTTTAGATAATTCTACCAAAGACCAACTTTCTTTTTAACCTTTAATGTATTTTCGTAAAAGATATAGAGGACAATTTAAAGGCATAATTTATAATACTAAAGTATTGATAAGATTAAAAAGCATTTGGTAATTTTCTTAAGTTGTTTTTACATATAAAAAACCTAATTGATTATTATGTAACTAAATTTCCGCAAAATCAGATATAATCCACAATAGTCCATATATTTAAAAAAAATTAAAAATAGCGTTACACTATTTGATGTAGCATGTAACTTTTGGTAGACTTACTTAATGTACCGTTCGTGCATCTATAGTGTTTCATTGTTCAAAGATCCAATCGAAAGAAATAAAGATCTAAAGCGATGGCCAGGCATAAATGCTGACCAACCAATCATAATTTCAAATCACTTCTACCTGTAAAGATTCACAGAAGTATTAATGCTTCGCCACATAAAATACAAATATTTAAAAATATATAATTGCTATGACAAACTTGTGTTAAATAATGAGTAGGACTGTTGGTTTATAAGGCCAAATTTTCTATTTGCATTAACTGTTGGCCAATAACCATGATTGCATGAAATAGCTAAACGCCGATATCCAATAAAAAGGATCCAATTATCAAGCATAGTCAAAATGTACACTCTTTGGATTCAGACAATCAGAAGGTTTCCTTGTAACCATTTCTTAATTATTGTAATGTGTCGCTCTTTTAAACAGCCAATAAAATGCTTCTTGAAAATATAAAAAAGTTCTCATTGCTACTACATGATTTTTATTTGGATGCAGAGCCTTTTGCTAATAAAATTATTGTATTTTATGAATCATTAAAACCATTGGATACTTTGTCACTCAATAAAAAATAGCACATGTCTAATGTGACCTGAACACGGATACTATACTTTCACGACATATTCATTACTTGTGTTTCAGGATATTTTAATAAAAAGATGCATGCTTGCGTGATAACCTATAATTTTTTCGTATACAAACATTCAAAAAAAAACACACACACCTATCGATGTCTGCAGTAGCTTATACGTATATATTCAGTTATGCTTAGATTCCATAGGCATCAAAGGCTATAGAAAGGACTATAAACTAAGGCTCTGCTACATGTAAAACCTTTATTTTTATATACAGCCTATGCGAATGCAGGCTATTCATTTCGACAGCTTATACACGACTAAAATATACAATCGTTGATTGCACAAACTAATACAAGAACGTGGTACAAAAGGGTCGAGTTACACCAATTTTGCCTAGTTGGCAAAATTTACGCATCGACCCAACTGGTAAGTAACACTAGAATTTCTTAGATCTCATCATCTTGGCGCGTGCATTTTATCATTCGATGGGATACAAGTAATTAACAGTAGCTGCATGCAATGAAGTTTTAATTTTATAAAATCAAGACACCTGTGTTAGTGCTAATTATTTTTATTATTATATACAGAAATTTATACATTAGTATCTTCAATAATGACAGCAGTTGTATCATTCATAATTAGATATTCAAATCGCATGCAAGCGTCGGAACCAGTCTCTCTGTTTAATACTCCAGTCTTGAAGTAAAGTAACTCGTTCCAATTAATCACATTTTCTACTTCTAAGTCCTTGGTTACGTCTCGAGCTCTCTTTTTACATTTGGATTATATTCACGGATCTCGCTAGAAGAAAAAAATCATACTGAGTATTGAATAAATGCGAAAAAAAAAACTTACTCATCTGGTATATCATACAGTTCCACAAGTAAATTCTTTACATAAAGTAGAATGCACATAGCCAGCGCCAGTTTGGATGCAACTACCAAATCACTATCCATTTCTTTATCATGTTCAGTATCTTCTTTAACAGATATAATATCTTGCCTTTTCAAGAAATGAACATAAGATAAAAGATCTGCACCAAGTGTCATTAATGTTCGGTCCATGACGTAAATCATACAAAGTACTTCTTCTGTAGTGCAAAGATCTAATGTAATGATATTTTCAGCCAAATATTTCAAATAATTAATGTCCACATCATCAGCAGTCGTGTTCTTCAAGTCAAATTCAAACGGCTTTACGAGGCCTGTTAAAAAATCGAGTTTGGGCTTCTTCTTATCTCTCAATACAGAGAAAGTAACGCCCAATACAGGATCCACCTTAGCATCACCTCCCCTTTTACCATAACCTAATAATCAAGTACATTAGCTTTCTTTTTTTCTTTCTTTTTTTGATTTATACAATCCGATTTAGACTACCTCGAACATTTTCAGCGCCAAGCAGAATAGTCTGATATTTGAAAGACGTGGACAAGTATTCGTTCAATTGGATATAAAGTAGATTGCCATACTTGTCATGAGCGTACTTGTGAAGATAATAAGCCTTGTTACGAAGTATCATATCAGGGCTTGTCTCTGCAGCCACGATAGCAGTCATGCACAGTACAGGATGAGCTAAGCCTTGATGTACTACTGCCGAAACTACCTCAAAAGCAGCATAACGGAGCTGCTCTGATTCTGATAGGGCGCATTTCAAGATCTTTCTTAGGTATCTCTGCATCAATGAACCATTCACACCCAGTTCTGCATATTCCTCAGTATTTCCAAGTAATGTATCCACATCAATTGTTTTGCTATAGAGAGAAGCTCCATCTGCTTCTTGCCGTTTATCGATTCGCTTCTCTTCTGCAGATAGGAATTCTTGAAAGACATGCATCAGTTGCGTCTTCAGCTCTGTGGTGCCCTGATCAAATATCTTATCCATGAGTTCAGTACTGGTATTTGATATCATAAACGTAGGATGCGATGCAAAAAAGTAGCCCAGGCCTTGTAAAGCGGTCATACGCAAAGTGATACCTTGTTCATCCAACTCGTCCATATAATCGCCTGTAAAAAACTGAAGCAGATCAAATACAAGGATCCCTATACTGCCTTTGTAAACAATATTGAGTGCTTCCATAGCTTTTGGTTCTTGTTCACGTTTTTTATCAAATTCAAAATGTTGGCACAGTAGCCCACACAGCATAAGCATCTTGAGCACGCCAGCAAGAGATCTGGAATCGTCTCCCTGAGTAATTAGCTCACGAACCTTGCGCAGTTTGGCTATAGCAAGTTAATACAAGGCAACAACAACAATAATAATAATAAAAACACTAGTAAACTTACTAATACAAGAACCGAGCATCTTGATAAGGATATTGTATCGATGCGAGATGCGATCTACCACTACACATAGACAGGAAACTCCATAGGAGATTAAATCCAATGGACAACGACTGAGTAACTGCATCAAAGCGCGTTCAACTGATTGAATAAATTCAGGGTCATGATATTTCATGTAAGGCAATACGTCTCTGTATATAGTAAGAACATAGCGTGCCTTGATCCATTCAGCCTATTAAACTTCAGTTAATTATTACTGATGAAGCATTAGATAGTTTACTTACCTGTCCAGAGACACTTAGATAGGGTTGCAACATGGATATATGGGTTTCACGAAGCAGATTAGGACATGATTTAGTAAACGAGTAGACTGTAGCTAAACAGTGGATGAATTCAGTCGAGTTGTCTTCCTCATCCAGCACAATCATACGATCGAATAACGAATCAACAATCCACTGGAGCACTTTCTCGTACCAAAGAGCAGATTTCTCATCAGCACCATCTACGGTCTGCTTGTTCATGAATGATGAGTAACCTACTTTTCATTTAAATTTGCATATTAACCTTTTGAATAATCTGAGTAAGTGCAGCATTTTGAGCAGAAATAGATGGATCCAGCTTAGAAACTGCTCCTGTAATGATACAAGTTAACTCTGTAATTTTGCGCTTGCGATTCTTGGGCGAGTTTGCATATGAAAAACCAAAGTAATCGTTTCCATCCTTTTCAATTTCTTTGAAGGGTAAAAACAGAATTTCTTGAGTAGCTTTCAATGCGAGTTGGCTGATAGAAATCTCATTATCACCAATACGCAGTATGAGCTTAGAAGCAATGTCAATCTTGATACCTGGATCAGTAAATTTGAAGTAAAGCTCACGTAAAAGCTTGACTAGACGCTTTCGAACATTCATTGCGGTATCCTTTTGTTACAAAAGAGCTTTAGTATATACAAATTGAATTCAGCAAAAGAATGAGCCTTACCATGATTCTACCACTAACGATTTCATAGAGTTTGAGTGGGACGGTGTCTAAACGACCAAGATACTTGGCTACAACGTCTACAGCAGCATCTCTTACAGAAGGAGAACCGTCATGGACACGCAAAACAACTGCTGTTCGAATACGTTTCTAGAGCGAGGGAAAAAAACAGTTAGTATTGTCTCAGCATTCAAAATCATGATGCTTACATCTTCCAATATTTCGGGTACTTCAGAAGCAATTTTACCGATAGCTTTAAGGGCCTTTGTTCTGTAAATGACTGCATCTTTATCCAAACATGTCAAAATTTCTGTCAGCATAAAGTTGAAGCTGGTATACAATGTTTGCCTAGACGCCAGTAGTTCAGTCAGCAAGACATAATCGGATCTAGACATCTCAGGGAATTCAAAATGTGTTGGCACTTGTCTTGGAAAAGGATGGTCTACACCCAGACAAGCAAGCCAATAGTATTTACAGGTGTCGCCCAACAACAAAGCTGCTTCTTTGGGCCATTTTGGATCCTCCTCTAAACTAGAAGAGTCCATCATTGTAGTGTCCTGGTTGATATCATCCTCAAGAGATTCTTCTTCTTTTGTCGATTTTTTCATCTTTGTGATTGGTTTCTTTTCTTCTACCTCCCAACCTTTATTGGCTTTTGACCAAACTACAGATTCAATAAATCCCCAGTTGCAAAGGTAAAAGTGAGTGACATTCTGATTGACGCGCTCTTCTAGCTCGTAGTTCAATAATTGCTTGCGGCATTGATCCAACAGCGCAATCGATTTGAGAGGTGTTTCATTATCTACTTTGATAGGGAGTGATTCATTCAGCTCGTAAATCCATTCTGGAGTATAAGTCTTGTATCCACCTGACAGTTTGTTATAGCCAGTTTTGATCTTGGAACAAATGATACCAAGCCATTCAATTGCTAATGATTTAAGATATTGGTCAGAGTGATTTCCATCAAGCAGTGAAACCAGAATACGACTAAAAACTCTCATGATCAGTTCTGCAACTGGCCAATCTGGATCGTTGAATACTGCCATGATATCTTGAAGAGTTTGTTCTAGAATTTGTCTATATTCTGCCAGTGAGTATGAGTCCGCCTTTCGAGACTTGCATCTAATGTACGACATGAGTGTTCTGCGCGTTTCTTATGTAAGTTTGAACTTACTTTGACATGAGAAATTCAAGAAAGAAAGAAGCACTGTTTGCTGCTGCTTCAGCACCTTGCCTCCAAGCAGTAGAAGCACGACGAAGTAACTTGTCATCCAACATCTTGATCTGGTCCATGTCTTTACTTTTGTATACCTTTTGGTATTTGATATTCCATTTGCTAAACCAAGTTTTATGAGAATATAGATCACTCAAGGAAGAGCTACATTGTACGAGTTGCATAAACAGGGCACTAATGACATGAATGGATCTATTATCGCGTAATCTGTATCGTTTTGCACCATCCATAGTTGTGAGTGAGCCAAGACTAGTGAGGATTTCTTCAAAGATCCATCTTCGATGTTTGGGGTATTTACTAAAAATATGCTTGAGTATATCCAAAGCGCAAAACTTGAGCTGTTCATAATAACTAAAGGTGGTTTCGTCGTCTTTTGTTGCGAGCAGAATGGATTTACTGGTATCTGAATAGTCATGGAAGAAGGGTGCCATACTAATATACGCGATAATGACTAGGACATCGTCATCTAATTCTTCAGAGAGAATTAGAGTAAATGCACGACGAAAGAATCGAATGATATGCGGTATGTAATTCGATATGAGTTCCTGATCCTTGGGGGAAGAGAGGATTAAGTTCAGAAATGCTCGAGCGTCTGAAAGTACTATGTGAAGTGTTTTTTTTTAGAAGTTTTATACTCTTTGTTTGTACTTTATACATACATGAAGTAGCTTCATCCTCAAAGCTATCAAGGTCAAGAATAGGGTATACGGTGTAATCCAATTGATTCTTGATCAAATGGAGACAGTTGGTGATGAGATTTCGAGAAAGGAATTTTTTATCCAATTTGCAGGTAGTTAGGATCTCAAAGATCATTGAACAGGCTTCTAAAGCATCGCTCACAAGCGCCAGCTTATCCAATGTCGGTTTTTTCTTTTCATCAGTTGGATTTTTACCATAGTAAGCAATCATATCAATGTCTGTTGATACAATCACTGTGTTTTCCATCAATTTGATCACTTTTCCAAACTTTTCCATATCTATTGAATCAAGATTCTTGTAATGTCGAATAGTGTTGGAAGTTAATAGCGTGAATTTTCTCATGACAGTGATATCCAGAGTGGCAAGGTCATCATCTTCTCTAAAAGTTAATAGTGAATCTATAGATTTGATCTTGTCCATGTTATACTGATCCAGATCCTGACAGATGCAGTTCATATAATGGCTTAGTCTACTAGATATTACTGTAATGAAATAGAATTAGTATAGGTGAAATGATTTAATGATATACACTCACATTCACTTTGTTGTGGCTGCGTAAAAGCAGGTATTTCGGGGGAAGCAAAAGCAGGTGGACCCATAGGCGTTTTGAATTCGCTCGAGGTACTTGGTGGCAAAGGAGCTTTGAAACCATTTGACAAACCCTGCAAAGGCAAAGGAGCTTTAAATTCATTGTTGGGTTTAGCTAGTGGCAAAGGCACTTGAAAAGTATTTGAAGGTGCTGGAGTTTTGAACGTGTCTGAGCGAGTTTGTTGTATGTTTGAATCTTTAGTTATTATAGATTTAGGTGCTGGAACAGATCCCACATCACCCTTTTTCTGATGTAATTTCATTCTGTTTGCATCGTCTTGAGCATTTTTAATGACAATCCGAGGTTCCTTGAATTGCTTCGACAAGCTTGAACTAAACGAGTCTTTTTGTAGAGCTGGATGTCTATGTTTTGTTCTTTGACCGAGATCGAATACTTTTCGTGGTGAATCGAACTGATCGTGATTTGTCAGCTTGAGTTTTTTTGTTGGCATTATCTCCTGTGCAATTGCTTTTTGGTTTACTTTTCTTTTATTGAGAGGAACATGATCTTCACCGTCGCTGTCGCTACTGCTGCTATCGTCTTCGATAATTCTTCTAGGTCTCCTCAAGCGCTTTGGTACATCATCGTCTATTGGTTCAGGGCTCTTTTCGTTTTCTTTTGCTACCAAAGCTCTCGAGTCCAATTTCATATTTGAACAACTATGAAACAAAAAACGCGTAAAAACAAAATTGGAACTGGTTTTTTTATGTAGCGCGATTTTTGGTGGACTATTGAACACGTTTATTGCAAGTCCAATCATTAAAACTCAACCACAGTTGTCTGCCATCGATTTTATATTACTCCTACATTATAATAATAACAATAATAATCCAAGAACAAACGTTCATCAATTGGGTGTATATTGAACCAAATGGCTCAAATTCCAGGACTGACAGTATCTACTTCATCCTGCTGAGAGATTTTAATATGGACGTGATAAAAAGAAACATTTGAAGTATGGTAGGCGTGATTTACCAAGTTTCAGCTGAGTACAGAAACTTTAAGCGTTTTAATCAGTGCAAAAAGCCCTGCTCTTTGGAATGGAACAAAAACTATTCTTTAATAAAGATGCTCTCAAGTGCGCTAGTTCATTCTGAGCATAGAGTATTGATCAGATGCGATATTTGAACAAGATATATAGATCATTAGACAAGGTTTTGGAAGAAATATATGTGCTACGCTTGTACAAAATCCATGGCCCTTTTTCAGGAACAAGCTTTTATTGCATGATGCCAATAATCACTAGATATCAGGAGCGCCATCTTTGGTTTAGATACTGGGGTTAGAGAATAACGCTCTATCAAATGGGCTGTTATATTGATATATCATTTGGCTTGAAAAAAGTTCAATCTCCAGTATCCGTTTTTTGCTTCAATTCTGAAGTCGTTTAAAAAGACCTTAACACTGCACTTTTATTATATTTACAGTACAATTATATGGATAGAATCTAAAACTTTTCTTCACGCAGTCTTGTCAAGCAGTCTTTCATGATTTTGATGATGTTATCAAATCCTTTCAGCAGATCTGGGTCTTGTTCCTTAGCTTCAGAATGCCAATCAGAATGAGCAAAATCTATTAATCGTAAATCACACATCTTTGGTGGCAATTCTTCTGTTTCTTCATCCATTACTTCTTTTTCACTAGGCAGCTTATCTTCTTCCAACATGTGTTTCCATGTTGATTCAGCTGCTGCTCGATCCCCTTCATATATAAACAGTATCGACGATCCAATCAGCCGTAGATTAGGATATTCGGCAATCAACTCTCTCAATTCAGTTAATGTGTCTATAAAGCATTCAATCACCCATCTCGAGTATTTGGCTGGAATCTTTTCTTTTATGACCTTGTCTAAAGCCGCGTCATCGTCTGTATATGTCCTGTATTCCTCTGTAGCTTTTCCATAAGGCGATATAGGGAACAGATATGCAAGCAGTGCTTCTGTAATGTTCTCTGGTGTTCGTGTTCTTCCATATATCTTTGGATACGTAGCGTATCTCCTTTGAATTGTATCATATACCTATTATATACGTGGATTAATCATACGAAAGAATGAGGTTAGATATTTCGCTGATACCTTTAAACCGCTTATCCTTAGTCCTAAAGATCCAGACGTAGTAGTAATAGTATGATTTATCATTCTCTTTCGTTTCTCTTCACTTGCATCACTATCATATAATAAGGATCCCATTTTCAAATCTAAAATACAAGGTCTAGTAAATCCATGCAAGGCATTCTCTAAACATAGGTTTTGTACATAATTTGAGGTTAAGGATTCCATTGTAATAGTACTAGTTGCAATATTAGAGTTCAGTTAAAAAGGATATGATCAATGTTTTTACTCGTATCGAGTTTCACAGTGTTGTTTTCTAGCCCTGCATTATCTAATAACTTCAAGTCTTTCTCTGTGGCGGCTCTAACGGTGCCATAGCATTCAGGAAGAAAGTCTTGGAATTCGGGAAAGGCGTGTGCATCTTGGTAAAAGTCGAGCTCTTTCTGTTTGCAAGGCTTGATCACGATTAGATCGCTTGTTGGCATAGACATTAGTTTGTAATGACCTGCAACTTGCTGGTCAAAATACACAAGCGATGAAGTATCCATCGTCAAATCGTTGTATCTAAAAAAAAGGGAAACCAGTTCAAAAGGCCCTGTTTTCTCGGCTGACCCAAGATATCACGAATCGCAGTAACCGGGCCAATTTTACACCAGCCACCACGGAAGCAATAATTTTCTTGATAAACCAAGCGCCAACCTCCAGCTCAACACTTGAATTTTTTTAAGCACAAGTATTCGCATTTTAGTGATGAGGTATATTTGAATAGCCTTTATCATAGTTCATTAGATGCCATATGGTTTACGTACCTTTTTTTTTTGAAAAAGTACATGTTAAAATTCATCAGAATCATTTTTATAGGATATATAAGAACTGTATTGGTAACTGTATAAGTTATAGTTCAGTAAACATTGAGATATACCCTTTAACATCTAACCTTTTTTTTACATAATAATATATACGGATCTTCCTTATAACGCTTTCCGACCTTCATTGTAAAATTTACAGTTGTACAGACTACGCTATTTTATTGACGGGCCAGTAAAGTGCCTAGCAAAAAGCAGCATCCATTTAGCTTTGGCTGACTGCGCACAACGGAGCTACGGAAAAATAGAAAGCAGTCATCTGATTGGTAAATAGATATCATATAAATTAGGTCGCTCGTCCAGATTAGAATTTAACTTTTGGACGTAGAAATTAATGTCAATACATAAGATGTGATTTAACAAATTATATAAATAATCAGACTGCACGCCGAATGGTGTAAGGGTTAGTTGATATTTTCTAAATTACATAGATCTTTATTTGATAAAAAGTCGATTTTTGGCAATTTCTTTAAATACTATAATATCTTGCGTGTTGTGGACTATAAAATTTGTATATTGTATAACGCTTACAAGTTCTGTCTCTAGAGCGTTCTCTACGTGCTTTATAAAATATACTGGCTTGAAAAAAATGGACATAGGCTTATAATTTTTTTTTCTCATTTCCGACTTCTATCAATCTTGATCAAATATCACATTTGATTAGTACTAGAAATTCATAAAGGATAACTACGTCTTATACCACCTTTATTTGACTAAATTATTACGGTTATATCACAATTTCTGGATGAACAAGAGGATAGCTATATTTTATGTAACAGTGACTGATGGTCAATAGGTCTTTTGATCGAGGTCAATCAAATGCTGCATCTGAAAATTTTTCTGCTCTCAAAAGGAGCAACTGCACTCATCAAAATCTTTCATCTAACAACTGTATGATGAATATACTACATTCGTTAACGATTAACAATAAACTGGGTGCTCATATCACACTAAAATTTTACTTATAAATTTGCGTAGTACATTTGATATAACTATGATGTGCTCTCTCGTATTAAAAGATTTGTATTCATCTACTCCTTTTACCATGGAAAGTTTGTCTAGAGTCTAGATAACAAGCCATACTTCAATGTCATAGCTTCAAATCATCAAATTTAAGTGGGTTACTGTATAATTAATATTATTATACAGCGCAAGCCTAAAGAATAACGCTTGGGAAGCGCTTGATGTGGCCTTTGAATGTTTCAGTGTCCTGTATTCCAGATTAGAGATTTCCTTCCGCATCATTAACCTTATCTGCTTCTGTGGCTCGGCCGGCGTTTTCTTCTACATATATCTTCCTCTTTTACTGCTATCCTTATTTGTTCATTGAATAGTTACAAGCCTGTGGTACACTTTACCAATTGTTTCTCTAGATTTTTTCCCAATTACCCTTATTGTTTACTTCCAATATCATTTGAGATCACAATTCAAACTTTATATCTAAAGAAAACCAAGTGATTGTCCATCTATTCTCTTTTTTCTTTCTTTTCTTTTGTCCACTTCTTTACCTACATATTTTGTTCCTTTATTGGGTTATAGATGGATAAAACAAAGCTGGACAAAGAAGAACGACGCCGTATACTGAACGGAATCCATCAATGGAATAACGGTATAATACCAAACGGACAGTTAGCACCAGATTCATGTTTTGTGCATAACTCTGTTCCCAATATCATTATGAAGAGTCTTGCTGAACAAGTTGTGCCCACTTGGACCAAGTCAGAATGGACAGAAAACCTTTTACAGTCAGGTGTGCAGAGCCCATATGACCCAATGACACAGGAATCATTATCGCTATGCAGAGTCATCTTTAAAGATGATCCTCAGTTTATTAAATCCGAAACGCGAAAGAAATCCGTCGTTCGCTATATTCAAAGAGCTCCAAAAGCCTATGTAAAAGTAGACGATATTGCACGGCTAACCACAGAATTTACAGACGAATTAAGTAAAGCTGAAGAGCACTGGCCTCACAATCCAAAAAAAGCATGGGATATGTTACACGACATCTGGAATAGGTATGGGTTTTTATGGCCGGAAAAGATCTATATAGGTACGTAGTCTCTACATAGAAAAACGAATACTTATTCGTATTAGGATATGAAAATAGTCAAGCTCCACTGCTTAAAGATGATTTTCTCTGTGAAAACGTAAGCTATCCATATGCAGTGTCAAAATCGTAAGGTTGATCACATACCCAGATTCATATTTTTTCTTTTTATGTCTGTAGTCGAAAGATGAATCACAAGATCCAATACGACATGGCATGAATACCTACTTTGTAGTATTTAGATCCAATCTACGTCCTATATATGAATTCTTTCCAGCAGCATGTATGAGAGAAAAGAAGTTTATTCTAGAGGTTATATATCACTTTTCACCCTCAATGTTGGTCCTCAAAATGGATGAAAAAGAGAAGCATTCATCATGTATCAGCCCCAAAGATGCAACAGCAATAAATCTTGATAAAACTGCCCTGAAAAATGAACTGAGACAGCATGTAAGCGGAGAGCGGTCTGTAGCCAATTCAATATCACATCGTAAAGGGTCCTCTTTATCTTTAAACGAGCAATGGCGATTATCAGCCGATTCAGTGAATACATGTGCTAAAAAATCGATAACTATCGCTGTCTCTAACCAAGATAAAAAAGTATGCAGTTCATTTGACGACGAGAGCATGTTAGCGTTATCAGATGCCCGCATAGATGTTCAACAGCCTGTTTTACAAGAACAACTCTCGTTGGTAAACAAACGGCTGATTAACAATAGCTCTTCGACAAGTATCCCATTAGCAAAGTCTCCGTCCAGTACTATAAGTTTCGATGATAGGTTCGAGTTTTCATGTGGTGAATGCTCGGAATCAAATAGCACTCAGCCCACTTCAAGTGGATCTAACTCAATGTCAAGTCCTTTTCTCACAAAGTACACGGTAAATGAATATCCGACAAGTATATTGAGCGCACCGGCACCGCTCAAAGGTATACTTCTTAATAGCACGTCTATTAATGAAAAAGCAGATGATGGGTCCCAACTGAAAAAAAAATTTACTACAAAAACCAAGCAGCAGTTAGAAACAGTCATAGAAGAAATGGAAAAGTCTTCCACAACGACAAGTGACAGCTCAAATGCAACGTGTAAAGACAGTAGTAGGAAGCCTCCATCGACTAAAAATGATTTAAAATTCCCAAAGTTCACCAACTTTCATCCCGATAGCTCTATATCTATATCCAGTTTTGTACCCACTCAAATTAATAATTTTGGTCTGGAAAAAGGGTTAATCGAAAAGACTGTTCAATTTTCCAAGAAGCCACCAGTTTCACAATGGCTTAATGGAAACACGAAGCTGTTCAACATGGCCAGAAACGATACAGATAGTACTGTTTCTATACCAGCAAATGTTATTCAAAGCAATACTAGTAGTCAATACAGTACTCCAGCAGGATCGATCAAATCGATACCTTCACAGGAATGTATCACTGAACCATTACCCACTTCATCAAAGAAACAAGGAAAGCAGCCTGCACAAAAGTTTCAAGCGCATTACCAACACCGTAACACTAATGATACGGACAGTGAAACTGATGATTGGTCTCCTTCATCATCACCCTCTGTTAAGACGGATACTTCTACAATAAAAATAGACAAATCATCCTCATCCCCAGTATTAACAGAGGCTGAAGCATTCAAGCGGCAAGTACAGCAGACCTACGAGGCCAAAGAGAACCCACACAACATTATTTACAAGAACATTTTCCTATCTACACCTACTTCGAACACAACCAGCCAAATTCGATATTATGATGATGATGATGATGATGACGAAAACGATATGCATCAATTCCAGGGGGGTTCTTCACAATTGAGGTCATATACAATGACGCCTAGAAGCCGTTATAGCCAACAAACACGTTCATCATCAGCTAATTTGACTCCTGAAGAATACTTGCTTCGAAAAAAGAGCCGAGAAACATCGTTTATGATGTTAGTACCTCAAGAATCAAAACAACAACTATGGTTACGAGCTGTAAAACAATCTACATTGAGCCATTGGTTACAGACTTTCTCGGTAAACGCAAAAAAGCAGAATCAAAGCATAAAAGTAGATGGTACACCAATATTAGCAACTGCAACCATCATGAGCAATGATATCAATATCAGCTCAGGTGTGCAAGAAATAAGACTAAAGCATTATAGTAGCAATAATAGAACAATCAAGAAAAAGAAAGGTTTTTATCTTCAAAAGGGTAGTAATAGACGTCAAAAAGGGATTATACTGTAAATAAAAAGGTTTTCAGGCATGACAAGTCTAATGATTCACTTGCAGTTTTTAACTGTTTGAACTCAGTAGTACAGTTTGGGATAATCAATGAAAGATTAATAGATATAATAAAGATACTCTATCCCTTAACCAATTCTGATTTGACCTCGCATCTGCTCATTATTAAGTGTTCAGCATAAATTGCTGTATCTGCTAGAGTCATTACTTGACACAGATATTCTATTTTTATTGATGGGCAATAAAAAAAATGTGTACTTTTCGGATGAGTTAATAATGTAAATCTCTAGATCTCTAGATCTCTCGTTCTTCCTGGATCAAATGTCACATCTGATTCATACCTTACGCTCGGGAAGAACTATTGCATCTACCACAGCCTTTAATTTAACTACAATGAGATGGATATGCTGTGTCTGTTAACAATTAGCTATATTTCTTATAGAATAGACATTGATTTGTAGATCTTTTTAATAATCTTGGAGAAATCTTTACATATTTATAGTTAATAGCGTACATGCTTAGAGCAAGTTTCACCCTTATTTTATTAGGAGAATTGTGTTTTGCAGCTCATATGCAAGACATTCTATCGTTATAGTGAACAGTGTTATTAGAAATTAAATTATGTATACATTAAAAGGTTTATGGTTCAAATAGCTTTATTAAGCGCAACAGCAGCAGCGAACCTCTAGTTGTAAATTATAATACTTTCAGTTACTATTGATGACAGTGCTTCGCGTCTTCTACTACTGGCTACATTATTTGACAGAAAGAACTCAGCAATAGAGAGTGGGTGTGACACCTGATCATTTGAATATGGAAATGGAAAGAAAGTTCTGGATTTAAACGGCGATTTCTATTGGTTACTAACATTTTTAGCAGTCCTTCGGAAGTTAAGATTTTGTGACGGCCATAGCTTTCTGAAAAAAGGTATAAAAGACCAAGAAAATTGCAGAATTGATTGAATCTTTATCCTCTCAGGCCTTTTGGCTAAGATCAAGTGTAGTATCTGTTCTTTATAGTTTAACAACTATAATGAGGGACATTGTCCCTCACGTTGTTAATCTAATTTTTTCCGCAAGGACTCCAAAGCTCTGGCTTGCTATCTTTGGAGACCACAGGTGTCCTTTGCCTTACACTACCCGCAAAGTGACGCCGACCTTTTTATTAATAATGAAAATGAAAAAAACTCCTAAGCCACTGGGCGCGCAACGGGTTGCTCTTCACCTATTGCCCTTGTTCAGTTGTGTGACTTGGGACATTCTCTCAAAGAATACCTTTAACGACGCGTTTCTATGAACGATTCTTTTTGTTTCAAAACCTGTTATTAAACTTAAAAAAAAAAAGACTAAATGTAGTGTTTCGATTTGAATGAAGTACTAATCAGATACCGAATCTGTTTTGATTCTTAAAAATCGACTGCGTTTTATGGTCCATATTGAGTTTTTGACGCGTAATATGAATAAACTTGTTTCAAAACGATGTTTGTTATTTTTACGGTTAATAGGGTGTGTACGAAATTAAATAATAAGAATCATAACGTATGAATGCGCACTTGGCAATATTAATGAATGTCCTTGTAAACTTGCTGAGGAGACTTATGTCATGAAAATCTTAATCTGCTCTGAATTCTTGGGTAAAAAGGGAAAACATGAAAGATGCATTACTTAATCCGTGAATTTATTATTAAACGCATCCCGATGTATTTTATCTATAATCTCTGTAAACTATGTTTAAATATATTGGTTGTAGTAAGAATATCCCCTCTCAAAAATTTTCTGAATCGGTCCATTCCAACATCTTTACATTCCTTGATCAATTCATGCTTAATATTGCATTTGATTGTTAACATATGTATAAAATGAAGCACTGCATATACTAGAGCTATTATATAACTCAAAGTGTTGTGTGTATACTACATTTTTGACAAACGCTCTAAATTAAATTCATTTTATGCCATCAACATATAACCTATAGATCTCTGCCAATCTCAATTTAATGTGACATCTAAATAGTAATCTATACTTGGAATGAATTATAGCATTAACTCAAACCATTACATATTAAATTATAGAATGATCCATACATTATGCAAATTAACATTTTTGTAAATTATATATATCTAATGATATACAATAAATCTCTCCACCGATTTTAATTTAATACCGCATTTGAATAGAAATTAATTCATGTTCAAATAAACAACTATATTTATTGCAGTATCAGGTATACTTACTTATGAAGAACGTGGACAAAAGATTGAGCATACGAAATTATTATGAACGTTTGTTTTTTTTTTTTTTTTGGTTCAGATAATCTTTATTTTTGTATCAGAAGAATGAACTAGTTTACATGAATTGGTAGTAGGATATTATAACAAGTAGGCGAAGAAATGATAATAAATATTGTATAGGGCGGAAAGGTATGATGGGAAAATGTATGGGAAAGGGGTGTCTAAAATAACAATAGTAGTAGTGATATATTATTTGGTGCAACTAGAAGGTTCATTCCTTTAGTGAGCATTAAGAGATTGTTGGTAGACCAATTCACTATAAACGCCGTTCAACTTGAGAAGTTCCCAATGAGTACCTTGTTCAATGACACGACCGTGTTTAACGACGCAAATCAGATCAGCATTTTGAATAGTAGAGAGACGATGAGCAATAGTGACTGTAGTACGACCACCAACTTCAATGATGTTATCAATAGCGGTTTGTACCAACTTTTCAGATTCACTATCCAAAGCGGAAGTGGCTTCATCCAACAAAAGAACCTTAGGCTTACGAATCAAGGCACGAGCAATAGCAATACGTTGCTTTTGACCACCAGATAATTGAGAGCCTTTATCACCAACACGGGTATTATAGCCATCGGGAAGATTGGAGATGAACATATGAATATTGGCAGCCTTAGCGGCATCCTCAACTTCTTCTTGAGTAACAGACTTGTAATCATCAACACCAAAACGAATGTTTTCGCCAATAGTCAAATCAAAGAGAATGGGTTCTTGACCAACAAGAGCCATATGGCTACGAAGGTTGCCAAGAGTGTAGTTTTTGACATTGTTATCATCAAGACGAACGGAACCAGTAGCAGGATCATACCAACGTTGTAACATACCAATCACTGTGGATTTTCCGCAACCAGATGGACCGACTAAAGCAATTGTTTGACCGGCCTTACCATGAAGATTGAATTCACCATTGAAAATAGAGATATCAGGGCGAGCAGGATAACGGAAGGTGATATCTTCGAAATCGATGTCACCCGAAATTTGAGCGCGAGTAGGTTCAATGCCTTCAAGATCAGGATCAATGGAAGGTTGACGTTCGAGGATTTCAAAAGCAGCGATAGAAGAATATTTAGCTTTGGCATAAGTAGTAGTGAAGACAGAAGCACGACCAACACCTTGAGCAGTGATCATGATGGACATCATACAAGTAAACATGTTTGGAAAGGAAAGCCCATGATGCCACATGAGTTGCGTACCTGCATAGAAAGCAACAGCGTTGGTATAGAGAGTGATACCTTGTTGAAGAGCATAACCAATAGAAGACATGTAAGCCTTACGCTGAGCGAGACGATGAGGACGATCAGTAGCATTATAATATTTTCTTTCAAAGTGAGATTGCTTGTTGAGACCAGCAACAGTACGAATTTCCTTGATAGCTTCACCAGCCACTTCACCACTTTGTTCGTTAGCCTTCTTGGTAGTATCTTCAAAACCACGGTGAATCTTGGATTCATAGGCAGTGGCGAAACCGATGAAAGGAGCCATACAAAGGATAATCAAAGTCAACATCCAACTTTGAGAGAAAGCAATGGCCAAACCAGTGATGGCAGTAACAATGATTTGAGTCACATCACCCCAAGTCTTGGTAACCAATTCGTTGACATTCTTGGAATCAATAGCGAGCTTGGAAGTAAGAGCACCAAGAGAGTTATCATCATCATCGAAGAAACCAATTTCTTGCTTCATGAAAGCACGGAAGATGTCAGCACGAAGACGCTTGGTATAACGTTCACCAGCGACTTCAAAAGAAATGACTTGTGTAGAGAAACCAACAAAAGCGCCGATACCAATAACGACAAACAAGAAAGAGTAAAGGTTAGTGCCTTCCATAGGGCCAGGAGGAGTAACATCTGGGACGACGAGTCGAGAAATGACTTGGGCAAAAATGAGAGCGAAACAAGGAAAGACAGCACCGGCAATAGCAGCACCAGCAATACCAATAGCCAACAAATGCCATTCAGGACGCATCTGCATCAATACTTTTTTAAGAGGGACCTTTTGTTTCATGGCAACCTTGCGTTCTTCCTTTTCTTTTTTGAGCTTAAGTTCATAAGCATCAACAGAGGCACGGCTGGTAGTCTTGAACAAATGGCTAGTGGAATCTTTTTCGTTCAAATCAGTATTTTCGCGTTGCTTTTCAGCAGCGATTTCTAATTGTTCGCGTTTCAAAAGCTCTTCGGAGTTGAGTTCTTCGACATTACTACCGTTTTGTTTGGTGGAAATTTCTTGCTTTTTAACCAATTCAGCATAGACACCGTTGAGAGCAAGAAGATCGTTGTGATTGCCTTGTTCGATGAGGTCACCAGCTTGCATAACGACGATGAGATCGGCATTTCTGATAGTAGAAAGACGATGAGCAATGACAATAGTAGTACGATCCGCAGCAGCGGCATCCAAAGCAGTTTGTACAAGACGTTCTGATTGGGTATCTAAAGCGGAAGTAGCCTATAAAATTGTAATATGATTAATGTCTGATGCGTTAAATATTTATGAAATAATTACCTCATCCAATAAAAGAATAGAAGGGTTCTTAAGAATAGCACGAGCAATAGCAATACGTTGCTTTTGACCGCCAGAAAGCATACCACCGTGTTCACCGACAAGTGTCTCGTAACCATCGGGAAGTTCAGAGATGAAAGAGTGACAGTTAGATTTCTTACAAGCAGCAACGATATCGTCATTTGTCACTTCTTCAGTAACACCCATCAATAAATTTTGCTTGATGGTCATGTTGAATAAGACGGGCTCTTGAGACACAACACCGATTTGACTACGAAGCCAGGCAACATTATAGTCCTTGAGATTTTTGCCATCGAGGAAAACAGAGCCTTCCTCAGGGTCGTAGAAACGCTGCAAGAGTTGAACAGAGGTTGATTTACCACTACCAGATGGACCAACAAAAGCGACAGTCATACCAGGCTTGATCTTGAGATTAAGCTTCTTCAAAATGGTGATGTCGGGACGTGTAGGGTAACTGAACTTGACGTCCTTGAATTCAATTTCACCAGTGATTTTTGCAGGACTTATGCCAGTTTGTGCATCCACATCAATAGAGGGAACGCGATCAACAGTTGCATAAATTTTATAAGCT
The DNA here is from genome assembly GCA_026027325.1 of Actinomucor elegans. NCBI lineage: Eukaryota > Fungi > Mucoromycota > Mucoromycetes > Mucorales > Mucoraceae > Actinomucor > Actinomucor elegans. The sequence continues at coordinate 617,412 of JAMSLZ010000012.1, read as the reverse complement.
GCACCACAAGCGCTAGAAACAGCAGAAAGATTGGGAGGCAATTGCAAAAGAGCAATAGCACCCATGATCATGGCAAAGAAAACGACAAGAACATCTTGGCCATTCATCAAGTTATCACGGGTCAACTTGGAACCATACCAGAAAGAGAGACCATAGGTAGCAAAAAGGATAAACATGAAAGAGCCAAAACCAAAGCCAAGAATCTGACCACGCTTAATACCAGTCTTCATGGCCTTGCCAAGCTTCTCTTCGTACAAAGCAGCAAAACGGCTTTGAAGAGAGAATGAATAGACGGTACGAATACCAGAGAAAACTTGTTCAGCAACTGAACCAGCTTCAGCATAAGAGTCTTGAGACTTTAAAGTGTACTTTGTGATAAAGTAACCCATCGCACCACCTGCACCAGCTAAAAGAGGAAGTGTAGCAAGCATAACAACTGCGGATTGGAAATGAATTATTAGTTGATCTCTAAAAAAAAAAAAAAAAAGGATTATATCTATACATACCAGCAAGTCTCCAACCCTTCACAAAAGCAATTACGAAACCAGTAACAAACTGGCCAACGCACATAACAAGCAGACCGAATTTCTCGGAAATGCCTTCTTGGATCAATTGAGTATCAGTAGCCAATCTGGTGGTTAAAGAACCTTCTTCAGCTTTATCGAACCAACCCATCTCTTGACGAAGAATGGCATGAATATAAAGAGTTCTAATACGACGCACTTGATTTTCACCAGTGAGAACCCAGAAACAATTAGCAATATAGGCAGCAACGAGGACACCAGTGCCCATATAGACAAAGGTCAAAATAAGAGGATGTGAGTCTCTGGCGAGTTTTTCAAAATCTTGCTGCATCATGGCCTCACCGATAGTGCCCATGAATTCACCAAAGATAATGATAGAAACAGGCTGCATAGCACCAATACCAGCAGAGAAGATAGCAGCAATACAGATCATCAAAATTTCAATTTTTGTTGCAAATCTAAAGATTTTGTAGATTGGAACAGAAGGCTGCTTGGGCTTCTTTTCCTTCTTTTTTTTAGATTTTTCTTTCTCTGCTTCCTCGTGAGCATGTTTCGATTCGATAAGCTGAACTGGAATTGCTGCAATTTCTTCCATTAGGAGCTTTTCATCGGTGTGAGTGTTGGCAACACCTGTACTGTTTCGTTTATGATCTCCATGAATTGTTTGGCTGGTCGACGATGAACGCGACGACGTGCTTGTATCTGTCATAGCAGATGATGATATATTTTCTTTTAAAGAAATATGAAAAAGTAGGAAAGAAACTTTAAGGTCTTTAGGAATCAGAAAAAAACGTCTAGTATTTATAATAGAGTGAATGTGTGACAAAGTAGAGAAACAACGGAACGCTGATATTCGGTGGAACTATAGACCGTACCATCCGGGCCAATAACCACAGCCAAAGAAAAACCGCACTCAGGATGGATTTCCACTTTCACGTTTATGTTTAAACTCCATTATTCGATTTCGGCACCTTCTCCTACAAGGGGATATGACTCAAAGATGTTTCCATGTGATGCATAACGGTTATGGACGCCGGGTTACTTTATTTCATTCATAATAATATGCAATAGCTTTATATCATTTTGAATCGTTTCTTGTTCTAAACCAAGCATTGTTAAGCGTTGACTGATAATAAGAAGATCAATGAGTATTGGGTGTAGTACAATGCACAGGAACTTACTTGTTCTTTTCCTTGACAGCGTCTGGTACACTATCGTTATATCCAGGCTTCATCATTCTAATATTAAGTTTTTCAAGATCAAGTTTCACCTTGTTTAGCTTCTTGGTGAGTTGTGCATTCTTGTTTTGAATGACTGTGTCTAAATCAGTGCCCTTTGCTGCGGCACCTTCTAGTTGTGCTCGAATTACTTCAGTAGTCGGAACAAGTATTTTTAACTTGTCATCTATCACCTTAGAAGTCCATAAGCTCGTGTCTAAGTTTTCCTATTCAAAAGTGAATAAGAATCACCCTCTTTTTTTTCATTTTCTTCTAGGACATTGTCTTACCTGCGTTTGAATAGTAATGTCCGAAGCTTTGACAAAGCTTTTGATTTCGTTCATGTATAATTTGAGTGGTCCAGCTTCATCCAACAAGCTGGAATCATTGACAAGTATAGTGAAAGGCAGTTTTTTACTAACGCCAATCTGATGTCCTTGTCTCAAAGACCTCGAAGCGTGAATGATAGATAAGACAAGCTAATTATTTGAATTAGGAAATAAACGAAAATGGTCATCTGTACGCTATTACCTTGAAATGATCTTCTACTTTTTGATCGCGCAGTCGCGAAAATGTATCATTATCAGGATATCTTTCTACCATGAGTGATGGAGCCTTTGTATTTAGAGCAGGCAAACTTGTATGCATTTGATGCCATAATTCCTATCATTGTATATAAGATGGATATCTTGATTCATGTTTTTTTTTAATCTTACCTCTGTAACAAATGGCATGAAAGGATGTGCTAAACGCAATGATATGTCCATACAAGCGTGTAATATTCTCAGTGTGGAATTCTATTGGACACCAATCAGTGATGAATCCCATTTTTTTCTTTTACTACTAATTCGGCGCCTATTACCTTTTCTTGGTCTTCCAAATCGGATCTACCCAGCGTTGATTTGGAAAATTCCACATAAACATCGCACACATCTTCCACAATGAACCGGCGTAGAGCATCTGTAGCTTCAAATAATCGACTGGACTCAAATCCTTGGTGACATTTTTGAATAGTATCAGCCATACGGGATAAGATGAAACGATCTGCAAGAGAAATGTCTTGAGTGTGATTCATGATTGTTCTACTGTCAAAAGCAAGGTGAGACTGCTGTTCTAAACGACCAAGACCAAATTTAAAAAGATTCCATAGCTTATTGCAAAAGTAGGAAGTCTGAATCACATTGGATATATCCAAGTTGATTTGTCTTGATTGCTGCGTATACTGTACAAGGGCAAATCGAAGAGAGTCTGTACCACAGGCAGGGATCCCATTAGGATACTCTTTTTCCAGATTACGAGTACTCCTATAAGCATATTAGTAAAGTTACAAAATTTAAATCATGAATGATACGCACGTTTCAATTTCTTTTTCTGGCAGATTAGTGTGTAACAAGTTGTCTTTCATCTGTTGTAAGCTTACACCTTCAATCACATGAAGTGGATCAATCACATTGCCGAGCGACTTGGACATCTTGCGACCCTGAGCATCTCGTACCTGTCGTTCATGATAAGTAAGCAGAGCAATAGAAACATTCAAGGATATAATACCATAGCATGCAAAAAGATGGTTTCAAATGGTATCTTGTAATCCGAAAAATGATTTGCCAGCATGGCCATTCGTGCAACCCAAAAGAATAGGATATCAAACCCAGTTTCCATAATTTGGATAGGATAACGAGCCTAAACACAGGTTAAATGAGATATTTGAAACTCATCTTTTATCCAAACTTACTGGCACTGGTTCACCTTGTCTGCCTCTCCATCCCAAAGCTGATAGAGGCAACAAACCCGAAGAAAACCACGTATCCAAAACATCATCATCCTATAGACGATTAGCGTATGCTGGATTGGTATATACTATGTACCTTTATCAACTCAAAAGAAGTGTCTTTAGAATAGCCTTTTTCTTGTAACAATTCTAGCGCGTTGATATTCGCCTTTGTTTTATCGGACCCTACAACCCAGAATTCTTGACCTACATTGTGGCCGAACGGGCCGCGTCAGATTCCTATAAATAACTTTATGTGAAACAAATGTTACCCTGATCATTATTTGATGCTTCATTGATTCTGATTTGATAGGCTGGAATTTCGTGTCCCCACCAAAGTTGGCGCGATATGCACCAATCTTGAATATTATCTGTCAACTGCGGTATTAATATTTACCTGACTAAATCGTCCAATCATTTTTACCTAGCCATCTGTACCAATCTTGCACAAATTGATCAGGAACAATCGTCATCTTGCCCTCTTGCACTTGTTTCCGCGAGACATTAGCCAACTCTTTGCATTTAACATACCTACTACTGGATAAGTCAATGTTCATTGGGTGGTTATACTATTTTACCATTGAGGCTGTAACAAGGGCTCTATCACATCACCTGATCTTGAGCAGATAGCAATACGCATAACATGCTTATCGTTTTTGCCCTTGTAGCTTCCAAGTTGATTTAATTTGTCTATAATAATATCGCGTACTTCAAATCGATCATGACCCTAATCATGATAGGATCAATATTAACTCAGAATAAAATGAGGAGTATCTTACCACCAGTTCAGGTAACCCACAATTCTCGTTCAATTTACCTAGTTTATCAAATATGCTCTGAATTGGTAAATTATGACGACGAGCACAAGCATAATCATTGGGATCATGCGCAGGTGTGATCTAGGTTAGATCTGATCAGCATTGTCCTCCTAATAACAATAAAAATAAAAAAACAAGCTTACCTTTACAACACCAGTACCAAATGACATATCAACAAGGGTTTCATCACAGACAATAGGGATCTCTTTCTTGAGGATCGGGTGATATACGGATTTGCCATGTAAGCTCTACCAGTAAATTGGGTTAGAGAGATTCTTTTGGGTATTATACAAAATGTACCTTGTATCTTTCATCATCAGGATGTATAGCTACAGCGCAGTCACCAAGCATGGTTTCGATACGCGTAGTAGATACAGTAAGTTCTTGAATACCCTCCTTTTCTGGATTAATCACTGGATATGCAAAATCATGTAATACGCCAAATTCGACGCTGCAATACCAAAAAAAAAAAAAATCAATATCAGTCTCTGTTTCCTTGGTGTAGTTCGCTAGTATCCTACGGTTTTTGTCGGCCTGGTAGAGATATCAGTGTTCTCCCATTCACATCTTTATAATCCACTTCAATATCAGAAATCACAGTTTCCAAAGCGCAGCACCAGTTTACAAGTCTTGTATCACGATAGATCAATCCATCCTTATGCAAACGCATAAAAGCATTTTGGACAGCTTCATAGCGAGGCTCATCCATAGTAAAAAACTCTTTATCCCAGTCCAAAGAAGCCCCCATACGTCTCATTTGATGCAAAATACGATTTCCGTACTTTTCTTTCCACTTCCAAATCTCTTTGACAAATGCTTCTCGGCCTAAATCATGCCGTGTCAAGCCGCGTTCTTTCATGAGCATCTTTTCTACAACCGATTGTGTGCCGATACCAGCGTGATCTGTACCAGGAATCCACTGCACATCATATCCATTCATACGCTTCCATCTTACAATTGCATCTTGTACACTAAAAGTCAAAGCGTGGCCGATATGCAAAGAGCCTGTAACGTTTGGAGGTGGTGTAATCATAGTAAAAGGCTTTTTTGGAGGTGGTAAGGCCATATAGTCCGCACTACTCGCTTTAAAAAGACCTTGAGCGTTCCACCACTCATACCAACCTTCTTCGACTGTTTTAGCATTGTAACTCGGTGCAAATTCTTTGTGAGGCTTTGGTTTTAAGGACAGGCATCGTTTTGAAAATTGTGGTAATATTGCTGGCTGCCTCTTGAGTAATACATGAGAGGATCGGGCTCGAATGAGTAGTAATCGCGACGAGATCGTACCGCGATTCATATTTTCAACTAAATAGAAAAGAGCAATTTTTTTTCCGTTTTGGATTCGCCCTGGTCGTTTGTTGGAACATAGAGTGACGGTATTTCAAAATAAAATAAAAATGCAAAGTATGTGTTAACGGTCTCGAACAACAGATAGTAAGTACCATTACTTTAAGCTCTTATCGTCATTCTTAATGTTGCAAAATTACTAGAAATTTTATGCTTTAGTAATGCCCCATTTGTTAAGATATTGATGTTCGCAGGCTACGATGCCCGGAAACGTGCCGCATTTGATTTTCAGAGATTTTTATTCGCTGACGACGATTGAATATGGTGAAGCCAATTAACCTTTTTTTTTTTTTCTTTTTTTGCTCATTTTATTGTGAGTTTATAAGCTAAAAATCAGAGGCATATACAAGGCACTCTAACAAATCTTGTGAAATAATTAATTGCGCATCGAATAGTATTAGTTATATATGCAGTTATGCTTAAAACTATGGAACCATTTGAAACAAAATGTGCAGTTTTGGGTTTTTTTCTAGTTTTTTGATAATAAATTAAATAAAAATATTATCAAGTAAACCAAGTTACGCTTAACGCATCAGTATATAGCTGATGCTTAGAAAATGAAAATTCCACGGCCAAAAAACTTTTTGGGCAATGGGGGTTAATCGACAAAAAAGTTAAACCAATAGGTTTGATTGGCAAACGGACGTTAAACATAATTGTTAAGCTTTTTCATTGGACAGTGGAATTCACATAGTCTATTTTTTTTAAAGATCCACATTTTTTCTATTTGCTTTGAAGCGATTTTGATAGATACCAAGTACGTTAACTCATACTGTTAATATCTTTATTTTTCATGAAATAGCATCAATAATATTTAGTATAATTATAAAGTAATTGAGCTATTTTTATAGAAAAGATGGTTCATTCCTTCCTACAAACGACTATAACTCGCATATTTGATATAGACAAAGATACTCCACGCCTATTCTGATATTCCTCCAGACACATTGAAATTGTATTACTAAAAATTTATATTTTCAAGATGCTGTCTTTGTCTTCTATGAAAAAATGCTCAAAATTTGGAACAATGGCAATATTATGATTTTTCCCGTTTCATTGACCCCTTTTTCAGCTTCTCTCTATATTTCTGGAATAAAACGCATCCATGAACTACTACACGACCAAAATAAACTAGAACTATTATTTGACAGATTTAATAAATACTTGTTCGCTAGACTTTGGTGATTGTCTGCGAAATACATGCATTTCATAGAAAGCAGATCAAATGATCTATAAATCTCTTGGTGAATCCCAGATTGATGTCACATCTGATTAATATTCTAAGCTCAGTATAAGCTCCTAAATTTGTTTTTATAATTATACCATCATTCTACTGCTAGATTCAGGTACACTAGCGTAAACGAACGATACATTTGTAGGGTTTCCACTCTCTGGTATGACACTATTTCACACAACTTGCACTATTCTTTTTTTTAATGCCTTACATTACAGAAAAATCCAATGATTATGTCATTGCCTTTTATCTTGCTAATAAGAAATGACATTTCCATCGAAATCAGTACGAAACTCTCAGTTTTCTACGTAAAAGCGCTTGATATTATGATTGTTTTGATTGGCTATCATGCTTTAAGCACGCCTCACTTCTAATCGCGTCTATGGATCAAAGCTTCTTTTTTCTATTTTGTTGTAATAGCCACTTTTATTTAGATAGAAATACATGCTACTTTATCAATAATTGTATGTATTCTTATTGTGCATCTAGTGCATTTAAAGATGTGTGAAAAACTCGGGCCAGGAGTATTTTCCAGTAGGTTGAATCCCAGATTTGAACACCTCTTGAAGGAGTTTAAATGATGAGATGCAACAAAGTTCTTACTTCTCACCTTTTATATTACTGCCATGACTTTTATACAGACAACAACTCCGTTGCCCCACTCATACCTTGCGCAATGGAAAGCAACACTTGTCAAAGACATGGTGGGCAAAAAGCTGAACGAGATTCGTACTCCAATGCTGGTTATTGACAAGTCAATTCTCGAGCGTAACTGTATTCAGCTTGGTAAAATAAGCACTGACTTGGATACAAAAGTCAGAATACACGTAAAAACGCACAAGGTAATACTAAAAAGAATCAGCAGCTTGTATTTGGAGCGCTTATATGATATCTAGACTGTAGAAGGTGCACGTGTTCAACTGGAAGGCGCAAAAAGTAACGCTATTGTTGTATCTACTATGGCCGAGGCTTATGCAATGGTTAACTCTGAGTTAACGGAATCTGGCTTATTACAAGACGTAAGACCAAAAACTCAATACAAAAAAAAAAGCGGATGCAGTCTGATACTATTCCTTTATAGATACTTCTTGGGTTCCCAATCACGCCAGACAAGTTGGATGATATCGTAACGCTCTCTAGAAAGATTAATACTTTCCAAATATTCATAGGTAAAAAAAAAAAAAAAAAAAAAGACTGTTTTGCGTACATCAGGATTTGTTAACGTGTCGTATTAGATAATCTGTTCACTTTGCAAGCATTAGAATCCTATTGCGAAGCGTCTGGAAAAGTACACAAATTTAATGTGCTTTTAAAAGTAGATTGTGGTTATGGGTAGGTTGATCTAAAACAGATGAAAAAAATACACACGTTTTTTTTTATAGTCAAAACTAATCATACTATCGATATTATAGACGTGCAGGTGTACCTATCAATGACCCCCAGACGTTAACGCTAGCAAAAAAGCTACAGGATTCCCCCCATGTCAATTTTGTTGGTATTTATACGCATGCTGGCCATTCATACAACTCAAAAACCTCTCAAGAAGCTTACGATTACCTTCAGAACGAATGTAGCGTGGCTCGTGAATTCCGTGAATATTTCGAAACCAATGGGATCAAGATCAAGTATGTATCCATCGGTGCTACTCCTACTGTCAAAGCCATTTTGCAATTCAGCCATCAAAATGAAATGAAGCAAATCCTAAAGGGTATCGATGAAGTACATGCTGGTGCTTTTGCATTTCTAGACAGACAGCAAATTGCAACAGGATTGGGCGGCTATCATGACGTAGCTATCTCTGTTGCTTGCCGCATTGCTAGCATTTACAATGACCGTGATAGTCTGTTGATTGACGGTGGTGCATTGGCATTTTCCAAGGATTCAGCACCTCAAGGCGGATTTGGGTTCGTGTTGGATCCTTCTGGGGCGAGAGATGAACAGGGTGAACCTAAAATTATCGCGTCCTTGAACAAAGTGTCTCAGGAACATGGTATTTTACATGTAGACGAAACAGCTGCCTCCAGGCCTGAGATGCAGATTGGACAATTGGTTCGCATTATCCCTAACCATTGCTGTTTGGCTGCTGCTTGCCATTTATACTATTTAATTGTAGAGGATGGAGGCGATACCATTGTGGATGTATGGGTCCCCGTCAAAGGATGGTAAAATGCAACTGCCGTATTAATAAAATTAATTTCTTTGCAAGTATATTTCTTATAAAAACTGCTGCCTACTTGTGCATCAATTGATAATCTAGGAATATCATACCGTACGTATACCTCAAAAAATACAAGCCTGGTGGCGGTAATTAAATTGTATCATACATCAGGTTTGATTGGTGGTTAAAGGGAAATTTATTTCATGCGAACACCATTATTGGCTATTATCAGAAGGTACGAATGAAATTTGATCTCGGTAGGGGATTGTGCCTTGCTTTGTTGTAAAGAAAAATTAGTATATAATGTTTGTTAGGTTTTCATAAATTAAGTCCAAAAGACAGGCCAAGTGGGCCTAAGATATAAATATATTTGATTATGATTTATTTGTTTGTATAAAGAAAATAAAGTGCACTACTTCATCTTTCTGCAGCATGAAAGATTTATATAAAATGAGTCAATGGTAATGTTAAGGCACAGCCTTTTTTTTTAAAAAAAATGAGAAAAGAAGCTTGGAAATCCGCGACTAAAGATGTTATCATGATGAAAGTCATCTTCATCATCTGTATAGTACTCTTCAGATTCGCTATGTCTAAAATCAGCTTCAGCCTCAGATTCAGGAGTCATATGGTGTAAAGGTAGTTCCTCCAAAACATTATCTGGTTTGGATTTTTCTACAGGTTCCCCAGCACCATTTGTCTGTGTATGATTCACCGGTTGGATTTCTTTCTTTTCGGATAGATGTTCTTCTTCATCTTCATCATCAATGACAATAGCGTTTGCTTTACCTTTTCTTTCTTGTTCAGTCTCAAACAATTGATCAATAGCGGTTTTGGAAAGCTTATCATTAGGCACTTGAACTGTATCAGGGAATTCGACCTGAAAAGTGACATACAAATCGCCATGAGCACCAGTCTTGCTTCCAAAGATTGGCATGCCTTCACCTTTGACTAGACGTTGAGAATTGGGTTTGATCACTTTGCCAGAGGGTTGTGTAGCAGTGACTAATCGGCCATCCAGATGTGTACAAAGTGCCTTGTTCTTGAAACCCAAGATAGCTTCTTTAAGGGAGATCTTGACAGTCAAAAACAGATTATCACCGTGTCTTCGGAAAGTCTCATGGTCTTTGACAGATATACGAAAGATGACAGCTCCGCGTGTCTTCTCATCTGGCATTAGATTGCCACGATTTTTGACCTGCAATCCATGGCCTTCATGCACACCCTTTGGTACTCTCACAGGGACACTGCGATCTACAAATCTTTTGTTTTCACACTTCTTGCACGGTATATAGTACTTGGTACTTCCACGGCCATGACAGAAATTACATCGAACGGTACTCGTTATCTTTCTATTCACGATACGATTGATGGTACCTTTTCCAGAGCAATTTTCACATGTCTTAAATCGCTTACTGTCTTTATAGTTACTAGAATAGATGTAGCGTTAGTGAAAACTGAGCTTCAGATTGTGATATACATATCCAATTACCCGTGACAAAGGCTGCAGTTAATGGTTTCTCTAAACTTCATCTTTACTGTTGATCCATTGTATACATCGGCCAGTGTTATAGTACATTGTGTTTTAATTGTATAATCAGCTTGTTCTATACAACAATAAATATGATCAGTTGATGCTTTTCCTATATCTCATCGGTCTGTGGGCAACTTACTTGGCGATGGAGGTTCTCTGGATGTAAATTGATAAGCGTATCCATTGAAAAAGTCCCGAGCAAACGAATGGGAAGATTGAGGCATACTGCTACTATCTTCCTGTCTTTGCTTTAGAATGTATTCTCGTTTCTTTTCAGGATCTGTAAGAATGGCGTATGCATTATTGACTTCTTTAAACTGTCAAGTTTGTTAGATCTCGTTTTGTTACAAATGGAAGTTAATAGATCAAAATACCTTTTCGGCACCGTCTTTGTTTTTATCAGGATGGTATTCTTTTGCCTAATAAAAACGTCCAAATTCATAGTTAATTTTCACGATCTAGTAAAAAGATCGCCCTGAAATCATTACCAAATTACGGTATGCCTAATTTAAAGACGATTGTTTTAGTACTCTAATTGCTTTTGTATAGATCAAGTTTCATACTTTTTTTATTTCTACTAATGTGGCAGAGCTAGTAAGACCTAGCACTTTATACAAATGTTCTACCATTACCGTTTGACTATTGGAAAAAAAGTGAAGAAAAAAAAAAAAAAAAAAAAGGCAATTGACAGAGCTCTTGGAAAAGAATCGAAACATTTTTGAATATCCGCCTTCGTGTCCTATCGAGAACTCTCTTTTGTTGTCGTCGGTACTCATTCCCCTAAGGTTTTATAAAGGAAGATGATAGTTAAACTACTGTATTATTGGTATTCAATAGAATTCGATTGTTTGTGAAGCTTCTGTTGAACAGTATTCGTTCATATTCCAAAACACAGTGCATCCCAAACCCGAGAATAATACTTAATCTGGTAGAAAAAGTGACTTTTAGCTGTCAAAAACCCACTTTCAAGATGTCTACAGTTTTCCAAGTTATTATGCTTTGAGGGCAGACATACGCACCCAGATATTTTTTCTATTATATATATATATCATTCTATATTCAAGAAATCAAAATGCCGTATCTAATTTATCACATAGATTGCAACACATTCTTTACATCTTTGAAAGCATGAATATGCTGTTCAGAAGCTTTGTTAAGATGTATTGTATCTATTTCAAAGTTGCTTTTTTCTTATACAAGTGTCAAACCAAAGTAACTGATGGTTGATGTTCTGCTATAATTTCTTTAGTAAGAGTCGATGAAGCCTCTTAATTGGTACTTTTATTAATCCTACCAAGCAATAATCCAATAAAATCAACCGGAGTGGGCTTAATGAATAATTAAGGGCTTATATTTAGAGATATGAACTATAGAAAATGAATTCCAGGTTATTGATAAATATGTTACAGTTATCTTGGCTAAACTTGGCTAACAAACCAAAACCAATGGTGATCGGTTTTTGTTTTATTTGATCTCTTTAGGTGTGAATGTCTTTCAAAAATAGAAAGTAGTGCCTCTGGATCTGATGAACAAGAATCCCAATTATTAAAGTCGCATAAAGCTACCGTTTCCATCAAATTGAAAAAAAAAAAAAAAAAAAAAAATAGATAGTCTGACATGATTCGAAACTGAACACAAAGCAAAAGTAACAGAAAACGTACTGTTTTTTTACTCTTATGCATTAACGTGAGTATCCTGGAATTTCATTTATTTTTATCCTTATTGACATTGGTGGAGTCATAGTATAGGATAGATAAATAGATAAAAAGAAAAAGACTTTTATACTAGTTAACACAACATTGTGGGGTTGAACGTACTTTAATAGCCCGAGTGTTTTAATCTCTTTTGATACAAATATATTGTTCCAAAAGTACATTTGTTGAAATTCACACATTTGGTTTTATATATTGGCCGGATGTAAAAATATCGTCCGAGTTAGTTAAAGATCTAGATACATTTTTATGGATTTACTCCCTTACAAAAAAAAAAAAAAAAATATGGATGAAAGCTTTTGTCGTGTACTATCAATTCACATCAATATTAAATCACTGCCAGTAATCAATTATTCAATATCCACTATCGTAGAATACAGGGAGAATCCATGCATCTCATTGTGCTCTGCAGGTGTTTAGTAACAAAGTTAATTGTTATGTAATACCTGACTGTTGTAATGTGTATTTCATTTAATAACTTTCGTGTTTTTAAACGTATACGATTAGTAGTGATAGTGGTAAATCATTGATTAAAACAGAAGGCATTAAAAAGACAAAAACAGCCATGTTATCTAAGAAAGAGTCTATATACAAGGAAGGATTTTCTACTTAAAGCAGTAAAAGCATACTCCAAGGTATATGCACGAAAAAAACTACTGAAGAAACGAAATGAGATGCATTACTATACTAAGCATATTATTTTTTCTAATTAGCTATGTATGTACATTGTACTGTCATATCGCCATTACTAGACAATGAAATAACCGTATATGCAACACAACAAAGAATCATTAGAAAATATCACTCGTTTCCCAAAAGCAGAGAACAAAAGTTTTCAGCATCTATATATTTAAAGCTCTTATACTTGTCACATTCATGTACTATGTTTAGTTATTACTTTAAGCTTGTAGTTCTTTTCCTTTTCACAATGTTATTTGTACACAAAACGTATTCGTATTGCGTTTACAATCAATTTAGTGATGCTACTACTATTCATATTATTGCGACCGACATTCAAAGATTTAACCCCTTCAATAAACTGATCGATCCAGGCACTAAAGAATGCTGTCCTTATACTCATAGTGATTGCTGCGTCACATTGGTTGATTTCGATAAAACATTTTTTAAGGTATATTATATGATCTGCTGTCTGTCTAGTACAAAAAAAAACTCCAGCTCTATACATAGGTCTATTTCCGCTTTCCAGGATACCGCAGTGGAAAATTCGCTGTGACCTGCTATTCTGGTGGTGCTCTTGTGTTTTTCGGTGATCAAAAGAATGTTCAGGCTGAATGTACGGATGCTCGAGGTATAACCCATAAAGCCTATCTTCTCCCCAAAAAATAGACAGAGTAGGCAAGACAATGCTTTATTGAAAGGCTTACTTTCCCCATATAAAAATCTTTATAAACTTGCTTGCATATAATATTATCTTAATAAATAGCATATCTGCTAATAAGACGCATTGGTGCTACAGTTGAATGAAAAATCCAAATCATTGTAATAGATTAATCAAAAAAATAATTTAATTATCTGAATTCGGTCTAGAGATCTAGAAAAATAGCTCTCATTGATGTTAAAAAAGTATGTATAATTCATTGCTAATAATCATCTGTATAATATATCCATTAAAATATGTTTAAAATAGAGATGATAATGGAAGAAGCGGCTCTTTAAGAGCATAAGCTACTAATCAGATGCAATATTAGACTGGAGCTATTCAAGTTCGTAATGTGGAGATATTAAAAATGGACCGATTATTTCAGATAGAATCTTGTCATATACCATTGGGCATACCAAATTATCCAGACATTCTTTATATATATATATATATAGAAAAATAAGTAAAATATCAGTTAGTAATAGTTTGATTAATTGAAGTCTGTATCTAATGATTTTTCCATTATTAAATTTCTCATCAAGTTCTGAACAACCTTTATATGTGGTGTTTAGTAGCAATTACTTATGATTAGAAAAAAGAGAAAGCATTATTATTATAACGCTGTTATCGATGTTATTTTATAGTGCTAAGCCTTTGAATCAATTTTTAACTGTATTGAAGACACTTTAAAGGTACAGTTCAAAAAAAAAAAAAAAAAAGTTTTACCGATTGCTGTTCAAATATACACAATTATATTCTATATATTTTTGGCGCATAAAAAAAATCGTTTTCTAATCCCAGTCCGTCCCGGGCATTACTAGTGCGGTCAAATCAAGTCCGGACCTTAGTTTAGGCTGTATGTTGCTGGAGATTCTGCTGAGCGACTAAACTAGTGTATTGGGGTGTAAAGAAAGCCATAGATCCGCCAAAACAATATTTCTGTTCTTTCTCTATATTTACAATGGTAAAGTATATTCACCATATAATCCCCAATCCGTTCTTTATTTTTGTTGGAAAAGAAGATGAACAGTAACAGCCGAGAAAGACGAGGATGGATGAAAAGACAATGGATACGTTCGAGAGGAAATTATGAACTTATTCAAAGATTGGATACAATTAGCATGTATTGCAATTCAGTTTACTTGATTCTCGGCAAATTCTTCATTGATACAAAAGACGATTGGGGAATTACTCTTATGCCAATAGTTGAATTACTTTATTGACTTTGAGTTTTTTGTAGGCTAAGAAGGACGTTGCCGGTAAGCCTAGCTCCAGCTCTGGAGGTAAGAAGGCCAAGAAGAAGTGGTCTGCCAAGAAGGTCAAGGATAAGTCCAACAACTTGGTTATCCTCGATAAGCCTACCTATGATCGTTTGTTCAAGGAAGTTCCTACCTACAAGCTTATCTCTCAATCTGTTTTGGTCGATCGTCTCAAGTTGAACGGTTCTTTGGCTCGTATTGCTATTCGTGAACTCGAAGCTCAAGGTTTGATCAAGGCTATCTCTCGCCATCACGCTCAAGTTATCTACACTCGTGCTACTGGTGATGAGAAGAAGCCTGCTGCTGCTGCTGAAGAGTAATTTTCTACTCTTAACAAATGTAAAAAAAAGACCAACAAAACTACTAGTTATATATACATACAATAAAAAACGTATCTTTTAAGAAAACGAAATCAGTGAGCACTTTATTCTGCAGATATATAGATACTATTTAATGGGAGAATAGCTATGGAAAGTTTATTTTCCAACCAATTTGATTTTTTTTTTTCTTTTTCATTTTCATTTTATATATAAGAATGTTTGTACAGTTGGATTAGCGTCAATTGATTGAGAAGAACCAAAAGATAACTAGGGCCAATGCACCGGCTGATATACAAGATACCAAGCACGTTTGGTTATTCATGGGGATGAGTAGCGCGATATGGCCCATTGATAAAGATTCGCTTATACCACGACTCTGCTCACGCCCGTAAATTATAAAGAGAAAAAAAAAAAAAAAACTGAGAGAAAACTTTTTCAAGGCTCTTTTTATACCTCTTGAACCTGACTTTTAACTAATGGACTGTTTATTTTTCAGATTTCCATGGTCCACTTTTGCCTCCAGTCTTTTCAACTACTCGGATACCTTCAATTATCATTTCTTTTGAAGCAGCTTTGCACATATCATAGACAGTCAAAAGAGCTACACTGGTGGCAGTCAATGCTTCCATTTCTACACCTGTTTTACCCGAAGTTTGTACAGTAGATTCGCACTCGACGCTCAATTTTTGATCATCCAGCCATAATCTAACGTCTATCAAACCCAATAAAAGAGGATGACAAAGTGGGATCAAGTTAGACGTTGCTTTGGCTGCCTGTATACCCGCAATTTGGGCTACAGTCAATACATTCCCTTTCAATGTATGCACCTCGTTCTTTTTCAAGAGCGCATATGCATGCTCAGGCAGAATAATGCGACCAATTGCTTTAGCTTCGCGCTTTGTTGGGGTTTTGTCGGTAACTGATACCATGCGTGCTTCACCTGTTCTTGGGTCAGTATGTGTAAGTCTCGGCTCATCACCGTTTTTACTAGAATAGAGTCGAATACTGGAATGGTTGCTGGGCATAGACGACAGTAAATGGGTTGGAACAGCATACACTGATGAGAAAGATTTGCTTGACTTGTTTATGTTGCTTTTAATCACTAGAATAAGCAGTACATTAGACCATATCCTTTTGAGTTTTGTATATATCATTACAACAGTGTAATAGAGCAAATAGGTTCTTTTAATGGTTATATAATAGAGATAATAATGTACAGGTTAAAGGTAATAAGCAAGTATTAACTGTTGTAATGATATACATATAAACTATCCACCAATGAGGATCATTGGTCTATTTTTCCTAGAAGCCAATTCAAACATACCAGCGTGCTGTTTTTTCTTCTTTTTAACAGCTGCTCCAATGATCTCTACTAGTTCTTGATCAGTCTTTCCTTGTCGAATCATGTCCCTCAAAGACACTTCAGTGTTTCCAAATAAGCAAACTTTAATGCTACCATCAGCAGTAATTCTTAATCGATTGCAAGTACCGCAAAAGTGTTCTGTCATTGATGTGATAAATCCTAACTTTCCTTGGTATCCAGGTACTTGAAAATGCTGATTTACATGAGTATTTCTTGTTCAACCTGTGTTTAATTAAACTTACTTTGGTTGTGTCATTTGCCCCGTCGTTCAGTTTATTCAATCCACCATAGATTGTCTCTATTCTATTGATCAGTTCCTTGAAGGGCACCAGTTTGTCTCTATTCCACTTGTTGCCATCGAAGGGCATATACTCGATAAATCTCACATTCACTGGGTGATTCTTGGTATATGCAACAAAATTCAACACTTCATGATCGTTGATTCCGCGCATAACGACTGTATTCACTTTAACATGAGGCATACCTAGCCTTACAGCTTCATCAATAGCACCTGTCACTTTATCAAATCCTTTTCTACGTGTCATTACTTGAAACAAATGGGGATCCAATGTGTCCAGGCTGACATTGAGTGTATCTAATCCGCCTTCTACTAATGCTGGTAATTTGCGCTTTAAAGCAATACCATTTGACGTCATGGCTAGGCTTTCAAGCCCATGTTGTTTAAGCTGACCCAGAGATTGTACTAGTTCCACAATATCGGGTCGGACGGTGGGTTCACCGCCTGTTAAGCGAATCTTAGTTACACCTTGGCTGACGAAT